>NC_069425.1:23810514-23915514 GCF_026875155.1 Cherax quadricarinatus
GAAGGTAGGGTGGAGGGGGAAGGTAGGGTGGAGGGGGAAGGTATGGGGGAGGGGGAGGTGGGTGGGGGGGTAGGGTGGAGGGGGAAGGTAGGGTGGAGGGGGAAGGTAGGGTGGGGGGGAAAGGGGGGGGGTAGGGTGGAGGGGGAAGGTGGGTGGAGGGGGAAGGTAGGGTGGAGGGGAAGGTAGGTGGAGGGGGAAGGTAGGTGGAGGGGGAAGGTAGGGTGGAGGGGGAAGGTAGGGTGGGGAAGGAGGGGGGGGAAGGTAGGGTGGAGAGGGGAAGGTAGGGTGGAGGGGAAGGTAGGGTGGGGGAATGTGGTGGGGGAATAGGGGGGAAGGTAGGGTGGAGGGGAAGGTAGGGTGGAGGGGGGAAGGTAGGGTGGAGGGGAAATGGGTAGGGGGAGTAGGGTGGAGGGAAGGTGGGTGGAGGGGGAAGGTAGGGTGGGGAGTAGGTGGGAAGGGGGAGGGTAGGTGGTGGAAGTAGGTGGGTGGGGAAGGTAGGGTGGAGGGGAAGGTAGGGAGGGGGAAGGTAGGGTGGAGGGGAGAAGGTAGGTGGAGGGGAAGGGTAGGGTGGAGGGGGTAGAGGTATTTAGGGTGGGGAAGGTAGGGGGAGGGGGGAAGGTAGGGTGGAGGGGGGAAGGTAGGGTGGTAGGGAAGTAGGGTGAGGGGGAAGGTAGGGTGGGGGGGGAAGGTAGGTTGGGGGGGGGGAGGTAGGGTGGAGGGGGAAGGTAGGGTGGAGGGGGAAGTAGGGTGGAGGGGGGAAGGAGGGTGGGGGGGAAGGTAGGGTGGGGGGGGAAGGTAGGGTGAGGGGGAAGGTAGGGTGGAGGGGGAAGGTAGGGTGGAGGGGGGAGGGGAAGGTAGGGTGGAGGGGGAGGTAGGGTGGAGGGGGAAGGTAGGGTGGAGGGGAAGGTAGGATGGAGGGGGAAGGTAGGGTGGAGGGGGAAGGTAGGGTGGGAGGGGGAAGGTAGGGTGGAGGGGGGAAGGTAGGGTGGAGGGGAAGGTAGGGTGGAGGGGGGAAGGTAAGGTGGAGGGGGGGAAGGATAGGGTGGAGGGGGAAGGTAGGGTGAGAGGGGGAAGGTAGGGTGGAGGGGGAAGGTAGGGTGGAGGGGAAGGTAGGGTGGAGGCGGGAAGGTAGGGTGGAGGGGGGAAGGTAGGGTGGAGGGGGAAGGTAGGGTGGAGGGGGAAGGGTTAGGGTGGAGGGGGGAAGGTAGGGTGGAGGGGGAAGGTAGGGTGGAGGGGGAAGGTAGGGTGGAGGGGGGAAGGTAGGGTGGAGGGGGAAGGTAGGGTGGAGGGGGGAAGTGAACGTGTCTTTCACAACGCAAGAACACTGTTGTCAGAGTGTTTATGAGAGATCAGTTAAGGTAGCCATATCTTCTAAGGATCCTTCCTTATATCACACTTTATAAAGGGAGAAAAATGTCCGTATTCAAGAATATATTTTTTTTTATTAACATTTCGTCCGTTTCCCTCCTAGGCAGGGTGACCCAAAACATGAAGAAACACTTTCATCATCACTCACTCCATCACTGTCTTGCCAGAGGCGTACTGATACTAGTTAACATAAACTACGACGACGTATCCACAATACTTCGCCAGAGTGCAGACAATGTTCTTCCCACCTCCAGGACACATCTACGGTTAACCGGTTTCCCTGAATCCCTTAGTAAATTTTAATTCTTATTTTTAGTAATATATGCAAGAGAAGGGGTTACTAGCCCCTTGCTCCCGGCATTTTAGTCGCCTCTTACGACACGCATGGCTCACGGAGGAAGAATTCTGTTCCACTTTCCCGTGGAGATGAAAGGAAAGAGTATATAAGAACTATTAAGGAAAAATAGAAGAAAAATCAGATGGGTGGGTATACATATGAGTGTACATGTATATATAGTGTGACGTAAGTGTAAGTAGAAAGTACAAGACGCACCTGTGTTTTTGAGTGTTTAAGAGACAAAAAGAAAAGACACCAGCAATCCTACCATTGTATAAAACAATTACAGGTTTCCGTTTCAAACAAATTTGACAGGACGTTAGTACCTCCCTGGGCGGTTGTTGTCTGCTAACCTAGTACCTACGTTAATTATATGAAATTACATCAATATGTAACTTGCCATCAAAATAATGACCTTGATAATGGAATGATACGTAGGAAAAATAATAATAATAATAATAATAATAATAATAATAATAACAGCAATAATAATAATAATAATAATAATAATAATAATAATAATAATAATAATATCAAATTAATCGCTAAAACCGACAGGTTCGTTATAAGGAAGAGCATAATAGATTCACTCGACTCTCAGATTCTTTTGTTGTTGTGGTTGTCAACAGAACCTTCAACCTTCAGACTCTTGGCTTGTTCTGAATTTATAAATGTAACCGCAATATTAATAGTTGTGGTGTCACCATTGTTGGCAGGGAAAACTCCTCGTACCTGCTGCTGTAGAACTGACAAAGTTACACCGATGGACACAAGCTTATAAAGATTTATTAAGGCGTCAGAGTATGATGGTCTGAACACAGTAGCAAATTCAAATGGAATTGTGACAGTATGAGTCTTGATAATAAATTAGACACATGCGCAACACTTGGTATCCTTAGTGCGGAAACGTTCCGCCACACAGTAGCTTCATCAGTCCTGCACATAGAAGAATGGTGGAAATCGGAAAGGAGTTTGAGGAGGTTATCTGTCACTCTTGATGTGTGGCGAAACGTTTCCTCAGTAAAGATACGCAAGTGTTGCACATGTCTCTAATTCATCACCTTGTTCGTTCTCTGAACTATTTATCTACAGTATGACTCTCTCTCGAGAAGACGTCGCTACTGGCGAAGCACGACACTTGAATCTACCTCTTTGACGCTGTACTGAAATGCCATCTCCAGAACGCAAGATTTCTCAAGAATCGATGTATCCTGAGGATTCATATGTTACACGAGTCGGATGAAAATCGCTTTTTTAATTCGCTGACTATCATATCTATGACAGGAAAGTATGTATGCTGAACCCATGAGAAGTTGTCATATTCTGGCGATATCCGAGTTGAAAATCAACAACAAGCTGCTGTAAATGATATGGCTGAGAACGCTGTAGTATTTTCTCTCGCTGCACATCAATACCAGCCGCTTCACACAAATGAACGACATCTTGCCGGATACCTTGCCATGAATTTTCACAGAGGTTATTCCTGAAGTTCAGACAGGATTGACTCAACAAGATCCACAGCAGAATCCAGCTGGAGGTGAGTGGACGACTGAAGGTGATCATACAGTGACTTAGTGCGGTAAAGTCTTCATCATTGTTAGTGATTCATGTTTATATCGAAGTTTTCATGATGTTTAGTAAGGTTGAAGAAATTGTTGGTAATGTTTATTTGACAGCAGAGCAAGCAAGCAGTGTCCTGACAGAACCAGCTTGTGTCTGACAGCCAGATGGGTTATATAATGGCAGAGTATATAAACAATATATAAATTAGACACACACAGATTAAGGCATTTTATTGCGAAGGTGTATCGTCCACCATGGACTTTAAAAATTCACACAGAAAAGTAGATATATATATTTATAAGGGTTGGGAAGAGAGAGAGAGAGAGAGAGAGAGAGAGAGAGAGAGAGAGAGAGAGAGAGAGAGAGAGAGAGAGAGAGAGAGAGAGAGAGAGAGAGAGAAGAGTCCTGAGATGAAAGAGGTCATGTGTTCACACGTGAGTAGCCAGCCCAGTGAGGTTATGTGGTGAGGAATCAGACTCATAAAGGTATACAATACCGACCAATAAAGACATTCAGATTAAATGATCGCAGTATTAGACATCAGGAGAATAATCCAGTAGTAATAATGTTGCTAGAGTTACCCGCCATATATTAGGTAAAAGCACCCATGCTCGACTAATGAGACATTCTCTTGTGGCAACGTTTCGCTCTCCAGAACCTTCGTTAAGCGAAACGTTGCTGCAATAAAATCTCATTAGTTAGACACGTGTCCTTTAACTCGACAATAAGTCAGTAGGCCTCAGCAACATTCCTCCATTCTCAAGTTCTTATATAAGCATCTAGCATAGGCGGGGATTTATCCCTAAGAATGTGTTAAATATCTGATTTTTATCAAAGGAGGAACTCTGGGGACTGAAGAAAATTATGGGGGTGATGCCCCCCAAGCCCCCTATTGTCGCTGCCACGGCTCCACCACACTTTTTAATCTGCTTACATGTGCTTAAAATTGTCAAATAATTATCTCAGCGATAACGAGAATTTCTATTTACACGACGTTGAACGTAAATGTAAAATACTTAAAAGGCAGGAAACTCAGGATTAATGAGGAGGAACTTAGATTAGCAGAAACGCTTCTCAAATACACTTAAGATTTCCTAGAAAGGAGCAGCATGGCTAAGACAGTACTAGATGTTAAAGCTAGGAGACACGATATTACACTACTCTCTTCTCCTCAGACCTCACCTTCACTGTACCGTTCCATATTGCACTCAGAGTTATGTAGGTGTTGAGCTGAACATAGTGAAGAGAAGGGTTACGAAGCTCACAGCTCGTCACCAGTTACGCAGAAGGTGAGCTGGACAAGGACCACAAGCTCATTTACATTTATATCACTTAGAAGGTAAACTGGACAGGGAGCACAGAATGGCCACGAAGTTCATATCTTCAGCAATTAATTTTCAAAACGCTATACTGAAACTTCCAAAACGACCTAACAAAACTTCTAAAATATTAAAAAAAAATGAATACAGATATGAGAAACGTTATGCAGTGGATCCAATACACCAGAATGTAAATATATTTCTTTGTCAGAGAGTCAAAGAACAATGGAATCAACGACCCTCTGGAGTTGTTAGTACACAAACAATGCAGCCCTTTGAGAACCAGATGGACAAACAATTTGCAAATACTGGTTAGTTATAGCTGGAAAGACTGAAGTGATTGGCGTCACTGAAAGAGTGCAGTGGCTGGCAGGGTGGTAGCAGCAATGGTGGTAGTAGTGTAGCGGCAGTAATACTGTAGGTGGTGGTACCGGTAGTAGTACTGAAGGTGGTTGTAGTAGTAGTACTGAAGGTGGTTGTAGTAGTAGTAGTAGTAGTAGTACGGCAGATGGTGGTAGTAATAATAGTAGTACTGCCAGTGGTAGTGCTAGTAATAGTAGTAATAATAGTACTAGTAACAGTAGTAGTAATAGTACTAGTAACAGTAGTAATAACAACAGTAGAAGAAATAGTAGTGGTAGCATTAGTAACACTACCAGTAGCGGTGGTAGCAGAAGTACTGGTAATGATGATAGTGGTACTAATAGTAGTAGTAGTTGCAGCAATAATAATAGTAGTATTAGTAGTAATAGTCGTGACAGTGTTACCAGCAGTAGCAGCAGTAAAAGTGGTAGTAGTAGTAGTAGTAGCAGTAACAGTGGTAGCAGAAGCAGCAGTAATTGTAGCAGCAGCAGTGACTGTAGCAGCAATGACATTGAAAACAGCAGCATAAACAGTATCAGCAATAGACAGAAATTCTAACTCTACTGTATCATTAGAGATGCATTATCTCCGAACTGTACTGCAGTGCTACACTGATGTGTACCGTCCAGTCTTCTGGTGAGCGCCGCTCGTTTATACTCCCATGTTTCTGTTAGTGTCAGGAAGAGTCTGGGAGTGCCATGGAGGGTTAGAGATGGCCGGGGAGATCCAGGACTGACCAGGGAGGACCAAGACGGGGCAGGACGGGCCAGAAAGGGCCAAGGAGTGCTAACGAGAACTAACGACAATAATAAACAATAACGTTATCACAGCATTGTAACAAATATTAACATTAACACAGCATAAAAGAACAAAAACTTAGGTTAACACAGCATAAAGTAACAAAGCATTGTATTATCATCCACAGAGATGTCTAAACCTCATTCCAGGAGGTATTATTCCTCAACCCCCACCTCCCTACCCCAACCCCTCTTCCCCAACCCCGGACCCCAACCCCCTACCCAACCCCCCTACCACAACCTCCCCTACCCCCACCCCTACCACAACTCCCCTACCCCAACCCCCCTACCACAACTTTCCCACCTCCACCTCCTCCTCCTCCTCCTTCGTCCTCAAACTACTCAGCCTCCTCTAACTACTCCTCAACCTCCTCTAACTACACCTCAAAATCTTCCTCAAACTCCTCCTTAAACTCCTCCATTTGTCCTCCAGCTCTTCCTCCTCCTCCTCCTCCTTGTCTCCAACCATCACACAGAACTCGCTATATTGGGCGAGGTATAAAGTGTTGGTCATTGTTGTCTCTTTTTAAACTCTAAAGTGCTCACTAAAAGCACCAAGGGTTCCAGCATGCATTTTGGAACTCAGCATTAAGAATTCCACACTAATGCAGTGTTTGGGGTGGTTGCAAAGGGACGAGAATACGCGTGCAACGTTCAAGTGGCAAGCACAAAGGACATTATGGTTGTCTCAAAGCGAGATAGTGTTCTTATCAATGGTTCGCTGACACGCTATCAGCCGTAAATGAATACAAACCTCAAAAAAAAAAACAATATACGCAATCGATGGCAGCTATTGACAACGTGGGGGTAAAAAGAGATGGCGTACTGCCGATAATATTGAATAACGAGAGGGAGAGGTTGCAGGCAAACGTTGAGACATCATTTTCACCCCCTTCCCCCACACACACATTAAACACAGGTTTATAAAGCTTAAATAGGGCCAAACGTAACAATTAAACCTTATTTTTCCTTTTGCCAACTTAAGTCAATTCTTCGGCGAAGGGAAAAACAATATCAAATGTGGCCTATTGTCCACATTTTGTTTTCTCGCACGGTAGTGACCACAGGTGTTGTGTTGCACCTCAGTAACACCTTCGTCAACACACGCTATTAAGAAATCGCAGATCTAGAGAGTGTACAGAGATCCTTTACTGCACGTATAAGTTCTGTCAAGCACCTTAACTACTGGGAACGCTTGGAAGCACTTGACTTGTACTCGTTGGAACGCAGGAGGGAGAGATATATCATAATCTACACTTGGAAAATCTTGGAAGGAATGGTCCCAAATCTGCACACAGAAATCACTCCCTACGAAAGTAAAAGACTGGGCAGGCGATGCAAAATGCCGCCAATAAAAAGTAGGGGCGCCATTGGTACACTAAGAGAAAACACCATAAGTGTCCGGGGCCCAAGACTGTTCAACAGCCTCCCATCAAGCATTAGGGGAATTACCAATAAACCCCTGGCTGCCTTCAAGAGAGAGCTGGACAGATACCTAAAGTCGGTGCCGGATCAGCCGGGCTGTGGCTCGTACGTCGGACTGCGTGCGGCCAGCAGTAACAGCCTAGTTGATCAGGCCCTGATCCATCGGGAGGCCTGGTCGTGGACCGGGCCGCGGGGGCGTTGATCCCCGGAATAACCTCCAGGTAACCTCCAGGTAAGACGGCATCTCAATTCCAGCTAATGTGGCAATATATTTATCATCCTAACACCCTGCCTCACGCTAAACCAGATGTCATGCACAATCTCACACAACAACAACAACAACAATAATAATAATAATAATAATAATAATAATAATAATAACTGTGTCTTTTGAGTGCAATAGGGTAACCACAAAGTTTCCTCTCGGATATTAGTAAACAAAACGACAATGTCATCACCAGTAGCCGAACCCACGACTAACACCTGGTGACGCTTCGTAGCACCCTCTATGAAGCTAACTAGATCAAGGTAAACGAACTACGGTACGGGTGAAGTTAGAACCCATGGCGAGTGAATCTTAAAACTCCAGACCAGTGAGTCAGCCACAAAAGGGAATATAGCAAAAGCTAATTTCTTCTGGACTTTTTCTAGCGTAGCCACGATGAAAAGACTATAGTGATGAGAGGCAAGAATGGAAAAAAAATGCTTGATAACTTTTTATACACTTCTGAAGGGCAAGAGGAAATTAGGTTAACTGGAAGGTTACGTCTGGCAGCGGGGAAGATATAACAACCATTTGAATAGCAGGTAACAGAATGTTCTTCATGAACAAGTGGAGGTGATGTTCACTTCGAGGTGTACATCTCAGTGTATATTCACTGACGGGTGTCAATGAATATACACGTCTTGACGTATTTACACCCTAGAGTGCGTATCTCGGTGTATATTCACTGAACGGTGTATATATCAGTGTATACAACATGGAGGATTTTAATTTTTTGTGTGTTGTAATTGGGTGGCGTGAAGCCATGACTGGTAAAGGAGTAAGATTAGTTGATGTGCTGAAGGAAATTGAAGGGATTTCCATAAAACTTAACTACATTATTATGCAATTAACTCCATTTTCCTTCAACAAATCAACTAACCTCAGTGTGCTGCCAGTCATGGCTCTCTCACCACCGTCACTTGGTCACAGTGCGTTTATATATATTTTATTGCATATACAGTACACCGTATATTTAGTGAATTATATAATCCCACTGTATATGTAGTGAAATATATATTTGACTACATATACAGAGGAGTACAGGTAAGATTATTTGAAGTACTCAAGGTCCCAGGACAGAAACGTTTCCTGGTCACGTCACTCCAAGTCAGTCGATAGTCTTGAGACTTAGCAAACTAACCATCTTCAGGCGTTGTATGTGAACAGGTTTAAGAGTGCATTCCAAATCCATGTGAGTCTTACAGTGTGTGAACCGGGAGGTTGTATGTGTGTGTGTGTGTGTGTGTGTGTGTGTGTGTGTGTGTGTGTGTGTGTGTGTGTATGTGTGTGTGTGTGTGTGTGTGTGTGTATGTGTGTGTGTGTGTGTGTGTGTGTGTGTGTGTGTGTGTGTATCTATGTGTGGTGGGGGGAGGTGTAACCAGAACTGATCCGAGGAAGAGAAAGGTAACTCCAGTGCTCTGGAACAAAAGCCTCAAGGCACTCACCTCTCCACCTTTGAATGAAAATGTGTCGACAAACCATGATAGACGTGTCCTAAATAGGTTTGCGACACTACTGAAACAAAATGCAGAATAATTCACCGCTTCGTGGTTCTTCAGTGAAGGTGCCTCGCCTCCCCTTGACCTGAGGCAATCAGAATACATTTGCTAAATGAATGCCGTTGAGATGCATTCTGGAGAGAAAGAGAGAGAAAGAGAAAAAAAAAAAGAGAAGCGTTTCAAAGAGAGTTGTGTGAGACACATCCAGTATTACCCAGGTGTTTCCATCATCCACTCAGACCACGGCTGCTTCACCACATTCCTCGACATCAAAACCCAACTCAGGAATGAGGCTCCTGGCCCTGCAGTAAAGTCCTATGAGCGTCCTCTTGCGCCATCAAAGGATCGTTACTGGACCAGTTTCCTAAACTGCGCCTCAGCGTACTCACCTATTTGTGGTTGCAGGGGTCGAGTCCTAGCTCCTGGCCCCGCCTCTTCACCGGTTGCTACTAGACCCTCTCTCTCCCCGCTCCATGAGCTTTATCAAACCTCGTGTGTGTGTGTGTGTGTGTGTGTGTGTGTGTGTGTGTGTGTGTGTGTGTGTGTGTGTGTGTGTGTAAGTATGCCCTGTTCTGCTTACATATGGTGTGTAGATGGAACTCGGTGTCTTGCCTATATTTCTGTCATATCAGCTTCACCTACACAGAACATACACTGAATATAAATGTCGCACTGATTTTTTTGTACAGAGAGGCAAGAAATGGTGAGACGGTAGACTCTACGGTGTAGGTTAAAACACAGACGGAAGGTTGAGAACACTCTCCATCATCTTTCGTTCGCCCTGACTGTCTTTTTTTGATCTCTACAACCCTGACTGTCTTTTTTTTTTTGAATCTCTAGAACCCTGATTGGCTTCTTTCATCTCAAAAGCCTTGACTGGCATCTTTAATCTCTAGGAGCCTGACTGGCTTCTATCAGTGCCTAGCTGGATCTGCTTGGCTATATGCCTTGATTGGCTGCTCTCTGCGTTTCTGGGACCTGTAAATCCTTTCAGTGTCTTTCCGTCGGTAAACCGAAGGAATGAATTATTTCAGTGCATCTATCTTTTTTCAAGACCCTCTAGAAGTCTTGACTGATGAGTCAGTGACGGTCCTCACGGACCTCCGTCCTTCCCTCACACTAATAAATAAAGAAAACTTAATCTTTGAAAGTTAAGACAGTTTCTAAGAATTTTCCTCGTTGTGCCTCAATGGCAGAAAAACAGCTAATGATCAGGATCTCAACAGCGATAGAGCTAAACGAGGTCACAGGATGTGTGTGTGTGTGTGTGTGTGTGTGTGTGTGTGTGTGTGGATGGCCAAGACGTGCAGGTTGCTGTGTCGTGTGTGGGTAGATGTGGCAGGGATGTGGAGGAGGTAAAGGGCTGTGCTATGCGTCTAAGCACATTCCGTTTCCGGCAGTGTACCCTGGCAAGAAAGAATCTTGGGAGCAAAACTGCACAAAATACCTTGACAGTTTAATCTCAGGAGGAGATGCACCACCTGCAACTTGCCAGACTTTAGCCGCTGCTAACACTTAGTTGCCGCAGAACATTTGCTTCCTTCGCATATCTTTAGGTGTGTTCACATGGCTTCACACACTTTCACATAGTTATGAGCATGAGCTAGTACACACTAGGTCTTTCAACTTCTGCTATAAACAAAAGCAAGAGATAACGATCTGCGAGATATTCCATACCAAGGTAAGTGTGGGGTCTCCGAGTGCAACTCATGTTATGTGAGGGTAGTTCCTGCACTCTGCCAGGGGTGTAGTTCCTACCTTCTGACAGGGGTGTAGTTCCTGCACTCTGGCAGAGGTGTAGTTCCAACCCTCTGACAGGGGTGTAGTTCCTGTACTCTGGCAGGCGTATAGTTCTTGAACTCTGGCAGGGGTGTAGTTCCTACCCTCTGGCAGGGGTGTAGTTCCAACCCTCTGACAGGGGTGTAGTTCCTGTACTCTGGCAGGCGTATAGTTCTTGAACTCTGGCAGGGGTGTAGTTCCTACCCTCTGGCAGAGGTGTAGTTCCTGCACTCTGGTAGGAGTGTAGTTTCTTTCCTGGCAGGAGTGTAGTTCCTGCCTTATGGTAGGGTGTAGTTCTTTTCCACTGGCAGGGGTATAGTTTCTGAACTCTGGGCAAGAGTGTAGTTCCTACCCTCTGGCAGGGGGTATAGTTCATGAACTCTGGCAGGGGTGCAGTTCCTATCCTCTGGCAGGGGTAAAATCCTGGAGCAACAGGAAGTATTTTCGGGACCGTGAAGAGTAATCAAGCTCAGTTTATATTGTAAACAAAGATAGACTAGTATAGAAAGAGTTAAGATAATTAATAGAGAACCCAAATATAGAAGGTCTAGCTAACACCAAACTAAATACATTATTTCTGTACGTCTACTGCTTCCATTATCGTATATAATAGAATAAAGAAGCCTGCTGTGTGGGCGAAACGTTTGGACACGATAACCGCTTATGTTAAATAAGAGAACTGTGTAATGTAAAAATCTTTACAGTAGAAATTAAAGCAATGAGGAAGAATTCGTTTTGACAATGTAAATGTTTAATGCGTGTGGAACAGAACACACACACACACACACACACACACACACACACACACACACACACACACACACACACACACACATACACACATGCAGTGGAGAAGTTCGCACCAAGGGGCAACAGAAACCCCGTGAAGACCAGAGTGAGCTTAGGGTTTACCCCGAGGTGTGGAAAAACCAAATCCAAGTGTGCTAGAACATGGAAAAAAATTCACAAGGCAAAGGACTCAGGAAAACAGTGAGTTGAGTCGAAGAGCCAAAAATGAATATGCATAGATAAGGAGAGAGGCTCAGAGGCAACACGAGAATGACATAGCATCAAAAGCAAAATCTGACCCAACGCTGTTATACAGCCACATCAGGAGGAGAACAATAGTCAAGAACCAGCTAATCAGGTTGAGGAACGAAGAAAGGGGAGCTCACAGGGAGCGACCAGGAAGTATGTAAGGAGCTCAGCTCACGATTCAGTGAGGTATTCACAGTGAAGACAGAGAGGCTTCCAGGAAACCGAGGTGGTAGTGTGCACCAACAAGTGCTGGACACACTGCACACAACCGAGGAAGAGGTGAAGAAACTGATTGGGGAACTAGATACCTCGAAGGCGGTTGGCCAAAACAATATCTCTCCTTGGGTCCTGAGAGAGGAAGCAGATGCACTGTGTGTGCCACTGATAACAATCTTCAATAAATCTATCGAAACAAGGCAACTGCTTGAGGTGTGAAAGACAGCAAATGTAATGCCAATTTTTAAGAAAGGAGACAGGCTGCACTAAACTACAGAACAGTATCGCTAACATATGTATAGTATGTAAAGTTATGGAGATTATCAGGAGAAGAGTGATGGAGCACCTAGAAAGGAATGGGCTCATACATGACAAAAAGCAAGGCTTCAGGGAATGGAGATCCTGTGTCACGAACCTATTGGAGTTCTACGACAAGGTAACAGAAGAAAGACAGAAGAGGGAGAGAGCGGGATGCGTAGACTTCAACTTCTTGGACTTTAAGGCTTTCGACATAGTACTACACAAGAGACTTGTTGAAAAGCTAGAGGAGCAGGCAGGAATATCAGGAAAAGTACTGCAATGGATCAGGGAATCCCTGACAGGAAGGAAGCAATATGTTTTGGTACGTGACAAGGTGTCAGAGTGGATGAATGTGCCGAGTGGGGTCCCACAAGGGCCAGTCCTAGGTCCGGTGCTGTTTCTAGTATATGTGAATGACATGACGGAAGGGATAGATTCAGAGGTATCCCTGTTCGCAGACGATGTGAAACTGATGAAGAAAATACAAGCGGACGAGGATCAGGTAAGCCTACAAGGGGATCTGGACAGGCTGCAAGCCTTGTCCCTCAAATGGATCCTGGAGGTTAACCCCAACAAGTGCAAAGTTATGAAGCTTGGGGGAAGGACAAAGAAGAACGCAGACGGAGTACAGGTCAAAGGTTGCAAGACTCACTCAAGGAAAAGGATCTTAGTACAGCTCCTGAGGCGCACATCAACCAAATAACTGCTGCAGCATATGGGCGCCTGGCAAACCTGTGAATAGCGTTTTGACATCTAAGTAAGGAGTCATTCACGACACTGTACACCGTGTACGTTAGGCCCATATTGGAGTATGCAGCACCAGTGTGGAACCACACCTGGTCAAACACGTCAAGAAATTACAGAAAGTGCAAAGGTTTGCAACAAGACTGATTCAGGAGCTGAGGGGTATGTCCTAGAGGATAGGTTAAGGAAACTCAACCTGCTAACACTGGACAGGAGGGATAGGGGAGGACATAATAACGACGTAAAATACTGAGAGGAACTGACAAGGTGGATAGGGATAGAATGTTTCAGAGATGAAACACAGCAGCAAGGGTTCGCAACTAGTTGGAAGTTGAAAACTCAGATGAGTCACAGGGATGTTAGGAAGTACTTCTTCATACATAAAATTGTCAGGCAGTGGAACAGTCTGGAGTGTGATGTAGCGGAGGCAGGATTCATACATAGCTTAAAGAGACACGAAAAAGCTTATAAAGGAGCTACGAATCGACCCCTACAACCACAAATAAGTGAGCACACACACACACACACACACTCGGAGCAACATCAAGGTGAGGGAGGTCACCTGTGATCAATCACTCCGCCTTTGTAACAAGACTCTGAGTGGTGTCAGCACGTCAAGTCAGGCGACCCATCCAAGGTGCTCTGCTACACAGAGACGACGACCAGTGTGGTCGTGGGAGAAGTCCAATATGGTCGTGGAAGCACGACCAGTGTGGTGGTGCTTTTTCAAGGCGTCGCTACCAGGGCAGAGCTTGCACCTCGCTGGAGAGGATTTGCCCAAGATGCATGTACGGTGTGGAGAGCATTCTGATGAAGGTGTCTTGTGAGTCTGATGCCTGTGTCTTGTGAGTCAGGTGGCTGTGTGTTGTGAGTCAGGTGGCTGTCTTGTTAGTCTGGTACATATGTCTTGTGAGTCAGGTGGCTGTCTTGTTAGTCTGTTACGTATGTCTTGTGAGTCAGGTGGCTGTGTCTTGTGAGTCAGGTGGCTGTCTTGTTAGTCTGGTACGTATGTCTTGTGAGTCAGGTGGCTGTGTGTTGTGAGTCTGGTACGTGTGTCTTGTGAGTCAGGTGGCTGTGTCTTGTGAGTCAGGTGGCTGTCTTGTTGGTCTGGTACGTATGTCTTGTGAGTCAGGTGGCTGTCTTGTTGGTCTGGTACGTATGTCTTGTGAGTCAGGTGGCTGTGTGTTGTGAGTCTGGTACGTGTGTCTTGTGAGTCAGGTGGCTGTCTTTTGAGTCAGGTGGCTGTCTTGTTAGTCTGGTACGTATGTCTTGTGAGTCAGGTGGCTGTGTGTTGTGAGTCTGGTACGTGTGTCTTGTGAGTCAGGTGGTTGTGTCTTGTGAGTCAGGTGACTGTTTTGTTAGTCTGGTACGTATGTCTTGTGAGTCAGGTGGCTGTGTGTTGTGAGTCAGGTGGCTGTGTCTTGTGAGTCAGGTGGCTGTCTTGTTAGTCTGGTACATATGTCTTGTGAGTCAGGTGGCTGTGTGTTGTGAGTCTGGTACGTTTGTCTTGTGAGTCAGGTGTTGTGTCTTGTGAGTCAGGTGGCTGTCTTGTTGTCTGGTACGTATGTCTTGTGAGTCAGGTGGCTGTGTGTTGTGAGTCTGGTACGTGTGTCTTTGTGAGTCAGGTGGCTGTCTTTTGAGTCAGGTGCTGTCTTGTTAGTCTGGTACGTATGTCTTGTGAGTCAGGTGGCTGTGTGTTGTGAGTCTGGTACGTGTGTCTTGTGAGTCAGGTGGTTGTGTCTTGTGAGTCAGGTGACTGTTTTGTTAGTCTGGTACGTATGTCTTGTGAGTCAGGTGGCTGTGTCTTGTGAGTCAGGTGGCTGTGTCTTGTGAGTCAGGTGGCTGTCTTGTTAGTCTTGTACGTATGTCTTGTGAGTCAGGTGGCTGTGTGTTGTGAGTCTGGTACGTTTGTCTTGTGAGTCAGGTGGTTGTGTCTTGTGAGTCAAGTGGCTGTCTTGTTGGTCTGGTACGTATGTCTTGTGAGTCAGGTGGCTGTGTGTTGTGAGTCTGGTACGTGTGTCTTGTGAGTCAGGTGGCTGTGTCTTGTGAGTCAGGTGGCTGTGTCTTGTGAGTCAGGTGGCTGTGTCTTGTGAGTCAGGTGGCTGTGTCTCTTGTGAGTCTGGTACGTGTGCCTTGTTAGCCTGGTACCTGTGTATTGTGGGTCAGGTACCTGTGTCTTATAATCAGCGGAGTCTTTTCACTGCCTGTGTGTACTCACAGATGTACTCACACAGATGTACTCACACAGCTTGTACTCGCCGAATTGAACGCGCCTGGGGTCGAGACACCTAGCCTAATCTTCTTAATTATCATGAGTGACATTTGCCCTATCCTGCCTCTGTCGTCACCATTCCTATTTCCTCGTTTATCAACTTTATCTACCACCCTGTTTGCACTCACCTATGTGTGGTTACGAGGGTCGAGTCTCAGTTCCTGACTAGCCACCACCAACTCACGAGTAGTCCTGACGAAGGGGCTCTCTCTCTCCACTTCCTCGGATCCTACCCCTCAAGGGATTCATGCAAATGCTAATAAAAATCAACAATGCATCAGAAAAAAAATTATTTTTCAAAAAAGCTTACCAGCTTCCGTTTTGAACATATTAAAGTTGAATGTTGGCTGGAAAACTGAAATTTTGTCATGGAGATCATTTCTCTTATTCTTGGAAACATTTCGCTACGTAATTTTTTGGTTATATATATATATATTTTTTTAATTTTTGTATCAGTGTATCAAAGCTCGTTCAAGATATTAGAAATTCATTGATAATGGTTTTGAAACTGGCTGGGAATCACTCGAGTTTTGGCTGTAAAAAGAGGTTCTGAAAGAGAGAGAGAGAGAGAGAAGAGAGAGAGAGAGAGAGAGAGAGAGAGAGAGAGGATGGGATATGGATTGATTCACTTTTTACCATCCACGTAATTTCAGTTTAGATGAATCAACAAATTCAGAGTTTGACAAAATATGGAACACGTGAACTTGTGTTGAGCTGAGACCCAACAACTGTGTTAAGCTGAGACCCATCAACTGTGTTGAGCTGAGACCCAACAACTGTGTTGAGCTGAGACCCAACAACTGTGTTAAGCTGAGACCCAACAACTGTGTTAAGCTGAGACCCAGCAACTGTGTTAAGCTGAGACCCAACAACTGTGTTGAGCTGAGACCCAACAACTGTGTCGAGCTGAGACCCAACAACTGTGTTAAGCTGAGACCCAACAACTGTGTTGAGCTGAGACCCAACAACTTTTGTTGAGCTGAGACCCAACAACTGTGTTAAGCTGAGACCCAGCAACTGTGTTAAGCTGAGACCCAACAACTGTGTTGAGCTGAGACCCAACAACTGTGTCGAGCTGAGACCCAACAACTGTGTCGAGCTGAGACCCAACAACTGTGTTGAGCTGAGACCCAACAACTGTGTCGAGCTGAGACCCAACAACTGTGTTGAGCTGAGACCCAACAACTGTGTTGAGCTGAGACCCAACAACTGTATTGAGCTGATACCCAACAACTGTGTCGAGCTGAGACCCAACAACTGTTAAGCTGAGGCCCAACAACTGTGTTGAGCTGATACCCAACAACTGTGTCGAGCTGAGACCCAACAACTGTGTTCAGCTGAGACCCAACAACTGTACTGAGCTGAGACCCAACAACTATGTTGAACTGAGACCCAACAACTGTATTGAGCTGAGGCCCAACAACAGTATTGGGGTGGGACCCAACAACTGTATTGAGCTGAGACCCAACAACTGTATTGAACTGAGACCCAACAACTGTATTGAGCTGAGACCCAACAACTGTATTGAGCTGAGACCCAACAACTGTGTTGAACTGAGGCCCAACAACTGTATTGAGCTGAGACCCAACAACTGTATTGAGATGAAACCCAAGAACTGTGTTAAGCTGAGACCCAACAACTGTGTTAAGCTGAGACCCAACAACTGTATTGAGCTGAGACCCAACAACTGTATTGAACTGAACCCAACAACCTGTATTGAGCTGAGACCCAACAACTGTATTGAGCTGAGACCCAACAACTGTGTTGAACTGAGGCCCAACAACTGTATTGAGCTGAGACCCAACAACTGTATTGAGCTGAGACCCAACAACTGTGTTGAGCTGAGACCCAACAACTGTATTGAACTGAGACCCAACAACTGTATTGAACTGAGACCCAACAACTGTATTGAGCTGAGACCCAACAACTCTATTGAGCTGAGATTCAACAACTGTATTGAGCTGAGACCCAACAACTGTGTTGAGCTGAAACCCAAGAACTGTGTTAAGCTGAGACCCAACAACTGTGTTAAGCTGAGACCCAACAACTGTATTGAACTGAGACCCAACAACTGTATTGAACTGAGACCCAACAACTGTATTGAGCTGAGACCCAACAACAGTATTGATCTGAGACCCAACAACTGTGTTGAACTGAGGCCCAACAACTGTGTTATACTGTGACTTTCATCACAGTAATATTCTACAGCCTTACCCCCCTAACCCCGCCAGTAAGGTGTGCAACATTAACGTTGCACAACAACAACATTGGCAGCATCCCAATATTAACAACATTGCAAACAGGTAATGATGATGTAATCAGTCTATCAACCTTGTACTAGTTCCGAGGAAGTCAATCCACTTGATGTCACACAGTCAGTTGATCACAAACTACAGCAGAAGTCAACCCACTGAACCACACGTACTAAAATATGCAGATTACACCTATCATTCCCATCATTCTACATACTCGCCTTTTTGCTTTAATATAATTTTTAAGATTATACGTTAGATTATCGGGAGTGATAGACTAGTAACTCTCTTCTCTATAAATTACTTAATGCAAAAAAGAAAAGAGATTTACATTTCTTCTTTCTTCGGGTCACCCTGACTTGGTGGGAGGCGGCCGGTGTTTTGAAAATATAAAATATTAGATTACACTGCCAATCAAAAGACGTATTAGGAAAAGTGAAATTGATGTCTCTCTCTCTGTCTCTCTCTCTTCTCTCTCTCTCTCTCTCTCTCTCTCTCTCTCTCTCTCTCTCGAATTTAGAATTTTGGAATCCCTTTCGGGGGTCACCACCCCCCGCATGGCCAGGTCCAAGAACAGGCCTCTGTCTTTTTTTTCAAATTTTTATCCACTAGGAATGGATGGTGGGGATGGATAATACTGGAAGATGATAGGAGGTGGATGATAGAGGGTATGATAGGAGTGGATGACAGGGGCGGATGATAAAGGGTGGATGACAGGGGTGGATGTCAGGGGTGAATGGCAGAGGTGGATGGCAGGGGCAGAAGAGCACCAAAAATAGTTTGGACAATGAGGAGATCTAGAGAATATTGTGGTGAAGACAGACCCGTCTTCCTCCTCCTCCGCCTTCACCTCCTGCTTCTCCTTCTTCTCAACCTCTACCACCTCCACCTCCTCCTTCTCCTCCACCTCCTCCTTCTCCTCCTCCACCTCCTCCTTCTCCTCGTTTTCCTCATACTCCTACCTTCGCCTCTGCCTTTTATTTATTCCTCCCCCCTTCCCTCTTGTCTTCCACTATCTATATTTCCTCGTTCTTCCCGACCTTCTTACTTCCCCCACTCATTAAATATTGTATCCCCCAATCTTCTCATTTTTAAGCGCTTTTTATTTTCCACATTCCTACAGTTGTCTTTCTTCACCTGTTATTCCTGTTATTCCTGTTCCTGCTCGTCTTCCTCCACGTTAGGCCTGACACTGTTTACATTGCCTCAGCGTTCATTAACAGGTCACCAGGAAGGAAAGTTCTTGACAAACACTCTAGACCAGACGAAATTTATTTTGGAGAGCTCTCTCTCTCTCTCTCTCTCTTCTCTCTCTCTCTCTCTCTCTCTCTCTTATACAGTAATTATATTTTGTTTCATTTTATTAAATGACCGATATAAAGGCTTACGAAGAAATATTTTATTGTGTAAATTATTTTTAGAGAGAGAGAGAGAGAGAGAGAGAGGAGAGAGAGAGAGAGAGAGAGAGAGAGAGAGAGAGAGAGAGAGAGAGAGAGAGAAGAAAGATGATGGGGTATGGACTGATTCACTGTTTAACATCCACGTAATTTCAATTTAGATAAATGTACATATCAATGTTTGGCAAAATAAGGAACACGTGCAGTTGTGTTGGGCTGTTACTCAACAACCTTGGTTGACCTTACTTTGGTTGACCTTACCTTGATTGACCTTACGTCAATATTTCTAACGCCTAACCCCTCCAGTAAGGTGTACAACATTAACATAACACAACAGCAACAGACAACAAGGAGGTTGCAACTAGCGCACTGTTAACAGTAAAGAATAAACCACCACAGGATGAAGAAAGAGTATTTATCAGAACATATCACCCTTTATCAAGTGATGGTGCGTCCTGGGACACGCTGCCTGTCTCTACTCACTTTGTGGACTGATAATGTCTGAAGCAACACAATGTTTCAAGTAACACAAAATTATTTGTCTGTAGCAACACAAACACAATACCCAAGTAATCTGAAAGAATAGAGGACACACGAGAGGTTTTAAAGTAAGGGAACAGTTTGTCCGAAATTACGATGCACGTACATCCAGTGTCACGTAATATGTCTGAGACTTTTATACCATTAACTGCTCCTGAGCAGAAGGGTGCTTGGTCATTACCGTCAACAAAACATCTACCAACTTTCTCTATTTTTTTGGAAGGACAATCTGGATGTTTATGTCCGATACCACCACACCGATGACATGTTGGTATAATAGCTGGTGAATTTTTCTACTGTAGGCTTCTTAATCTTTGGTTCGATCCCTTTAGGTCTTTATAGGAATTGTGAGCCTCAGCATACAAGTCGGCGGCCTCAGCAACTTCCTCAGCTTTAATCAGGTTACGTTCTCTAATGAATGTTCTTATCTGGTGGGGAAGAGCTGTCAGGAACTGGTCAGCAACCATGAAGTCTCTAAGAGATTCATAACTGTGATCAATTCCTGAACTCTCTATCCAAAAGTCGAACAAACGAAAGAGTGTTACCTGTAACTGTTGAAAGTTCTGGCCAGGCTGTAAGGTGGCATACCTGAAATCTTTCCTATAAGAATTTGTGGTTTTTTTATATGCTTTAAGGATTGCCTTCTTCAGTAGGTTATAATTACATATGATATCCTGCGACAAAGTTGCATAGATATTCAAAGCTGTACCAGAAAATAACATACCTAACCTGGTAGCCCAGGTGTCAGCAGGCCATTCACAGAGGGTAGCGGTATTTTCAAACCTGATAATGTATGAAGTTATGTCTTCCTCCTCTGTGAAGGGAGGTAAATTAGGTGTTGGAATATGTGCACTGACTGCACGTTGTTCCATTACTCCTTCCTTTAATTGTTGTTGTGTAAAAGTTAACTTTTTATTCTCTAATTCAAGGCGAGATTTCTCTACCTCGCAATCTTTTTCTCTTTCTCTTAACTCATGTTCTCTATCTTTTGCTCTTTCCTCAAGTTCTCTTAACCTAACTTGTTCCTCACGTATTTTAGTTTGTTCCTCACGTACTCTAGCTCTCTCTTCACGATCAAGTCTATCACGCTCCTTTTTTTGTCTTCTCTCTCTCTTTCTAACTGTCTATCTTGGTTTTCTCTTTCAATTCGGTCTCCTTTTTCTCCTCTCTTTCTCTTTCTAACTGTCTTTCTTGACTTTCTCTTTCAATTCGATCTCTCTCCTTTTTCTCCTCTCTTTCAAGGTTCTCTCTCTCCTTTCTTTCTCTTTCCTGGATCTTAGTGCTAATGAAAGCTTCTAAATTCTTCCCCATTATTCCTAACTTACTCCCAGTGTTCATCCAAACTGGTATTCCTCCATACTTGCAAGAATAACTTAAAATACCAGGGGAAAATGAAACGGATATATCAAAGAAAACGGAAGGTTCAATTCCTGCTCCGCTCAAACTGTAAATAAATCGGAGGGTTCGATCCCTGCTTCGATAAAACAGTATGTGTGAATGAAAACGAAGGGTTCTATGCCGGCTCCGACCAAACAGTAAGTAGAATGGGGTCCCTTGACCATCCAATCTTCACACTAACAAATCAAGAGTGTCCTACGACAGTTCCCTTGATATAATAAAGAGTTCAATGAAACAACTTGTCACTGGAAAATCTCGGGTCCCTAGAGTCTATTCCTCCAAATCGTTTCAAGCTCAAAAATACAGGTGATAAAATTAACTAGTATATCCTGCCTGACTTGGCTTACAATAAATTGAGACTATAACAATCACCAAGTCTTTTAAATACCTGTACTGTAGTCCTACCACAGAGAATTACTCATGGCTGGTGGTAACCGTCTGTGGTATGCGGCGTTGAAGTTTCAATGATAGATTCGAGATGGAGTTGAATCTTGATTCAGTAGAGTTGATCCTGGCAAGGTCGCCACTTGTGAAGGCTTACTCAGCCCTGTAACAACTTCAGACAGTATTACCAAGGCTGGCTCCTCCTCAGGAAAATTAATGAATAGAAAAAGAAATAATAATTCACAAAGATAAGCACTTTATTATTTATTAATGCAAAGATAAAACAGTGAAATATGAAGGTGTATCCTACTTGAAAGAAAAATGAAAAATGAAATGGAAAAATGACATTTGAATTCAACGCTAATATGTACAGTTATTTTGGGGTGTCTGGTGGAGGTTGGCACTGTCTTGTAGAAATTGTAGCCGTTGCTGATGATGTGGGGGGGGGGGTCACAGGTGTTGGTGACAACCCAACGACTAGTTCTTCACAGAGTCTATAGCCTTGAATAGTCAGTCCAGATGACAGGAACGCAGATTCTTTACCACTACAAAGATGAGGGGTAGTGTCCTGTACAATTAATCAGGTAAGTAAATCATGAAGTGACGTCCCAAGACCGTTTCAGTCCGTCTCCTTCAACACTTCTCGTTGGTTGGCAGGTGACCCGAGCTGTCATTCCAAGAGTTGTGCTGGGAGCTGTGAGTCGAGTGATTACTGTTTGGCCGGAGCCCCACACGTCACCTTTCGGGGTGGGGAGAAAGGGGGGGGGGATAGCGGGAGCTAGACTGACCCTACCTTAACAAGCAGCCGGTAGTCAAACTATCGTTACCATATACACACTCGCTACTCCTGTCTGTTGAACTTTTCCCTCACACCTTACCTTAGTTGACCTTACGTCAATATTTCTAACGCCTAACCCCTCCAGTAAGGTATACAACATTACACATTACACAACAGCAACAGACAACAAGGAGGTTGCAATTAGCGCACTGTTAACAGTAAAGAAACAAACACCACAGGATGAAGAAAGAGTATTTATCAGGAGAACATATCACCCTTTATCAAGTGATGGTGCGTCCTGGGACACGCTGCCTGTCTCTACTCACTTTGTGGACTGATAATGTCTGAAGCAACACAATGTTTCAAGTAACACAAAATTATTTGTCTGTAGTAACACAAACACAATATCCGTAGCAACACAAACACAATATCTGTAGCAACACAAATACAAAATCTGTAGCAACACAAATAGAATATCTGTAGCAACACAAGCACAATATCTGTAGCAACACAAACACAATATCTGTAGCATTACAAACACAATATCTGTAGTAACACAAACACAATATATATATAGCAACACAGACATAATATCTGTAGTAACACAAACACAATATCTGTAGTAACACAAATGGAAAATCTGTAGTAACACAAAAATAATATCTGTAGCAACATAAACATAATTTCTGTAGTAACAAAAACACAATATCTGTAGCAACACAAACACAATATCTGAAGCATTACAAACACAATATCTGTAGTAACACAAGCACAATATCTGTAACAACACAAACATAATATCTGTAGTAACGCAAACACAATATCTGTAGCAACACAAATAGAATATCTGTAGTAACACAAACATAATTTCTGCAGTAACACAAACACAATAGCTGTAGCAACACAAACACAATATCTGTAGCATTTTTAACACAATATCTGTAGTAACACAAACACAATATCTGCTGCAACACAAACCTAATATCTGTAGTAACACAAACATAATATCTGTAGTAACACAAATAGAATATCTGTAGTAACACAAACATAATATCTGTAGTAACACTAACACAATATCTGTAGTAACACAAACATATTATCTATAGCAACACAAACATAATTTCTGTAGGAACACAAACACAATATCTGTAGCAACACAGACACAATATCTGTAGCATTATAAACACAATATCTGTAGTAACACAAACACAATATCTGTAGCAACACAAACCTAATATATGTAGCAACACAAACATAATATCTGTAGTAACACAAATAGAATATCTGTAGTAACGCAAACATAATATCTGCAATAACACAAACACATTATTTGTAGCAACACAAACATAATATCTGTAGTTACACTAACACAATATCTGTAGTAACACAAACATTATAACTGTAGCAACACAAACATAATTTCTGTAGTAACACAAACACAATATCTGTAGGAACACAAACACAATATCTCTAGCATTACAAACACAATATCTGTTGTAACACAAACACAATATCTGTAGCAACACAAACATAATATCTGTAGTAACACAAATATAATATCTGTAGTAAGAAAAACATAATATCTGCAGTAACACAAATAGAATATCTGTAGTAACACAAACATAATATCTGTAATAACACAAACACAATATCTGTAGCAACACAAACATAATATCTGTAGTAACACAAAAAGAATATCTGTAAAACACAAACATAATATATGTGTAATAACACAAACACAGTATCTGTAGCAACACAAACACAATATCTGTAGCAACACAAACACAATATCTGTAGCAAACACCAACACTTTTTTTAAATCTTTTAGCAACACAAACAATATCTTTAGCAGCAAAACAACACATCTGTAGCAACACAAACACAATATCTGTAGCAACACAAACACAATATCTGTAGCAACACAAACACAATATCTGTAGCAACACAAACACAATATCTGTAGCAATACAATCTCACCTCATCAGAAGGCCTATTTTTTTTTTAATTTAGGACAATTTTTTTTAATTAAAGATAATTTTTGCAGCAAATGTTTGGACTGTAATGGAAGTGTTGCCAGTTTTACCGTGAAACTTTTAATATTTATTTTTCATTTCCGTTAAGCTTGAACCTTCAGGGTGAGTCACAGGTTTGTAACTATTGTAACAACACCTACCATTGTTATAACAACACCTACCACTGTTGTAACAACACCTACCATTGTTATAACAACACCTACCACTGTTGTAACAACACCCACCATTGTTATAACAACACCTACCACTGTTGTAACAACACCCACCATTGTTATAACAACACCTACCACTGTTATAACAAAACCTACCACTGTTATAACAACACCTACCACTGTTATAACAACACCTACCACTGTTATAACAAAACCTACCACTGTTATAACAACACCTACCACTGTTATAACAACACCTACCACTGTTATAACAAAACCTACCACTGTTATAACAACACCTACCACTGTTATAACAACACCTACCACTGTTATAAGAACACCAACCACTTATAACACCTACAACTATTATAACAACATCTACCACTGTTATAGTAACACCTACCACTGTTATAACAACACTCACCAATGTTATAACAACACCTGCCACTGTTATAACAACACCCACCAATGTTATAACACCTACCACTGTTATAACAACACCTATCATTGTTATAACAACACCTACCACTGTTATAACAACACCTACCATTGTTATAACAACAACTACCACTGTTATAACAACAACTACCACTGTTATAACAACACTAACCAATGTTATAACAACACTTACCACTGTTATAGCAACACTTACCACTGTTATAACATGTTACGGCCCCCTGCCAAACTAGCGGTTAAATAGTTAACCTGCCGTCCGGCAGTACCACTGGGTACGTCATCAAACCCATTGTGGGGACTGCTGAGCCGGCCTTAGAGCAGTATGTACCTGAGCACCTCACGGTACGACTCAAGAAATCGTAATGACACGATTGCAAATAAACCATACCCCCGGCCGGGATTGAACCCGCGGTCATAGAGTCTCAAAACTCCAGCCCGTCGCGTTAGCCACTAGACCAGCTAGCCACAATAAGATTCATCCAACTAGGTATATTTCTACACCATAGGAAGGTTAGCACAGGCACCTCTGTGACCACAAATGCAAGTTTTTACAGACGAATCTCCAGCTAGCGTGGCCGTGACGAACTCTAGCTCAAGTCCCTTCACTGCCGTCAACATGACTCAAGAAATCGTAATGACACGATTGCAAATAAACCATACCCCCGGCCGGGATTGAACCCGCGGTCATAGAGTCTCAAAACTCCAGCCCGTCGCGTTAGCCACTAGACCAGCTAGCCACAATAAGATTCATCCAACTAGGTATATTTCTACACGGCCACGCTAGCTGGAGATTCGTCTGTAAAAACTTGCATTTGTGGTCACAGAGGTGCCTGTGCTAACCTTCCTATAGTGTAGAAATATACCTAGTTGGATGAATCTTATTGTGGCTAGCTGGTCTAGTGGCTAACGCGACGGGCTGGAGTTTTGAGACTCTACCAATGTTATAACAACACCTACCACTGTTATAACAACACCCACCAATGTTATAACAACACCTACCACTGTTATAACATCTTCCACTGTTATAACAACACCTACCACTGTTATAACAACACCCACCACTGTTATAACACCTACCACTATTATAACAACACCCACCAATGGAAATAAATGGTATCAAATACCGACACAGTGGAAATATAAACACATATGCAGTATAATTTGATTCTTTATTGACAACGTTTCACCCACACAGTGGGCTTTTTCAAGTCACACACAGATCTACCTGGGATGGAAGGTACGGGAGTATTTATAGTCATGTTCAGAATGTTGAGGTCAGGTGGAGAATGCTGCATCTGATGATCTACCGGGTGGGGTTATAGAGTCTTGGGTAGCTTGGCAGGGATATTGGACAAGTTGTGAGTAGACCTTCTGCAGTGTTCTATGTTCTTATGTGGGATAGCGATGAAGAAGTTTCTTGGCGAGTGGTTCAGCTATGTTATAGAAACCGTTGTTCTGGTTGAAATTGTTGGTTATAGAGATAAGCGATGATTCCAGGATTCTTCGGTATTGAGTGTTGTCTTCTGTGGCGATAAGTCTTGAGTTTCTGTAGTTAATTAATGGTTGTGTGAATTGCGATGTTGTACACAGGCATTCCTTGTATCGTCAGTCCTGCTTGCATATTGGTGTTCTGAAATACGTGTTTGGAGGTCTCTTGATGTTTCGCCCACATATAATTTGTTGCAGTCATTACAAGGGATTATGTATACCCCTGCAGAGGATGGAGGCTTGTCCTGTCTACTACTGGTGATGTCCTTGATGGTCGTGGTTGTGGAGGTGGATACTTGGAATGATGTATTGGAAAAGATGTTGGAAAACATGTTTGGCAATGGAGTTGGTGGGGAGGGCTATGTATCTCTTCTCGGCAGTGTCTTCTCTGGGTGTGTTGAAGATGTTTAATGCCCGCCGTCTGCAGTCTCTGATGAAGTGACGAGGATAGTGGAGTTTAGAAAATACTTGTTCAATTATAGTGCATTCTTCCTCAAGGAACTCATTGCTGCAGATTCTGAGTGCAGCAGGAAGAAGCCTATAATTACACCACGTTTGGTTTTGGTGTCGTGGTGAGAGTAGAAGTGGAGAAGATCATTTTGGTTGGTGGGTTTTCGATAGACTTTAAAACGAAGTTCGTGGTCAGCTTTGCAGAGCAGAACATCAAGGAAAGGAAGAGTGTTGTCGACTTCTTCTTCAAGTGTGAACTGGATTGAAGGCTCGACCTGGTTGAGCTTGTCTTGGAGAGCTTGAACGTTGAAGCGTTTAGGAGTTGAGGAGAATGTCGTCAACATAACGGAGCCAGGTGACAGACGAAGGAATAATGGTGGAGAAACGTTCGGCTTCTAGATGTTCCATGTAATGACTGCAACAAATTATATGTGGGCGAAACATCAATGAGCACCTCCAAACAACCCCGTAACAACACTAACTAAACACCCACCAATGTTATAAACACTACCACTGTTATAACACACCCACCATGTTATAGCAACACCTACCACTGTTTATAACAACACACTTCACACCCTGTTATAACACCTACCACTGTTATAACAACACCCACCAATGTTATAGCAACACCTACCACTGTTATAACAACACCTTCCACTGTTATAACAACACCTTCCACTGTTATAACAACACCTACCACTGTTATAACAACACCCACCAATGTTATAACAACACCTACCAATGTTATAACAACACCCACCAGTGTTATACCAACACCTACCAATGTTATAACAACACTTATCACTGTTATAACAATACCCACCAATGTTATAACAACACCTACCACTGTTATAACAACACATACCACTGTTAAACAACACCACACTGTTATAACACACTACCATTGTTTGACAACACCCACCAATGTTATAACAACACCATACCACTGTTATGACAACACCTACCACTGTTATAACAACACCTACCAATGTTATAACACCTACCACTGTTATAACAACACCTACGTCTGTTACAACAACACCTATCACTGTTATAACAACATCTACCATTGTTGTAACACCCAGCAATTTTATAACAACACATACCTCTGTTATAACAACATCTACCACTGTTATAACAACACTTACAGCTGTTGTAACAATTACTACCACTGTTATAACACCTACCACTGTTATAACAACACCTACCACTGTTACAACAACACCTACCACTGTTATAACAACACTTACCACTGTTATAACACCCACCAATGTTATAACAGCACCTATCACTTATAACAACACCTACCAATGTTATAACAACACCTACCACTGTTATAACAACACCTACCAATGTTATAACAACACCCATCACTGTTATAACAACACCTACCAATGTTATAACAACACCTACCATTGTTTTAATAACACCTACCACTGTTATAACAACTCCTATCACTGTTATAACAACACTAAGCAATGTTATAACAACACTTACCACTGTTATAACAACACCTACCACTGTTATAACAACACCTACCACTGTTATAACACCTACCACTGTTATAACAACACCTACCACTGTTATAACAACACCTACCAAAGTTATAACAACACCTACCACTGTTATAACAACACCCACCAATGTTATAAAAATACCAACCACTGTTATAACAACACCTATCACTGTTATAACAACATTTACCAATTTTATAACACCTACCACTGTTATAACAACACCTATCACTGTTATAACAACACCTATCACTGTTATAGCAACATCTACCACTGTTATAACAACACTCACCAATGTTATAACAACACATACCACTGTTATAACAACACCCACCAATGTTATAACAACTCCTTCCAATGTTATAACAACACTTACCACTGTTATAACACCCATCAATGTTATAACAGCATCTACCACTGTTATAACAACCCCTACCACTGTTATAACAACACCCACCAATGTTATAACAACACCTACCACTGTTATAACAACTCCTACCACTGTTATAGCAACACCCACCAATGTTATAACAACACCTACCACTGTTATAACAATACCTACCACTGTTATAACAACACCTACCACTGTTTTAACACCTACCACTATTATAACAACACCTACTACTGTTATAACAACAACCACCACTGTTATCACAACACCTACCACTGTTATAACACCTACCACTGTTATAACAACACCTATCACTGTTATAACACCTATCACTGTTATAACAACACTTACTACTGTTGTAACACATACCACTTTTATAACATCACCTAGCACCATCATAACATAACCTACCACCATCAAAGTACATCAACCACCATCATAACACAAACTACCACCATCATAACGTACCCTACTACCATCATAACATAATTTTCCCACCATCATAACATTACCTACCACCATTATAACATCACCTACCACCATCATAACATCACCTATCACATCATAACATAACCTACCACCATCATAACATAACCTACCACCATCATAACATCACCTACCACCACCATGGCATCACCTACCACCACCGTATAACCTACCACCATCATAACATCACCTACCACCATCATAACATCACCTACCGCCATCATAGCATAACCTGCCACCATCATAATATCATCTACCACCATCATAACATCTCCTTCCACCATCATAACATAACTTACCACCAGCATAACGTAACCTACCACCATCGTAGCATAACCTACCACTATCACAATAAACCTACCACCATCACAACACACCTAGCACCAACATAACATCACCTACCACCATCATAGCATAACCTACCACCATCACAATACACCTACCACCATCACAAACACACCTACCACCATCACAATACACCTACCACCATCATAATACATCTACCACCATCACAACACATCTGCCACCATCACAACACACCTACCACCATCACAACACACCTACCACCATCACAATACACCTACCACCATCACAACATCCACCACACACCACACGTGCTCCACACAGGCCTGGGATAACTCCACAGCCTCGCCTCTGATAACTTGCATATCTCCGCGAGGTCGTTATCACCTCGTTGGGAATAAAATCCCAGTCATTACCGGCTAATGACAGCAATTAGGCTTTTGATTTAAAAGGCCTAATTGTCACTTTAATTTTGGGTTGGTACGATGGAAAAAATGTCACTTTTTGAATTAGCATCGCCAAAATCGAGCCAAATATCGATGGCTTTCCACTTTGTCATTTATAGATTAATCATAATCTAATTTGAGTTAATTGAACCTTCATGTACAAGGTAGTGAACATTCCTGTACAAGGTAGTGAACCTACCGGTAGTGACTCCGTCAGTACATAGAAGCAGGTTGATGGTGTTGTGACCACGCAAGCAGTGCCATGAACACGAAGCTAATGCACGGTTGTCTATAGCTGCAAGGGCTCTAACAGCCTTTAAGGTCCCAGGAGCGATACGTTTCCCGAGTTACATATCCTAAGCGTTTTGCTCTCGTCTTTGACCCATTTTTTTGTATATGTCAGGTTCTCACGCTTAAGGTTTGCATATACATATATGCAAACCAATTGCCAGCAGACAGTTTTAAGAATGCAAAACAGGAACTAGGGAATTTAATACAATAGCTCTTGGTCTTGCACACTTCATACTTATGCAATGCTGCAAGTGTTGCAGGAGGTAGAGTGAAACAGAAAGATTCTCTCAGCAGTAGGAATGTGTGACTGGCACAAAGCCCGTCTTGTGATAGACGCACATTCCTCCCTCTGAGGGAATATATTTTCCCCTCGACTTTCCTGCTGCATCCAATGTAACTGCATGGATCCCGACGAAACCAGCACATGCAACATCATCTATTCACGACTGGTTTCGGAGGTAATTCACGCCATCATCAGGCGCGGTACAGAATCAAAGAAAATCGACTATACGAATTAGATCTGATTGTATGATAAACATCAAATTAACACGAGTGAAAGAAAAGTGAAAAGAATAAAGATTAGCAATAATATAAAACAAAATTAGAAACAAAGTAATTTTAATACCATTCATTATTACACAGGAAAGACTAATTTCTAATGCTTTAAGGAGACTGCGGTCGCCAGCTCACTGGTATTAGAACGACTGAACAATATAGTGAACGATTTCACATCTATATTGTGGTCTGTAGCTTCACAATGTTGGTGTATGACGCTGGTATTAACCTTGGTAATGGATACCCACAAACTGGTCTAGAAAGACACGTGAGCAACCACTAGGACATATTTACTAGAAAACGTTTCGGTCCTGAGACCATGATGACTTCTAACACACAGAGGTCACTCACACCTCACTCTCCGCCTATATATGACGGTCTTTTTAACGTTCTCCATGTTAGAAAGTGATCAAGGGTCCCAGGCCCGAAACTTTTTCTCTTAAATGTCTTAAAGTTTACTTACTGTGTATGACACTAAATGATGATGATCACCAGATGGAACAAGAGTGTCGAAACTGTAAGATTATTGTTGTTGTTGTTATTGTTTTTACTATTATTATTATTATTGTTATTATTATAATTATTATTATTTTATTTTTTATTGACACATTGGCCGTTTCCCACCAAGGCAGGGTGGCCTGAAAAAGAAGAATTTTCATCGTCATTCATTCCATCACTGTTTTGCCAGAAGCGTGCTTACACTACAGTTGTAAACCTGCAACATTAACACTCCTCCTTCAGAGTGCAGACACTGTACTTCCCATCTCCAGGACTCAAGTCCGGCCTGGCGGTTTTCCTGAATCCCTTCATAAATGTTACCTTGCTTACACTCCGACACCACGTCCATTTGTTCCTGTGTAACACGCTCACGCATGCTTGTTGGAAGTCCAAGCTTCCCGCACACGAAACCCCTACCCTGCTTTCCTTCCACTATACATTTATACATTCTCCAAGTCATTCTGTTTTGTTTCATTCTCTCTACATGTACGAACCACCTCAATAACCCCTCTTCAGCCCTCAGGATAATAGTATGGTAATCCCACACCTTCTAAACTCCACAGTACGAATTCTCTGCATTATATTAACACCACACATTGCCCTCAGACATGACATCTCCACTGCCTCCAGCCTTCTCCTTGTTGCAACATTTACCACCCATGCTTCACACCCATATAAGAGCATTGGTATAACTATACTCTCATACATTTCCCACTTTGCTTCCGTGGACAAAGTTCTTTGTCTCCACAGACTCCTCAGTGCACCACTCACGTTTTTCCCCTCGTCAATTCTATGATTCACCTCATCTTTCATAGATCCATCTGCTGACACGTCCACTCCTAAATATCTGAATACATTCACCTCCTCCATACTCTCTCCCTTCAATCTGATATCCAATCTTTCGTTTCCTATTTTTTTGTTATCCTCGTCACCTTACTCTTTCCTATATTCACTTTTAATTTCCTTCTTTACATACCCTACCAAATTCATCCACCAACCTCTGCAACTTCTCTTCAGAGTCTCCCAAAAGCACAGTGTCATCAACAAAGAGCAACTGTGACAACTCCCACTTTGTGTTAGATTCTTTATATTATAAGCCCACACCTCTTGCCAACACTCGAGCATTCACTTCTCTTACAACTCCATCTATAAATATATTGAACAACCATGGTGACATCACACATCCCTGTCTAAGGCCTACTTTTACTGGGAAATAATCTCCCTCTCTCCTACATACTCTACCAGAGCCTCACTATCCTTGTAAAAACCCTTCACTGCTTTCAATAACCTACCCCCTATTCCATACACTTGCAACATCTGCCACATTGCCCCTCTATCCGCCCTATCATACGCCTTTTCCAAATCTATAAATACCACAAAAACATTTTACCCTTATCTGAATACTCTTTACTTATATCTTTCACTGTAAACATTTGGTCTACACACCCCCTACCCTTCTTAAAGCCTCCTTGTTCATCTGCTATCCTGCTCTCGATCTTACTCTTATTTTTTTTCAATAATAACTCTACCATACACTTTACCAGGTATACTCAACAGACTTATTCCCTTATAATTTTTACACTCTCTTTTGTCCCTTTTGCCTTTATACTAAGAACTATGCATGCTCTCTGCCAATCCCTAGGTACCTTACCCTCTTCCATACACTTTATTAAATAAAAGAACCAACCACTCCAGAACTATATCCCCACCTGCTTTTAACATTTCTATCTTTATCTCATCAGTCCCAGCTGCCTTACCACCTTTCATTCTACCCACTGCCTCACGAACTTTCCCCACACTCACAACTGGTTCTTCCTCACTCCTACAAGTTGTTATTCCTCCTTGCCCTATACATGAAATCACAGCTTCCCTATCTTCATCACATTTAACAATTCCTCAAAATATTCCCTCCATCTTCCCGATACCTCTAACTCTACATTTAATTAATAACTCTCCTCTCCTATTTTTAACTAACAAATCTATTCGTTCCCTAGGCTTTCTCAACTTATTATTCTCACTCCAAAACTTTTTCTTATTTTCAACGTAATTTATTGATAACATCTCACCCACTCTCTCATTTGCTGTCTTTTTACCTCGTTTCTCCACTCTTTTAACCTCTGTTTTTCTCTCCATATACTCCTCCTTCCTTGCATCACTTCTACTTTGTAAAAACCTCTCATATGCTAACTTTTTCTCTCTTACTTCTCTCTTTACATTATCATTCCACCAATCGCTCTTCTTCCCTCCCGCACCCACTTTCCTGTAACCACAAACTTTCGTTGAACAATCTAACACTATGTTCTTAACCCTACCCCATACATCTTCTACCCCATTGCCTATACTCACACTAGCCCATCTGTCCTCCAACAGTTGTTTATTTCTTACCCTAACTGCCTCCTCCTTTAGTTTATAAACCTTCACCTCTCTCTTACTTGCTGCTTTCATTTTCCTTGTATCCCATCTATCTTTTACTCTCACTGTACTCATTACACTCCATATCAATACTTATATACTTATTTATCCCCTTTCTATACAAAGTTTAACCAAAGGCCACCTATTGTCATTTACACCTGGCACCCCAAACGTACCCACCACACCCTCTCTAAACGTTTCTCCTACTTTAGCATTTAGGTCCCCTACCACAATTACTCTCTCACTTGGTTCAAAAGTTCCTACACACTCGCTTAACATCTCCCAAAATCTCTCTCTCTTATCTACACTCCTCTCTTCTCCAGGTGCATACACGCTTATTATGACCCACTTTTCGCATCCCACCCTTATTTTAATCCACATAATGCATGAATTTATATATTTATATTCCCTCTTCTTTTTCCATAACTGATCCTTCAACATTATTGGTACCCCTTCCTTAGCTCTAACTCTCTCAGACATTCCTTATTTAATTCTATTTATTTCTCCCCACTGAAACTCCCCTACCCCCTTCACCTTTGTTTCGCTTAGAGCTAGGACATCCAGCTTTTTTTCATTCCTAACATTAGCAATAATTTCTTTCTTATCATCCGCACGACATCCACGCACATTCAGACATCGCAGTTTTATAAAGTTTTTCTTTTTCTTGTTTTTAGTAGTTTTTACAGGAGAAGGGGTTACTAGCCCATTGCTCCCGGCATTTTAGTCGCTTCCTACGACACGCATGGCTTACGGAGGAAAGATTCTTTTCCACTTCCCCATGGAGATTAAGGGAAATAAAGAAGAAGAACTATTAAGAAAAATAAGAAAAACCTAGATATGTGTATATATGTATGTGCAAACCTCTGTAATGTGAGCTAAGTGTAAGTAGATGTAGCAAGATATACCTGTTATCCAGCGTGTTTATGAGACAGCAAAAAGACACCAGCAATCCTACCATCATGTAAAACAATTACAGGTTTCTGTTTCACACTCACTTGGCAGGACGGTAGTACCTCCCTGGGTGGTTGCTGTCTACCAACCTACTACCTATTATTATTATTATTATTATTATTATTATTATTATTATTATTATTATATTCATGGGAAAGCGTTAAATCCATGGTTACGTAACCATACAATACCTGTTCTTTAGCGAAAACCAGCTGTGCCATGACACCCGGCAACTATTAAAAATCATCTGTGGCATAACTCCCAACATCTGTTAAAAACCAGCTGTGTCATGACACCCAACCTGATACAATTTTACACAGAAATACTCCTCAAAACTTATTATTTAGCTTACGTTCTCCAAGCTTTATTCAACCTGCGTTCTTGAAAGCTTTGTTCTTCAACCTGCGTTCTTCAAAGCTTTGTTCTTCAACCTGCGTTCTTCCTCTTCTACAACGCCTACATACTGGATAACACTGCAAGCCTGTGTGTTGCAAAGAGCACAGATTGCAAATAAACTTGACTGCAACTTCCAGCAGGATTACCTTGCAAATGAGTGGATCTACAAGTTACAATAAATTGAACTTCATATTTTTTTCACCAGATGAGAAATATTGTTACTCGTTTCTCATTTGATGCGAGAAATTGTGTAGCTCATTACCACAGCTAGTGAACACCACACTATCGCTACCACAACTAGTGGCCAGGTCACCTTATAGAAGACTGAAGATAAATAGATTAAAATACCAACACGATGTAAAAAGAGACACAAATGAAGTATAATGAGAACCTTTGTTGACTCCGCTTCGCCCACACTTGAAAAAACTCACTGTGTGGTTTATAAAAGGCTATTATTTAAACCTCAGCTTGGCCCACACTAAGATTACTATGGAGAAAATTTAATACATGAAACAGGATTAAGTCTAAGCTAGGTGTAGCCCAGAACTTGCATCTGTATAAGATTCATACATGGTTGAATACTGTTCTAAATGCGAGGCAGCCGAGAAATGAAAAATAATGTGTGCAGTAGACTGAGGCTTGTACTGACTGCCCGTCTTGTGGTTTTATAATTGCATTCTGGCTACGTAGGATGACGAGCCAGGCGTGCGATGTTAGTTAAGAATTTCGGCCTTGTACATGACAGTAAGACAGCTGACCTCCTCCTTCTTCCTCCACCCCCTGCCGTGCTGTCTTCAGGCCTTCTCTACTTTTTTCGACCTATTTATGACTTGACAATGATCGAGAATGAACCGAAACGTGCGTTTTTGTTGCATTTCTTTGGTTTTCGAAATCTCTCCTGGAGAAAAAATACAAGTCTAGCTAGACGGGGTCCCAATATTCGAGGCAACAAGACCTTTAGCGACGTCTTCTAAATTGGCAGAAGTCGGGTGAATATTTCACCAAAAATCCGCAATTAGGAGAGAAACCTTATGACGACGTTTCGGTCTGTCCTGGACCGCTCATTTGGCAATAATCCAGAAGGAACGGAAACGTCGTCATAAGAACTTCTCTCCTAAGTGTGCGGATGCTTGGTAAACTTTTCCAGCCACGGTACTGCCTCTCTTAACCCTCGTCAAGAGACTGGAATCTGGACCCACCATCCAGGGGGAAGGTGCATACTCAAAACGCGACCGAATCTGTGCCTTGAAAAACTCAGTTATGTAACTAAAGCAACAATGTTATTATTATTATTATTATTATTATTATTATTATTATGATTATTACTATTAATATTACTTACATGATCGTTGCAAAAATAATATTTCAATCTTTAAGTCGTTAATATGTAACACAGCTTGATAGAATATCCTTAATAGCAGCAATGAGTAATATTAAATAATTCCAGTGATAATAACGATAATATTAATAATTCATACGTCTGATTACGACCGTAAATTCATAGGAAAAAAATATATTCCTTCCCAGGGTTGTCCAAATTATGCTATTAGCATCGTTAGTTGTGAGGCATGATATACTTGACTATTTAATCAGCAATACATAAATTACCTGTGTCTATATCACTTGGTTAATTACACATTGATTACTGTCCGGCTTATTAGGGGGGTTATAATTGGTCTTTCTTATTGCAACGACATAATTAAGAGGACTCGAGATATTTAAGGAGATTTTTTTCCCCTAACTCGAGATATTGTGGATGGATTTCACGTCAGTCTGACGGGAATTTTGTGTCTGTCTGACTGAAATAATCATGTATAATGTAGTGCAACAGTGCTTGTGATTGCAGATGCATGATCACTGTTGCGTGGTCTCTGTTGCATGGCCTCTGTTGGGTGGTCTCCGTGGCATTGTCTCTGTTGCATGTTAGCTGCTCTATGTTCGCCTCTACATGTTCGCCTCTACATGTTCGTCACTACATGTTCGTCTCTACATGTTAGTCACTACATGTTCGTCACTACATGTTCGTCACTACATGTTCGCCTCTACATGTTCGTCACTACATGTTCGTCTCTACATGTTCGTCACTACATGTTCGTCACTACATGTTCGTCACTACATGTTCGCCTCTACATGTTCGTCACTACATGTTCGTCACTACATGTTCGTCACTACATGTAGTCATAATGTTCGTCACTACATGTTCGCCTCTACATGTTCGCCTCTACATGTTCGCACTACAGTTCGCACTACATGTTCGTCACTACAGTTAGTCACTCATTTCGTCACTACATGTTCGTCACTACAGTTCGTCACTACATGTTCGCCCCTTTACATGTCGTCACTACATGTTAGTCACTACATGTCGTCACTACATGTTCGTCACTACATGTTCGTCACTACATGTTAGCCTACATGTTCGTCACTACATGTTCGTCTCTACATTTCTCACTACAGTTCTTTCACACATGTTCGTCACTACATGTTCGCCCACTACATGTTCGCCTCTACATGTTCGTCACTACATGTTCTTTCCCCTACATGTTAGTCCTACATGTTCGTCACTACATTTTCGTCACTACATGTCGCCTCTAACATTTCGTCACTACATGTTCGTCTCTACAGTTGCCCTACATGTTGTCACTCCCATGTTCGTCACTACATGTTCGCCTCTACATGTTCGTCACTACATGTTAGTCACTACATTTCGTCCACTACATGTTCGTCATTACATGTTCGCCTCTACATGTTCGCCTCATACATGTTCGTCACTACATGTTCGTCACTACATGTTCGCACTACATGTTTAGTCACTACATGTTCGTCACTAACATTTTCGTCACTACATGTTCGCCCACTACATGTTCGTCTCTACATGTTAGTCACTACATGTTCGTCACTACATGTTCGTCACTACATGTTCGTCCTACATGTTGTCACTACATGTTCGCCTACTGTTCGCCCACTACATGTTCGTCACTACATGTTCGCACTACATGTTCGTCACTACATGTTCGTCACTACATGTTCGTCACTACATGTTAGTCACTACATGTTCGTCACTACATGTTCGTCACTACATGTTCGTCACTACATGTTCGTCACTACATGTTCGTCACTACATGTTCGTCACGACATGTTAGTCACTACATGTTCGTCACTACATGTTTCGTCACTACATGTTCGTCACTACATGTTGGGTCACTACATGTTCGTCACTACATGTTCGTCACTACATGTTCGTCACTACATTTTTCGTCACTACATGTTCGTCACTACATGTTCGTCACTACATGTTCGTCACTACATGTTCGTCACTACATGTTCGTCACTACATGTTCGTCTCTACATGTTAGTCACTACATGTTCGTCACTACATGTTCGTCACTACATGTTCGTCCTCTACATGTTAGTCACTACATGTTCGTCACTACATGTTCGTCACTACATGTTCGTCACTACATGTTCGTCACTACATGTTCGTCACTACATGTTCGTCACTACATGTTCGTCACTACATGTTAGTCACTACATGTTCGTCACTACATGTTCGTCACTACATGTTCGTCACTACATGTTCGTCACTACATGTTCGTCACTACATGTTCGCCTACTACATGTTCGTCACTAAAATGTTCGTCACTCCCATGTTCGTCCTACATGTTCGTCACTACATGTTCGTCTCTACATGTTCGCACTAATGTTCGTCACTACATGTCCTCTACATTTCGTCACTATATGTTCGTCACTACATGTTCGTCACTACATGTTCGCCTCTACATGTTCGTCACTATATGTTCGTCACTACATGTTCGTCACTACATGTTCGCCTCTACATGTTCGTCACTACATGTTCGTCACTACATGTTCGTCTCTACATGTTCGTCACTACATGTTCGTCACTACATGTTCGTCCTACATTTTTCGTCACTAAAGTTCGCCTCTACATTTTTCGTCACTACATGTTTCGTCACTACTTGTCGTAACTACATGTTCGTCACTACATGTTCGCCTCTCATGTTCGCCCACACATGTTCGCCCTTTACTTGTTCGTCACTACATGTTCATCACACATGTTCGTCACTACATGTTCGTCACTACATGTTCGTCACTACATTTTCTCACTAACATGTTCGCCTCTACATTTTTCGTCACTACATTTCATCACTACATGTTCGTCACTACATGTTCGTCACTACATGTTCGTCCTACATGTTCGTCACTACATGTTCGTACTACATGTTCGTCATTTACATGTTCGTCACTACATGTTCGTCACTACATGTTCGTAAACTACATGTTCATCACTACATGTTCATCACTACATGTTCGTCCACTACAGTTCGTCACTAAAATTCGTCACTACATGTTCATCACTACTTTCGCCTCTGCATGTTCGTCACTACATGTTCGCCCACTACATGTTTCGTCTCTACTTGTTCGTCACTACATGTTCGTCACTACATGTTCATCACTACATGTTCATCACTACATGTTCATCACTACATGTTCGCCTCTGCATGTTCTTCACTACATGTTTCGTCACTAAATGTTCTCACTACATGTTCGTCACTACAAACTTTCGTCACTAAATGTTCGCCTCTGCATGTTCGTCACTACATGTTCGTCACTACATGTTCGTCACTACATGTTCATCACTACATTTTCGCCTCTACATGTTCATCACTACATGTTCGCCTCTACATGTTCGTCACTACATGTTCGCCTCTACATGTTCGTCACTACATGTTCGCCTCTACATGTTCGTCACTACATGTTCGTCACTACATGTTCGTTTCTACATGTTCATCACTACATGTTCGCCTCTACATGTTCGTCACTACATGTTCGCCTCTACATGTTCGTCACTACATGTTCGCCTCTACATGTTCGTCACTACATGTTCGTCACTACATGTTCGTTTGTACATGTTCTCACACTACATGTTTCGGCCTCTACAGGGTTCGTCACTACATGTTCGCACTACATGTTCGTCAACTACATGTTCGTCACTACATGTTCGTCCTACATGTCGTCACTACATGTTCGTCACTTACATGTTCGTCACTAACATGTTCGTCACTACATGTTCGCCTCTACATGTTCGTCACTACATGTTCGTCACTACGGTTCGTCACTAAAATGTTCGTCACTACATGTTTCGTCACTACAGTTCGTTTCTACATGTTCGCCCACTAAAATTTCGCCTCTACTTTGTTCGCCTACATGTTCGTCACTACATGTTCGTCTCTACATGTTCGTCACTACATGTTCGCCTCTACATGTTCGTCACTACATGTTCGTCACTACATGTTCGTCACTACATGTTCGTCACTACATTTTTCCGGCACTACATGTTCGTCACTACATGTTCGTCACTACATGTTCATCACTACATGTTCGCCTCTGCATGTTCGTCACTACATGTTCGTCACTACATGTTCATCACTACATGTTCGCCCTGCATGTTCGTCACACATTTTTCGTCACAAACCATGTTCGTCACTACATGTTCATCACAAACATGTTCGCCTCTGCATGTTCGTCACTACATGTTCGTCACTACATGTTCGTCACTACATGTTCGTCACTACATGTTCATCACTACATGTTCGCCTCTGCATGTTCGTCACTACATGTTCGTCACTACATGTTCGTCACTACATGTTCGTCACTACATGTTCATCACTACATGTTCGCCTCTGCATGTTCGTCACTACATGTTCGTCACTACATGTTCATCACTACATGTTCGCCTCTGCATGTTCGTCACTACATGTTCGTCTCTACTTGTTCGTCACTACATGTTCGCCTCTGCATGTTCGTCACTACATGTTCGTCACTACATGTTCGTCACTACATGTTCATCACTACATGTTCGCCTCTACATGTTCGTCACTACATGTTCGTCACTACATGTTCGTCACTACATGTTCGTCACTACTTTTCGCACTACATGTTCGTCACACATGTTCGTCACTACATGTTCGTCACTACATGTTCGTCACTACATGTTCGTCACTACATGTTCGTCACTACATGTTCGTCACTACATGTTCGTCACTACATGTTCGTCACTACATGTTCGTCACTACATGTTCGTCACTACATGTTCGTCACTACATGTTCGTCACTACATGTTCGTCACTACATGTTCGCCTCTACATGTTCGTCACTACATGTTCGTCTCTACATGTTCGTCACTACATGTTCGCCTCTACATGTTCGCACTACAATGTTCGTCTCTACATTTAGTCCTACATGTTCGTCACTACATGTTCTTTCACTACATGTTCGTCACTACATGTTCGTCACTACATGTTCGTCACTACATGTTCGTCACTACATGTTCATCACTACATGTTCGCCTCTGCATGTTCGTCACTACATGTTCGTCACTACATGTTCGTCACTACATGTTCGTCACTACATGTTCGTCACTACATGTTCGTCACTACATGTTCGCCTCTACATGTTCGTCACTACATGTTCGTCACTACATGTTCGTCACTACATGTTCGTCACTACATGTTCGTCACTACTTTGTTCGTCACTACATTTCGCCTCTACATGTTCGTCACTACATGTTCGTCACTACGTGTTCGTCACTACATGTTCGTCTCTACATGTTCGTCACTACATGTTCGTCACTACATGTTCGCCTCTACATGTTCGCCTCTACATGTTCGTCACTACATGTTCGCCTCTACATGTTCGTCACTACGTGTTCGTCACTACATGTTCGTCTCTACATGTTCGTTTCTACATGTTCGTCACTACATGTTCGTCACTACATGTTCGTCACTACATGTTCGTCACTACATGTTCGTTTCTACATGTTCGTCACTACATGTTCGCCTCTACATGTTCGTCACTACATGTTCGCCTCTACATGTTCGTCACTACATGTTCGTCACTACATGTTCGCCTCTACATGTTCGTCACTACATGTTCGTCACTACATGTTCGTCACTACATGTTCGCCTCTACATGTTCGTCACTACATGTTCGTCACTACATGTTCGCCTCTACATGTTCGTCACTACATGTTCGTCACTACATGTTCGCCTCTGCATGTTCGTCACTACATGTTCGCCTCTACATGTTCGTCACTACATGTTCGCCTCTACATATTCACCTCTACATGTTCGTCACTACATGTTCGCCTCTACATGTTCGTCACTACATGTTCGCCTCTACATATTCACCTCTACATGTCCGTCACTACACGTTGGTCACTACATGTTCGCCTCTACATGTTCGTCACTACATGTTCACCTCTACATATTCACCTCTACATGTTCGCCTCTACGCATTCGTCGCTACATATCTACTTTTTTTTTGTTATTCGCCGGTACTCTCCCGACCGGCCCGGGTCTTTTCCAAGTAGTGGTGACCCGGCCTTGGCTCCCTCTCTGGGGAGTGTCTCGAGACCTAAGTCCCCCATACATATTTACTGGTACATGTTCCCACTACATGTTCACTGCTGCACATTTACCACACCATGTTCACCTCCTCATGCTCACCCCCTCATGTTCACCCCCTCATGTTCACCCGTCATATTCACCCGTCATGTTCATCCCTCATGTTAACCCCTCATGTTAACCCCTCATGTTAACCCATGTTAGCCCCTCATGTTAACCCCTCATGTTAACCCATGTTAGCCCCTCATGTTAACCCTTCATGTTAAACCCCCCATGTTTTAAAACCCCCCATGTTAACCCCTCATGTTTTAAACCCCTGTTAGCCCCTCATGTTAGCCCCTCATGTTAACCCCTCAGTTTTAAACCCCCCATGTTAACTCCTCATGTTAACCCATCTGTTAACCCATGTTAGCCCCTCATGTTAACCCCTCATGTTAACCCATGTTAACCCCTCATGTTAACCCCTCATGTTAACCCCTCATGTTAACCCATGTTAGCCCCTCATGTTAACCCCTCATGTTAACCCATGTTAGCCTCTCATGTTAACCCCTCATGTTAACCCATGTTAACCCCTCATGTTAACCCCTCATGTTAACCCCTCATGTTAACCCATGTTAGCCCCTCATGTTAACCCCTCATGTTAACCCATGTTAACCCCTCATGTTAACCCCTCATGTTAACCCCTCATGTTAACCCCTCATGTTAACCCATGTTAGCCCCTCATGTTAACCCCTCATGTTAACCCATGTTAACCCCTCATGTTAACCCCTCATGTTAACCCCTCATTTAACCCATGTTAGCCCCTCATGTTAACCCCTCATGTTAACCCCTGTTAACCCCTCATGTAACCCCTCATGTTAACCCCTCTGTTAACCCCTCATTTAACCCATGTTACCCCCTCATGTTTTAACCCCTCATGGTTAACCCATGTTAACCCCTCATGTTAACTCCTCATGTTAACCCCTCATGTTAACCCATGTTAGCCCCTCATGTTAACCCCTCATGTTAACCCATGTTAGCCCCTCATGTTAAACCCCTCATGTTTTAAACCCCCCATTTTAACCCATGTTAGCCCCTCATGTTAACCCCTCATGTTAACTCCTCATTGCGCCCTCATGTAACCCATGTTAGCCCCTCATGTTAACCCCTCATGTTAACCCATGTTAGCCCCTCATGTTAACCTCTCATGTTAACCCATGTTAGCCCCTCATGTTAACCCCTCATGTTAACCCATGTTAACCCCTCATGTTAGCTCCTCATTTTAACCCCTCATGTTAACCCATGTTAGCCCCTCATGTTAACCCCTCATGTTAACCCCTCATGTTTTAAACCCCTGTTTGCCCTCATGTTAACCCCTCATGTTAACCCATGTTAACCCCTCATGTTAACCCCTCATGTTAACCCCTCATGTTAACCCCTCACGTTAACCCCTCATGTTAACCCATGTTAGCCCCTCATGTAACCCTCATGTTAACCCATTTAACCCCTCATGTTAACCCCTCATGTTAACCCCTCATGTTAACCCCTCATGTTAACCCATGTTAGCCCCTCATGTTAACCCCTCATGTTAACCCATGTTAACCCCTCATGTTAACTCCTCATGTTAACCTCTCATGTTAACCCATGTTAGCCCCTCATGTTAACCCCTCATGTTAACCCATGTTAGCCTCTCATGTTAACCCCTCATGTTAACCCCTCATTTTAACCCATGTTAGCCCCTCATGTTAACCCCTCATGTTAACTCCTCATGTTAACCCCTCATGTTAACCCATGTTAGCCCCTCATGTTAACCCCTCATGTTAACCCATGTTAGCCCTCATGTTAACCCCTCATGTTAACCCCTCATGTTAACCCATGTTAGCTCCTCATGTTAACCCCTCATGTTAACCCATGTTAACCCCTCATGTTAGCTCCTCATTTTAACCCCTCATGTTAACCCATGTTAACCCCTCATGTTAACCCCTCATGTTAACCCATGTTAGCCCCTCATGTTAACCCCTCATGTTAACCCCTCATGTTAACCCCTCATTTTAAACCCAGTCACAATAATAATAACCAGGTAAGAGAGGATATGCTGCCAAAAGCGAATCTGTAATTTCCAACGCTTTACTGGGAGATTAATTTCCTCTATCAAAGAAAATTAATTACGCTTAAAAAATGTCAGAATAAAAGACCAAGGAAGTGGAAAAAAGGCAGTTAGGTGAAAAACAGGTTTGAAGTGTTTATAATTAGGGCTGATAACCTCCTTGTGGCTTATACAGAGTGGCGCATGGCTGTGTACAGTGGTACATGTCTGTGTACAGTGGTACTTGTCTGTGTACAGTGGTACTTGTCTGTGTACAGTGGTACTTGTCTGTGTACAGTGGTACTTGTCTGTGTACAGTAGTACCTGCCTGTGTACAGTAGTACTTGTCTATGTATAATGGTACTGGTCCGTGTACAGTGGTATATGTCTGTGTACATTTGTGGAGAAAATTCTCCAGTAAAGGGGGGTATCTCTCAGCCCTCTTAGCCCCCATCAGCCCTCTGAGGGACTTAGCCCTCCCAGAAGGGGCTAGTGGACTCTTCCTTCTTCGCAAAGAGCTTTATGAGGAACACATGTATGTACCACAGCGTCACGAGGCACGCCTTCCTCTCCTTGCTAGACTTCTTGATCAGCTACACACGAGGTCAAACGATAGCATGTACTCTATTCCCCTTAGCAGGAAAATTAAGGGAAAACCTGCTCCTCGCTTTATCTACAAGTTAAGACTATTAGGAATTCTAGTCTATAACTAGATAACAAGAAACCTACCCTCTTGTATTGAACACTGTTGCAATGTGTAGTAAGGAAGAGATATAAAACTGAACTCAGCAGTTCTTCCGGCGGAGGGTGACTATGGGCGCTTGGGCAGGGGGAATTCAGATATCAGTCACAAATCTTCCATTGAGAACAAAAGAAAATATTAACTTTGTGTGGTAAACTCTGAAATACTGTCAATCTCCACTTGGAAAACTAGTGTTAAAAAGAAACACGAGTGTATCATCAGTGGAATAATCCCGATAAGTGTTTATGTCGCGGTATGCATTCAGGTGTTATGAACAAAGGGACAAGATATAACCCTATCGCGTAAACATTGACCAAAGTGACTCCCTATCGACGAGTGAGAACATAACTACGCATCTGTAGCAGCCTATTCGAGACAACAATACCGAGGTCATACTTCCCATACCACAAACTAGCGGAAACTGGGTCAATTACAGTACCCAGGTAAGTCCAGGCATACCCACACCTAATTAAGTTAGCTGCAGCTAATAGGTAGGGGTGAGATTTGATTGGAATTACCAACAGATCCCGTGATATGTCGGAGATTCACCCAAAACTACCCGCTGTGGAATCTGGAACGGCACCCCGAAGGGATGTCCAGGGAGAGGCTGCTGGAGATGGCGCTGTTAACAGGTAAGTACCAGTTGCAACTGCAAATTTCTCACTGCTCAGACTGATATTTTTTTGGGCTGTCAAAGGTTTGTTAATATCGACCAACTGTGGGCGAAAGACTCTTAGGTACACTTAGGACGTTTATTGAAGGAAACGTTGAAACGTTTCGCCTTGAGTGTCGTCTTCAGTCCTAACAAGCAATGAGGGTAAGATGAGGCAGGTGGCAGCACCTCGGTATCAAGTGAGGCAGGTGGCAGCACCTGGGTATCAGGTGAGGTAGATGGCAGCTCCAGAAAAACCTTTGTTTACAAACTGAGGGCTCCCATCCTATCTGTTTCTTTATAGACAGAGGCCACCCATCGTGTACTCTCCCAGAACACTCCCACACTACCTGCACACTAGTTTTTTATTATTTAATTTTAATTACTATACATTTTTATTTGTTGTGAACGCACCGGCCATCTCCCTCTTAGGTAGGGTAACCCGACAAAAAAAATATCATCATCACTTATCCAATAGGTGTCTTGCCAGATGTGTGCTGATATTACAGGTCAGATGACACTCTAGACCACCCCTCTTTCAGAGTGCAGTTAATGTGCTTCCCACTTGCAGGACTCGAGTCAAGCTAACCGCTTTCCCCTGAATCCCTTCACAAATATTACCTTGCTCACACTCCAACAGCACATCAAGTCATTAATACTATTTGTCTCCACTCACTCCTGTTTAACGAGCTCACACAAACTTGTTAGATGTCCAAACTTTTAGTACCCAAAACCACCTTTATACTCTCCTTCCAAAGTTATTATCATTATTAGTAGTAGTAGTAATAGTAGAAGTAGTAATAGGAGTAGTAGTGGAAATAGTATTAGTAGCAGCAGTGGTAGCAGTAGTATTAGTAGTAGTAATTGTTGTAATAGTAATAGTAGTAGCAGTAGTAGTAGTAGTAGTAATTGTTGTAATAGTAGTAGTAGTAGCAGTAGTAGTAATAGTAGTAGCAGTAGTAGTAGTAGTAGTAAGCTGGTAGTAGTAGTAGTAGTAGTAGTAGTAGTAGTAGTAGTAGTAGTAATAATAGTAGTAGTAGTAGCAGTAGTAGTAGTAGTAGCAGTAGTAGTAGTAGTAGTAGCAGCAGTAGTAGTAGAGAGTAGTAGTAGTAGTAGTATGGTGTAGTTCACGAGCAGTAGTAGTGGCAGTAACTGTAGTTGTAGTAGTAGTAGTAGTTGTAGTAAATGTAGTAGTAGTTGTAGTAGCAGCAGTAGTAGTAGCAGCAGTAGTAGTTGTTGTAACAGTAGTAGTAGTATCTTGCGTGTGAAGCTCTCAGTCCTCAAGAGTCCTGAGCTGGTGACTGGTATCGTAGACATAGGATCGAGCCTGCTCTTCCTTCACTCAAGGACCCACATGTGACCGGCGCTTTATAGAAACACAATACAGTTGTATCCACTCCCCGTGCCTCCTCTCTACCCACTCTTTTCTCTCTTTTTCTTACCCATTCTCTCTCTCTCTCTCTCTCTCTCTCTCTCACACACACATTTTTATTCGAGTTATTTTTTGCCGCTATTGAAAGAGTCTAGAAACAGAAACGAGAGGGAGGTTGCCCAGAATTTTTCCGCCATACTGTCCGCCAACCAATTTATATTTACTGTTGTAGGCACCCTGCACTGGTGCACTCACCGACGTGTGTGTGGGGGAGGGGGGTCGAGGCCTGGTTCCAGGGTCTTCCTATGAAGCTTCCTCTATATAGTAATGTTGAGTTGCAGCCTTATCGAACCTAACATTCTTGAGGTCTATATACCTAGCTGCTCGCATAGTCCTGTTGGATGTCCAAGCCCCTCGCACACAAAACCTTCTTTACGCCTCCGTACTATGTAAGAATTTGCAATCACTTATATATAAATAACCCTCACATAGGAGAGAGCAGCTTACGACGACGTTTCGGTCCGATTTGGATCATTTACAAAGTCACACTGACACAAGTTTAGAAACAAGTTTAGGAGTAAGACACACGTGCGAAACTTGGGAGTCTTTATTGCCGAAATGAGTGAGTAGTAGTACTAGTACTAATATTAGTACTAGTTGTAGTACTACTAGCAGTAGTAGTAGTTGTACTACCAGTAGTATAGCTGTACTAACAGTAATAGTAGTAGTAGTTGTACTACTACTAGTAGTAGTATTACTTATTGTAGTAGTGAAGAATTAGACACATGTGCAACATCTGGGTGTCTTTATTTGTAGACGTTTCGCCCTCTAGTGGCTTTATGAATATAAGAACATAATGTGCAGTACGTAGAACTATACAAAAGATGAGGAAATCTGTCTCTCAGTCCTGGAGTTGGTGACGAGCACCGTAGCCTTGAAGTATTGTCTTGATAAAACCACTGGTTGGCGAAACGTCTACAAATAAATATACCCAGATGTTGCATATGTGTCGAAGTCTTCACTACTACTACTACTCTCCTGTATTCGAATGAATTAGCCTGTTGTTCAGGTGAAAAGTGTCGGCAGAAAAGATATCCAAGTGTTGCAACGGGTTGAGATCAGTCTCTTGGGCCTAGACTTTGCGCTTTGCTTTCAACGTGCCTGTTTTTGGGCTCTTGTCGTAGCTTTTCATGATTTCATATATTGAATTAACCTCCACTACATTCCTTACCACTGTAGTAAGTTCCACTACATTCCTTACTATTGCAGTGAGTTGATCTCCACTACATTCCTAATCACTGTAGTGAGTTGACCTCCACTACATTCCTTACCACTTTAGTGAATTGATATCCACTTCATTCCTTACCACTGTAATGAATTCACGCCCACTGCATCTTTAACCAGTGTGATGAGCTGACCACTACATCCCTTATCAATGTATTCCACTTGGTCACTACCTTCACGCTGAAAGAATTCTTTCACGTCTCGTTTTTGGCTCATTTGGTCTTCTAGTATCCAGTAGTGTCCTCTTGCGCTCTTTCCTTCCGTCTCATATATTTCGTTCCTATCAACTTTGTGGATATCTTTGAGTAAAGGTTGTGAATCTTGTCTGAGTATAAGTTATGAATCATGCGTCTGAGTATAGGTTGTGAATCATGTCTCTACTAGTTTTCCGATCTTCAGGTAAGATCTAAATCTACGAAATTATCTTTATATCTCATAGTTGTGAGAACCCGCCTACTTGTATCTTCAAGAGCGGAGCTACTCTCGTAGAGCCCCTCTATAATAATTATCTATCGTATGCTGTGTTTCCAGCGATTGTACGCTATTGTGTTGTTAGGTAAGACACATATGCAACAGTTAGGTATCTTTATTTCGAAACGTTTCGTTTACGAAGTGACATCCTGTCACTTCAACTCCATATTGTTTCAGACTATGGAACAATACTCTTCTCCAGACTGAGGGACTGACCACCTCAAAACTTCAAGGGTGATGGACTGATTACATCGTCTTCAAGTCTCTTCTGCTTCTATCACTTTCTGTACTCGATTGAAGAAGCCTACTGTGTAGGCGAAACGTTTCGAAATAAAGATACCTAACTGTTGCATATGTGTCTTACCTAACAACCTGTCGGTATTTTATACCATTTTAACGTACGCTATTATGTTATACCCCTGTAAACCCCTTCTGGTGGGGTATAGTATAGCTCTTAGGCCTTTTGTGTATCCATAAGCTCTTGCACTACCGCCCATAGGATGGATATGGAGTGCACAATGAACTAGCCGCTTCGGTGACAAGGGAGGACACATGTGCAACTGTAACACTTCTTTGTGGCAACGTTTCGCCCTCCAGGCGCTCCCAGAGAGCGAAACGTAGCCACAATAAAATGTCACATTAGTTGAGCATGTTCCTTGTACCAAACATAGTTCTGCTGTTATTACTACATGATAGTGCTGAGACGTCCCTCATGTCTCATCAACCCCAACATGTTATGACCGAATACTTTAGATATTGTTATCATGTCTCCTCCCTACGAAGAAGTGAGTGTATTTCTATTACTTTTCAACCTTCTGCTAACCACGAGAGCCATCTATAGTTCATCTTCTTAACTTCACTGCATTTCATCCATATGCTCTTGCGCTGCCCACCACAGGCTGGATCTGGAGGTTCACAATAATCTAACCACTTCGGTGTCCAACTCTAATCTTATGTATAAATGACTATTATTAAGATAGTCACTGTGTCGAACAACATCTGGAGGTTTCATTGTGATGACTTTCCCGGAAGAATGTTTTCCTCAGTGAGGATTCGTATTCTTTTCTCTGCCTAGAACTTTTTTTTTTTAACATTTCGAGAGTTATATATGGTTCTTGGATTTTCCTGTTATTGCTTTCCTCCCCATTTCCGGTACATGGCAGCGTGTCTACATTAAATATCTACATCCATATGTCACTATTTGTTCAGGTTATACCTCCTCTCCACACACACACCACACACACAACACACACACACACACACACACACACACACACACACACACTACACAAACACACAGGCCACATACCACACCGCGTCATACCTCACTCCCCCTCTCCACCCATGAGTATACCTCCCCTTCTCCCCCCCTCCTTCCCTCCCCAACCAAATGGGAAACGCATATTCCTGTCGGAATTTAGGCAGCATACCAAGCAGTCTGCAATTAGCGGAGGGCTTGGCAGTTCATTCCGCAATAGATGCATCTTCGCCTTTCCACCAAGCGAAATTTAGTCCCCAAACCGTTTTGATTTTTTAGTAATTGCCACAGCGTAGCAAAACCCCCCCCCTCCCCACCAACCCCCACCCCCCCATTTCATGTTCCCTGACGGGCCCATCAATTTTTAGAGGGGTTTAAACGTGACTGTGGTCACTCGGTACAAAATAAGGTCTACCAGGCCACTATATGCCTCGGGGTGTCGTATTTATTGATAGTTAGTAGTAAAATGTGGTCGATGGTAGGGATGCATAGCATAGCAGTTAGTGGTAGTAACAGAAGTAATAATAGTCATAGAAAGGGGTAGTAGAAATATACATTTTTAATAATAATGTAGTATAGAGTTAAATGTAAAATACAAATTAACTAAATACCAAATAGTAGTAAAACAAAACTAAGTCTTTGTATGTAGAATAGTACTATGGGGAGAACTAGTGTAATGGTATTGCAGCGGAAAAAAGCTAAAAAATTAACAATAACATTTTTGTAGAGCAGAAATAAGCAGCAGCACAGCAGCAGCAGCACAGCCAGCAGTGTATAGTAGCAGTAGAGTATATAGAGCATAGCATTATATAGAAAAGAGTAATTTAGTATAGTATATAGTAGTAGTAGTTGTTTGTTGTTGTTGTTGTTGTTGAGCAGAACACGTTTCTTCACTCTGGCTTGACTCGTGTTCATTCCCTTCCTTCCTCCTCCAAAAAATGGTCATTGATATGAAATTTGGGCGATCCATTTTTAAATTCAAGCCCCAAAATTTTTTACCCATATTTTTTTTTTTTTAAATACTAACACCCCTCTGATCCAATTGCCACTGAATTCCCGTTAATTCAAAATCGGATTGATGCTTTTCCCCCCCCCCCCCCCCCCATTTATGCAAAATTCCCTTTTGGGTGTTTTCCCGGAGTGTTTAGTTATGAAAAAAAAAAGGGGTTTAAAGCTTTTTTCCCCCGTTGACTCCGTCTCCCTTTCACCGTTGGTTTCCGTCGTGTTGCGCATCTTTGGCGCCTGTTTTGTTCCCCGTTCTAAACTGCTTGAACATTTCCTCTGTTTTTTTATTGGGGTTTTTGATAGCTATATTATTCTGTTTATATATATATTAAAATAATATATATTATATATATATATATATATTATAAATTAAAATATATATATAATATATAATATATATATAAAAAAATATATAATTATTATATAAATTAAAATTATATATATATAATATTAATATAAAAAAAATAAAAATAAAATTAATTTTAAATATACATATAAATTTTAAATTATATAAAATTTAATTTATTTTAAAATTTTTTATATTTTAAAAAAAAGATTATTTTATTATATATAATATATATAATATATATATAGTAATATATTTTTAAAAAAAAATTAATTAAAAATATTTATATTAATTTTTAAATTTTTTTCTAAATTAAAACCCCTTTAAAAATATTTTAAAAAATTTTTGAAATTTTTTTAATTTTTAAAAAAGAAATTTTTAAGAAAAAATTTTTAATTTTTAAAAAAGAAATTTTAAAAAAACCCAACCAAAAAAAAAATATTTTTTTAAAAAACTTTTTTTAAAAATTTAAAAATTTTTAAAAACAAACACAATAATAATTTTTTTTCGTTAGGTTCAGAATATTTTTGGGGGAAATTATGCAAAAAACAAATCTTTCTTTCCTATATGGCAAAAGAGCGTTGTATTAAAACCCAAACGCAAGTTTTCTATTCGGCACGACACACACACACACCCACACACACCCCACACACAAAAAAAAATATATATATATATAATTTAAAAATATTATATATATTATATATAATATATATATTATATATATATATATATATTATATATATATATGTATGTATGTATGTATACATATATATTAACCATGAAGAGAAGCTGGATTGGTATTCTGTTTGCGTTGCTGCCTTCTGTTATCATTGTCATTTCTTGTTTATATCGCTGCCTCCTGTTTATTTTGCTGCTTATTATATACTATTATTTACTCTATGCATAAAAGGTTTACCAAATATAATGTGAATGGGTCAGAGAGAGAGAGAGAGAGAGAGAGAGAGTATACGTATGAGAACTTTCCCTAGATGATATATTCCATAATTGTGTCAACCTTCCCGAGGTTTGTGAGAGAATTGGGAGTCCAAGGCTTCCCCTATATGCGAGATAGCCTACCCTGGGGCTTCCTTTCCTCACTGACTGGCAGACCTCCAGTCACAAACTAGCCTCCACCTCATTTTCGAACGGTGCACTCACTCGAAGAGGCCCAAGAACTTCGGTGCTTTACAGCTTCTGGTTACTGAAGGTACACATCACAACGACTTCCCTAGTACGACACAAACACACACACACTAACGTATAACCTCACACCTACCCCGGCAACAATACACACACCCTCAGTAGTACCCAAATTCTCCTCACTACAACCCTTCCCCCCCTTCCCCACAACCTCAGTACGGCCCATTCACACAAAGTACAACCCACACCCCCCAGTATGACCCATTCACCCCCTTCCCATTTTGACCAGCACACGCCACCAGTAAGTCGTGACTATGAAGGATAATGAACTCGCCCAATATTCAGCCCGACACAGGATTATTTCAACAATGCAAATTGTGCAAATTTGTGGGAATTGTGCAAATTGTGGTTGTAGAAAGAGCGTGTGTGTGTGTGTGTGTGTGTGTGTGTGTGTGTGTGTGTGTGTGTGTGTGTGAGTGTGTGTGTGTGTGTGTGTGTGTGTGTCTGTGTAATCATTTATATGTGGCTACAAAGGTCTAGTCACAGCTCCTAGTCCTGCCTGTTAAACTGACTTCGGGACCCCTAGCATACCTATTGTTGAAGCAGTATATAGATTCTGCTTCTGATGGTCGTTGTGCGGCTTAGGAAGTGCTTCCTGACATCTCTGACTGTTTTCATCTTCCAGCTGTTTGCCCTCTTGTACCCGTTTCACGCCTCTCAGAATGCCCCTCTCCCTATTACTGCCTCTGATTATTTTAAAGGCATTTTCATGTTTTACCTGGTCTTCTATTCTCTCATGTCATCAGTCTTAACTTATTCCTTTTAGGTCCGGGACTATGAGTGTTCAGGTGACGGTTCCTTACTGGTGCTGCATACTCCAAGATAGGCCTGACATTGGTCGTTCATAGTGTCATGAATGATTCTTGAGATTCCTGAATGCTAAAACGTTCAAACGTTCATTTGAAGTACTCCTCAGGCGATGATGGAGTTGGATTCTCTGAAACATTTGGATGATAGTTGAGGAGGTCTGGATGTTAAACGGGGATGTTTACGACGTCTTTGGTGTTTCTGTTCCTGACAACTCTTGGTTTTTCATTACTCGGACTTTCCTGACCTTTTATTGGTGTTGATGGTCAGAGATCGGACCGTCATTAGCGGAGGGAGTATCGAGCCTCTGCCACTTCTGGCGCTGAATGGCCAGCAACGACTACCTGGAACACAGTTATCATCCTTTTAATTAATGTTTATTTCTTCAGCTTTCAACATGTAAATGTTTATTATTTGCAGCTCACAGATATCTTTTTCCAGTCCCTCTTTCCTTAGTTGGTACCTGGTATCACTCCTTCCTTAGTTGGTACTTGGTATCACTCCTTCCTTAGTTGGTACTTGGTATCACTCCTTCCTTAGTTGGTACTTGGTATCACTCCTTCCTTAGTTGGTACTTGGTATCACTCCTTCCTTAGTTGGTACTTGGTATCACTCCTTCCTTAGTTGGTACTTGGTATCACTCCTTCCTTAGTTGGTACTTGGTATCACTCCTTCCTTAGTTGCATACTTGGTATCACTCCTTCCTTAGTTGTACTTGTATCACTCCTTCCTTAGTTGGTACTTGGTATCACTCCTTCCTTAGTTGGTACTTGGTATCACTCCTTCCTTAGTTGGTACTTGGTATCACTCCTTCCTTAGTTGGTACTTGGTATCACTCCTTCCTTAGTTGGTACCTGGTATCACTCCTTCCTTAGTTGGTACTTGGCATCACTCCTTCCTTAGTTGGTACTTGGTATCACTCCTTCCTTAGTTGGTACTTGGTATCACTCCTTCCTTAGTTGGTACCTGGTATCACTCCTTCCTTAGTTGGTACTTGGCATCACTCCTTCCTTAGTTGGTACTTGGTATCACTCCTTCCTTAGTTGGTATTTTGGTATCACTCCTTCCTTAGTTGGTACTTGGTATCACTCCTTCTTTAGTTGGTACCTGGTATCACTCCTTCCTTAGTTGGTACTTGGCATCACTCCTTCCTTAGTTGGTACTTGGTATCACTCCTCCTTAGTTTGGTACTTGGTATCACTCCTTCCTTAGTTGGTACTTGGTATCACTCCTTCTTTAGTTGGTACTTGGTATCACTCCTTCCTTAGTTGGTACTTGGTATCACTCCTTCCTTAGTTGGTACTTGGTATCACTCCTTCCTTAGTTGGTACTTGGTATACTCCTTCCTTAGTTGGTACTGGTATCACTCCTTCCTTAGTTGGTACTTGGTATCACTCCTTCCTTAGTTGGTACTTGGTATCACTCCTTCTTTAGTTGGTACTTGGTATCACTCCTTCTTTAGTTGGTACTTGGTATCACTCCTTCTTTAGTTGGTACTTGGTATCACTCCTTCCTTAGTTGGTACTTGGTATCACTCCTTCCTTAGTTGGTACTTGGTATCACTCCTTCCTTAGTTGGTACTTGGTATCACTCCTTCTTTAGTTGGTACCTGGTGTCACTCCTTCCTTAGTTGGTACCTAATGTCTCTCTGTCTTAGTTGTTACCTGGTATCACTCCTTCCTTAGTTGGTATCTAATGTTTCTCATAGTTGGAACCTAGTATCTCTCCTTCCATAGCAGGTACCTAGTATCTCTCAATCTTAGACATTACACTGTCTCTCACAAAGCTGCTACAATGAGACACACTCAAGATTGGACTATAATTACATGGAAATTTATTTCTCATTCAGTTCTCCCACCCAAAAAAATGAGAAAAATAAATTCGACTCAATCAGACCCGGAGGAAGATTTACATGAAATGAATCTCGCATTTTGCAAAACATTTCCTATTAATTTTTGTAAATAATTCCCCAATAAACTTTGTAAATCATTTCCCAATCAACTTTGTAAATAATTTTCCCACTCAACTTTGTAAATCATATCCTATTTCAACTTTGTAAATCATTTCCCATTCAAATTTTGTATATTATTCTCCATTTAATTATGTAAATCATTTCCCATTTCAATTTTGTAAATCATTTCCCATTTCAATTTTGTAAATCATTTCCCATTTCAATTTTTAAATCATTTCCCATTTCAATTTTGTAAATCATTTCCCATTTAAATTTTGTAAATCATTTCCCATTTTAATTTTGTAAATCATTTCCCATTTCAATTTTGTAAATCATTTCCCATTTCAATTTTGTAAATCATTTCCCATTTTAATTTTGTAAATCATTTCCCATTTCAATTTTGTAAATCATTTCCCATTTCAATTTTGTAAATCATTTCCCATTTCAATTTTGTAAATCATTTCCCATTTCAATTTTGTAAATCATTTCCCATTTCAATTTTGTAAATCATTTCCCATTTCAATTTTGTAAATCATTTCCCATTTCAATTTTGTAAATCATTTCCCATTTCAATTTTGTAAATCATTTCCCATTCAACTTTATAAATCAGCTGAGATTCAAGTCATTGCTGTAGGTGTGACTTAGTTAAAATACAGTCACACTCTCTCTCTCTGTCTCTCTCTCTGTCTCTCTCTCTCTCTCTCTCTCTCTCTCTCTCTCTCTCTCTCTCTCTCTCTCTCTCTCTCTCTAAATAACCCTATTATTCCCTCCCCTGATTCTCTTCCACTCTTGCCTTGTCTCATCCACTCATCTCTTTCACTCTCCCTCCCGTGTTATTGCTAGCGTCTCTCTCTCTCTCCCCTTCCACTCAATAAGTTTCCATTTTCATTCATTTTCTGATTTTCAGCTGCTAGCCTCGACACACGTTCACTAGGAGAACCTCCCTCCTAGTGATGACTTCTTTCCTTGTCAGGACCCCCTGCTGACACTCTTAGTCTGTCAGACCTCAGTCCTGACGGCGTTCATCATAACCTTTGTTACTTTATGACTGTCTTGTGTACCATTATTGTTACTGCATGACTGTCTTGTGTACCATTATTGTTACTTCATGACTGTCTTGTGTACCATTATTGTTACTTTATGACTGTCTTGTGTACCATTATTGTTACTTTATGACTGTCTTGTGTACCATTATTGTTACTTTATGACTGTCTTGTGTACCATTATTGTTACTTTATGACTGTCTTGTGTACCATTATTGTTACTTTATGACTGTCTTGTGTACCATTATTGTTACTTTATGACTGTCTTGTGTACCACTATTGTTACTTTATGACTGTCTTGTGTACCATTATTGTTACTTTATGACTGTCTTGTGTACCATTATTGTTACTTCATGACTGTCTTGTGTACCATTATTGTTACTTCATGACTGTCTTGTGTACCATTATTGTTACTTCATGACTGTCTTGTGTACCATTATTGTTACTTCATGACTGTCTTGTGTACCATTATTGTTACTTCACGACTGTCTTGTGTACCATCTTCACTACATCTTAAGTACCTCGCTTGCTATGTTGTGTTGTTGTGCTATTTTTTCTCTGCTATATCATAACAATCTAAGCACTTTCTGTGTTATATTATTAAAGACTGTGTATAAAATCATTAGTGCCTGCCATGAATTTTGCTATATTATTTGCGTTTAGTTAGTTTGCTTGGTATATTGTTTTTCTGTTTTTTAATAATTTGATAATTCCAGTTGCATGGAAGGGTGTGCATGCCTCCGAAAACGGAGCCTTGAGCCGCCACCGAGTTTGTTGATCCAAGAACGAAGCCGTGAATGAGCCAGCTCTTCTCTCTCAGGAACAAGATTCTCTCTCTGGCTCTAACCGAAGATACGAAGCATTGAGATCGTCAGTCCCATAACGAAGCCTTGAATCACCGAGATTTCTCTCTCTCTCTCTCTCTCTCTCTCTCTCTCTCTCTCACTTTCTCTCTTTCTCTCTCTCTCTCTTACCGAAAATGCGAAGCAAAGAGATCTCTCGGACCCCAACAATGAACCTGGAGTTTATCTCTCCATGAATGATGCTTTTGAACTAACAAGCTTCTCTATACTTGATTTACTGACTCCGGTTATACGATCAGGACAAATACCCTTGCTGTATTATCACTGACACTATAATTCCCTTGCCATATTATAACAGGACAATGTCTTTGTCATATTATCACGCCACAATTCCCTTGCAACATCAGCACTGACTGCGTGTGTTCATCCCTCGCTCTACTGTAAGATAATGCCAGTTTTTGTATTATTATCTCGCCAAGGATAATTTATTTTTTCCCCCTCCAGCAGTAGACTCGGACGATAAATGATTCATGGAAGACATTTTTGAGTTCCGGAACTTCATTAGCAAGTAACATTAACACATTTCCTCCCCTCCAGGAGTTTTGCAAAGATCTGAACGCTTTTTGTGAAGCATTCTGCTGCGCGTTCTTGAATTACCTTCACACTTGTTTCTATTTGTCTCACAAGGGTTTGTTTTGGATTCAGAATTGTTGCTGTTTGCGTGTGTATTTGTGTGCTCACACACACACTTATATATACACACACATAAGAGGTATGATAAAGCTCATGGAGCAGGATGAGAGTGAACCTAGTAATGACCAGAGAAGAGGCAGAGCGAGGAGCTATGATTCGACCCCTGCAACTGCAAAGAGGTGAGTACAAACACACAGACATACACTCTTGCTCTGTGTCATTGGACTGCCATTGGTACCTTCTGCCTCAGAGAATTTCCCCTCCTAACTGTTGCTGTCTTGCGAAATTACATAGCTCCTGACGACGCACGAGAGAACAAAAGATCTAGAGTTAAAGATATCTATCCCTATGTGGCTTGTTCTGTATATATATATATATATATATATATATATATATATATATATATATATATATATATATATATTATATTATATATAATATATATATATATATATATGTCGTGCCGAATATGTAAAACTGTCATTTAGCAAGAACTCATTTAAAATTAAGTCCTTTCTAAAATTTTCACTTACACGTTTAAAGATATTTTTTTTAAACAAAAGTTAATGAAAAAAATTTTTAAATTTTGCCCCAAAAAGAATCTTAGAAAACTTACTTAACCTTATTATAACAAGGTAATTTATTTTAGCCTAACCCAACAAAATATTTTTTAAAATACGTTTACAATAATTTAGTGCTAAACAAACAAATCAAACATTTTTTTTTTCGTTGGGTTCAGAATAATTTTGGGAAATTATAGCAACAAAAATTTTTCATTTTCCCCTTATGGAAAGAGGGCGTTGCTTTTTAAACCCAAAATCGCAATTTCCCTGCCTTTTGGGCACGACACACACAACACATATATAAAAATATATATAATAAATATATTTAAATATTATATATATATATATATATAATAAAAAATATATATATTATAAATGTAATATAAAAATATATATAATATAAAAATTATAATTATATATATATTATATATTAAATAATATTATATATATATATATAATATATATGTCGTCCCGAATATGAAAACGGTCAATAAAAGAATCATTTAAATTAAGTCCTTTCTAAAATTTTCTTTTATACTTTAAAAATATCTTTTTTCATTAATTTTAAGTAAAAATTTTTATTTTGCTCCAAAAGAACTTAGAAAACTTTCCAACCTTTTTAAACAAGAACAATTTATTTTACCTAACCCAAGTAATATATTTTAGATTGTTTACATATTTAATACTAAACAAACACAGTGAAATATATTTTTTTCGTTAGGCGAATGATTTTGGCGAAAATTTGCATACACAAATTTTCACTTTTCCTATATGCAAGATGAGCGTTTCTATTTAAACAAGATCGCAATTCTGCCCATTCGGCCGATATATATATATAATATATTTAAAAATATATATAATATATAAATATATATATATTATAAATATATTAATATATATTATATAAAAATATATATATATATAAATAATATATTATATTTTCACAGGCCGATTCCCACCAGGGGAGGGGGCCCCAAAAAGAAAAACTTTTAACCCATTCCCCCATCACTGTCTTGGCCCAAAAGGGGCTTACACTACAGTTTTTAAAAAGCAACATTAACACCCTTCCTTCAGAGTGCAGGCCCGTACTTCCCCTCTCCAGGACCAAGTCCGGCCCGCCGGGTTTCCAACCCCCTTTTAAAGTTACTTTTTTCACCTCCAACAGCCCTCAAGTATTAAAAACCATTCGCCCATTCACTCCCATAAACAGCTCACGCACCCGCGGGGGGTCCAAGCCCCCCGCACACAAAACCTCCCTTTCCCCCTCCCCCAACCTTTCCTGCCGACCCCACCCCCCCCTTCCTTCCACTACAGACTTTCCTCTTGAATCATTCTGTTCGCTCCTTCTCTCTACGTCCCGAACCACCCAACAACCCTTCCTCACCCTCTGGACAAAGTTTTGGTAACCTGCACCTCCTCCTAAATTTCCAAACTCGAATTTTTTGCTTATATTCACACCAACTTTCCCCTCAGACATGACATCCCCCACTGCCTCCAGCCTTCTCCTCGCTGAAACTTTCCCCACCCTGTTTTTTTCACACTCATAAAAGGTGTTGTAAAACAAACCTCAAAATTTCCCCCCTTTGCCTCCAAGGGACAAAGTTCTTTTTCCACAACTCCTAAATCCCATCACCCTTTTTCCCCCTCATCATTTCTATGATTCACCTCACCCTTCAAGACCCATCCGCTGAACGTCCATCCCAAAATTCTGAAAAATTTCCCCTCCTCCATACTCTCTCCCCCCAAAACGAAAATCCAATCTTTCTCACCTAATATTTTTGTAATCCCATAGCCTTACTCTTTCCTGTATTCTTTTTTAAATTTTCTTTTTTTTGCACACCCACCAAATTCATCCACCAATCCTGCAATTCTCTTCAGAATCCCAAGACACAGTGTCATCAGCAAGAGCAACTGTGAAAACTCCCATTTTATGTTGATTTTTTTATTTTTTAACTCCCCGCCTCTTGTCAGACCCCCATTTACTTCTCTTCAACCCCATATATAAATAATTAAAAAACCACGGTGAATCCACATCCTTTCAAGGCCTATTTTTACTGGAAATTTTCCCCTTTCCTATGTTCTCTAATTTTGAGCCCCCCACTATCCTCGAAAAAAAACTTTCACTGTTTTCAGTAACCACCCCCACAATACACCTGCAACATCTGCCACATTGCCCCCCCCATCCACCCGTATACGCCTTTCCAAATCCATAAATCCCCAAAAAAAAAAGGGGGGGGGGGGGGGGGGGGGTTTTTTAAAGGGGGGGGTTTTTTTTTTTTTTTGTATTTTTTTTAAAAAATTTTTTTTTTTAAATTTTTAATAAAAAAAACTCGCCATCCTTTTACCCGTTTTCTCAACAGACTTTTCCCCCTATATTTTTACACTCTCTTTTGTCCCTTCCTTTTTACAAAGGGGAAAAATTTCATTTTCTCTCTGCCAAACCCTAGGTCCTTACCCCTTTCCCTACATTTTTTAAAAAAAATTGCACCAACGACTCCCAAAAATATATCCCCACCTGCTTTTAAAATTTCATCTTTTTCCCCCTCATCCCGCTGCCTTACCCCCCTTTTATTTTCAAAGCCCTCACAACTTCCCCCCCACTCCAATAATAATATAATTATATATATATAATATAAATATTATAATTATAAAATATATATATATTTTATATTGTCGTGCCGAAATTAAAATGGTCAATTTGCAAAACTCATTTAAATTAAGTCCTTTGAAAATTTTCTCTTATCATTTAAAAATATATTTTTTCATTAATGTTTAAGTAATTTTTTTTAATTTTGCACCAAAACCCAATCTTAAAAAACTTACGTAACCTTATTATAACAAGAACAATTTATTTTGACAACCCCAAACTATATATATTAGATTTGTTTACAATAATTTAAATTAAAAAAACCAGTGAAATATATTTTTTTTTTGGGTTCAGAATTTTTTTGGGCAAAATTTTGCATACAAAAATTTTCACTTGTCCTATATGAAAAGAAGCGTTGCTATTTAAGCCAAGATCGCAATTCTGCCTATGGGGCACGACAATATATATATATATATATAATTTATAAAATTATAAAATATATAAATAATTTTAAAATATATAAATTAAGCTCCAAATAGCAAAATGGCAATTAGCAAAACTCTTTAAAATTAAGTCCTTCTAAAATTTTTCTCTTATACTTTTAAAAGTTTATATTTTTTTCATTAATGGAAAGGGTAAAAATTTTTTAATTTTGCACCAAAAGAATCTTAGAAAACTTACCAAACCTTATTAAACAAGAAAAAATTATTTTACCCCAACCTAACAAAAATATTTTAGATTTGTTTACAGTAATTTAATACTAAACAAACCAGTGAAATATTTTTTTTTCGTTGGGTTCAGAATGATTTTGGCGAAATTATTGCATACACAAAATTTTCACTTTCCTTTTGGGCAAGAGGCGTTGCTATTAAAGCCAAGATCGCAAGTTCTGCCTTTTGGGCACGACATATATAAATAAAAAAATTTTTATAATATAATAAATAATAAAATATAAAATATATATTTTTGTGTGTGTGTGTGTGTGTGGTTGTGTTGTGTGTGTGTGTGTTGTGTTTGTGTGTTGTGTCGTCTAAATGGGCAAACTTGCGTTTTGGGTTTAAATAGCAACGTACTTGCCATATGGGAAAGCGAAAATTTTGTATGAAATATTTCCCCAAAAATCATTCTGAACCTAACGAAAAAAATACATTTCATTGTGTTTGTTTAATTAAATTGTTGTAAACATATCTAAAATATTTTTTAGTTGGTTAGGCAAAATAAACTTTTTCTTTTATAAAAAGGGTTTAGTAAGTTTTCTAAAGATTCTTGGAAAAAATTTAAATTTTTTTTACATTAACATTAATGAAAAAAATGCATTTTTAAAGTGTAAAGAAAATTTAGAAGGATTAATTTAAATGATTCGCAATTTGACCATTTTACATATTGGGCAAGCGTGCGTGAGCGATTAGATGGGAGTGAATGGGACGAAGGGTACGGGGGCCCTGCCGATCGTTGGGTGTGAGCGGTAAATTTATGAAGGGTTTCAGGAAACCGGTTTTATTTTCATATAGTCGGCTTAGTCGGGAAAAGGGGGAAGTAAAATCCTGCACTTTAAAGGGGGGGTTTGGGATTTTGGGCTTTGGGGGGATATGTTGGTTCTTTATTTTATGCTCTAAACGTTGTTTCTGTATATATATTAATAAATTTTAAATAAATTATTATTATATATTTATAAAAATAAAATATATAATATTATATTATTTATATTATTAACATCGGCCGTTTCCCCCCGAGGCAAGGTGACCCAAAAAAAAAGGGAAAAAAAATTTTTATCACTTTCAACATTTTTTTCCCTCCATCACTCATGCTAATCACGCCCCTTGCAGGGCGCTCAGATATGACAGTTTAGATGTCCCCCCCAAAACTGCCAAATCCCAAACCCCTCTCCATTAAATGCGACTTTGTCTTCCCTTTCCAGGAACCCCTGTCCGGCTAACCCGGTTTCCCCGAAACCTTTCACAAAATATTTCCTAATAACCGAGCTTGCCCCTAACCTAACTCCTTAAAAAAAAAATTTCCCCAAAGAATTTTAAAGGTTTTTGGAAAATTTTTTTACGACAATGATGAAATGTAAAAATTTGTTTGTCTACTAACTAGAATTCCACCTAACCAACCCAACGTAATTTTTTTTTTAGACAAATTGTTTCTGATATTTGGTCCTTCCTATGATGGCCCAAGGGAAAAATTCAGCAGGGAAAGGGCATCTGGGGTTGGGGAGCAATGAGGGCAACATTTTTCTTAGATCTTTTCACATCTATCGTTTTGCATGGTTTTATTCAACCGGGTTCGCTTTTTTTTTACAAAAATATCCATTTATTGCGTGAACGGCTGTTATAAACCCCCACCGCGTAAATTTGTAATCATCAAAAAACCAAATCCCAGTCACACCTGGAAACACAAGAAAACCCAACCAACTTTTACTCTAACTCGAAAAAAGCGCTTTTACCATGTACCCTTCCGGGACACACCCCCACCGCACTAAACCCTTTCTAAACCCCCCACAAACCACCAGGGGTGGGGATTGAACCCAGGCTAGGATGAAAAAAACCCGGCTGGTGCGTAAGCCCGGGGCCCAGTGGCTACAATAAGTTTCATCTAACCAGGTATATATTTCGACTCACCAGCCATGGCTTCAAATCCCCCCCTTTTCCGGGTTTGTTGAAATCTTTCACGTTTTCGTGAATCCACAAACATGGATATACTAGATAAATTAGACACACGAAAACAATGTTAACATGTGTCAAAATTTTATAAACTTTCGGTGAAAAACCCTTGCTTAGGCATTTTTTCGACATATCCATTGATTCATTTCCTTCTATACAACCCGCGCCAAAAACATAAGGAGAAAAGGGCACACATTTTCATCTGGCCACCAAGATCTTGGTTTTTTTAATCAATTTTCATTTTTCTTATCCATTAATAGTCTTTTTCGGGAGCTTGAAGGAGAGTTTCCCAAAACGAGCGTAAGCATTACCCTCACCTGGTGAACGCACTCGGAAATCCTTAAAAAAAAACTATAACTTAATTGGAAGAACCAGTTTATTACAAATAAATAATCCGAGACAACCACAAATTTTGGGTGATAATAAAAAAAACTCCCGTAAAAATGAATTAGCGTGTGTGACGTCACGTGATGGTTAGGTTATTTAACGGGAAGGGACAGTAGGTTTGAAAATGGAAAAACCAAACATCCGTCCCTTTCCTCCTGGTGAAGGGAAAAAAAACCTTTTACAGGAAAAAATTTTTTCACCCGTGATGAAGACCCACAGGGAGCAAAACACTGCCCTTTAGAAACGGTTCCGAAAACCCGTTTTTTCTCACAGAAAAGGGGGAAAAGGGTAGGAAGTCTATATTTCCTTATTTTTTCCCCTCTCTCTCTCTCCCCCCCCCTTCTCTCTCTCTCTCTTCCTCTCCTCTCCTCTCTCCCCCTCTCTCTCTCTCCTCTCTCTCCCTCTCTCTCTCTCCCCTCTCTCTTTTCCTCTTTCCCACCCTAATTCTATTTCGTTATTACTACACTTTCCTAGCAACTTAAATACAATGTTTTTTTATATTGTTTACTCCAGGGGGGGTTTGTACCTAGACTCACTCCGACCGGTGCACATACAAGCTGACTACAGCACAGCATGCTCATACTTATCCACCTGTGTGTTTTGCTTTATCATACCCTTCTTAAAACTATGTTTTGATTCGGTTCCACTACATACTTCCAGACTATTCCGCTTCCCGACAACTTTACTGAAGAATTCTTCCAATACCCCTTATTCATCTCTGGTACGTGGGGGTTGTCTGTGTGTTGTTGTGTACTCCCCTGTCAAAGGTCAGGACGAGTCTTAGCTCCTGGTCTCATCAGAGAAACACCCCCCCCGGGGGGGCCTCTCCTCCTGCTCTTAAAACATCTCGGGGCTAAGAAAAAATTTTTTCTAAAATCCCCCGACTTACCGTGTTTTAAACATCGATCGTTCCCGGGTTCGTTTACCCCCTCTCAAACAGTCAGTCTATCCCTTCTCCCCCCATCAAGTTTTTTAAGTATTTTTCATGTCCTTATCATACCCCTCCTGTTTTCGTTTATAATCAAAAGCCGTCGATTCACTTCCATTATTCTCCTTTTAAAAGCTTATTTCCTGACTCTACGATTAATTTTGTTGCATAACTCCGCATTTTCTTCAATTTTTTACAGGGCTTATCAATCCCTTTTTGAGCCATCACTTATGGCTGGCCACAAACCCAGCTTTAGGGGCTATTACCTCAAACTCCCCCTCACTACGTCCCTTTTCTGCAGTGGGCTGAAGAATAGTTTTTCCCGAATAAAGAACATAAGTTTGCACAAAAATCTTATTTAACAATTTTAGTTTTTAAAGCCTTTATTCCATAACACCCCCTTTGGGAACCCCTCTCTCTGGTTTTCTGTCTTTTCCTCGGTTCTCCCGGTTTTTCCTCTGGTTCTCGGGGTTGCCCCTGGGTTTTCTGGTTTTGCCTCTGGTTCTCCCGGTCTTGCCCCGGTTCTCGGTTTTGCCTCTGGTTCTCTGGTCTTTCCTCTGGTTCTCTGGTCTTGCCTCTGGTTCTCTGGTCTTGCCTCTGGTTCCACTCAGAACACCTCATTAAATCATTTTTTCAGCTCCTCGCAGACTTCCCTGTTCTTTCCTCTCCCGTCTTCACTCTTATTACCTGGTCTTACACCTTCATCTGATGTGACTGGAGAAGTCTCCGTTCAGCCTCACCCTCTGCACTGTTATCCTTAAATTTTTCACTCCCTTCCCCCCCCACTCTTGCCTATTTGTTTTTTTGGTTCTTTTACCCACTTCTCATTTTTGGTTTACTTCTGTCCATCGCTTTCTATACTTTTCCCTTCGGTCTTGCAGCTTTCCATGTTCTTCTCCTCATTGGTTGAGCCTCTTTGTTGCTTGCATTTCCTCTCCACTTTCCACGGGGTTTTCATTTTCTCATTCACCGATTTTCCTTGATTCCCTTTTCCCATCACTCCTTCACGATTTCTCTCATCCTTTCAGATTTTCCTCTTGTGAAATTCTCTTTCTCCCTCCCCCATCATTCTTTCTCCCAATTTTTTATTTCCCACATGGTAGTTAAAATTTTCTGACTGTGTGTGTTTGTGTGTGGTGGTTGTGTGGTGGTGTGTGTGTTTTTGTGTGGTGTGTGGTGTGTGTGTATGTTTGTGTAGTGTGTGGTGTTCTGTATGTTGTACTCCCCTTTTGTCTCACCTAGTTGAGGTTGCGGGGGTCGAGCCCGAGTCCGGCCCCCCCCTTTTCCTGATCGTACAGGTCACTCCCCCTGACCCGTGAGCTTATCAACCTCTGCTTAAAGCTATGTAGGGAAATCCTGCCTCCACATACATCGCTTCCCAAACTATTCCACTTACTGACTACTCTGTGGCTGAAGAAATACTTCCTAACATCCCTGTGATTCATCTGTGTCTTCAGCTTCCAACTTTGTCCCCTGTTACTGTGTCCAATCTCTGGAACATCCTGTCTTTGTCCACCTTGTCAATTCCTCTCAGTATTTGTATGTCGTTATCATGTCCCCCCTATCTCTCCTGTCCTCCAGTGTCGTCAGGTTGATTTCCCTTAACCTCTCCTCGTGGACATACCTCTTAGCTCTGGAACTAGTCTTGTTGCAAACCTTTGCACTTTCTCTAGTTCTTTCACGTGCTTGGCTGGGTGGGGGTTCCAAACTGGTGCCGCATACTCCAATATGGGCCTAACATACACGGTGTACAGGTCCTGAATAAATTCCTTATTAAGATGTCGGAATGCTGTTCTGAGGTTTTGCTAGGCGCCCATATGCTGCAGCAGTTATTTGGTTGATGTGCGCTCAGGAGATGTCCCTGGTGTTATACTCACCCCAAGATCTTTTCCTTGAGTGATGTTTGTAGTCTCTGACCCCCTAGACTGTACTCCGTCTGCGGCCTTCTTGCCCTTCCCCAATCTTCATGACTTTGCACTTGGTGGGATTGAACTCCAGGAGCCAATTGCTGGACCAGGTCTGCAGCCTGTCCAGATCCCTTTGTAGTTCTGCCTGGTCTTCGATCGAGTGAATTCTTCTCATCAACTTCACGTCACCCTGCAAACAGGGACACCTCAGAGTCTATTCCTCCGTAAATGTCGTTCACAAATACCAGAAACAGCACTGGTCCTAGGACTGACCCCTGCGGGACCCCGCTGGTCACAGGTGCCCACTCTGACACCTCCCCACGACCATGACTCGCTGCTGTCTTCCTGACAAGTATTCCCTGATCCATTGTATGCCATCCCTGTTATCCCTCTTGGTCCTCCAGTTTTTGCACCAATCTCTTGTGTGGAACTGTGCCCAAACGCCTTCTTGCAGTCCAAGAAAATGCAACCCACCACCCCTCTCTCTCTTGTCTTACTGCTGTAAAACCATGTCATAGAACTCCAGTAGGTTTGTGACACAGGATTTCCGTCCTGAAACCATTTTGGCTGCTGTTGATGAGATCATTCCTTTCTAGGTGTTCCCCCACTCTTCTCCCTGATAATCATCCCCTTAAATTTTGCATACTATACATGTCATGACACTGGCTGTAGTTTAATGCTTCATGTCTGTCTCCTTTTTTAAAGATTGGGCTACATTTGCTGTCTTCAATGCCTCAGGCAATCTCCCTGTTTCGATAGATGTATTGAATATTGTTGTTAGGGTACACATAGCGCCTCTGCTCCCCTTTCTCAATACCCATGGGGAGATGTTATCTGGCCCATTGCCTTTGAGGTATGTAGCCACTCAGAAACCTCTTCACTTCTTCCTCGGTTGTGTGCACTGTGTCCAGCACTTGGGGTGTGCCCCACCTCTCCGCTTTCTGGAGTCCCTTCTGTCTCCTCTGTGAACACTTCTTTGAATCTCTTGTTGAGTTCTTCACATACTTCACGGTCATTTCTTGTTGTCTCCCTCCTTCCTTCCTTAGCCTGATTACCTGGTCCTTGACTGTGTTTTCCTCCTGATGTGGCTGTACAAACAGTTTCGGGTCAGATTTGGCTTTCGCCTGCTATGTCATTTTCATATTGTTTTTGGGGCCCTCCCTTCTTATCTGGGGCATATTCGTTCTGGCTCTACGACGTTCTCCTTATTCCCCTGGGTCCTTTGCCTTCTATATTTCTTCCATTCCCTAGCACACTTGGTTTTTTGCCTCCCGCACCTTTGGGTAAACCAGGGGCTCATCCTGGCTTTTTCATTAATCCTGTTCCCCTTGGGGTACAAACCTCTCCTCAGCCTCCTTGCTTTTTGTTGCTAAAAATTTCCATCATCTCATTAATTTGGCTTCCCTGCCAGTTTCCTGTCCCACTGAACCCCGTTCAGGTATTTCCTCTTTCCTTGTAGTCCCCTTTCTTGAGTTTGGCTTCATTCGTCCTGGCCTTCCTGCTTCTCCCTCCACTTGTAGCTCTACTGTGTATTCGAAGCTTAAAACCCCACATGGTCACTGGCCCCAAGGGGTCTTTCATATGTGATGTCCTCGATATCTGCACTACTCAAGGTGAATACTAAGTCCAGCCTTGCTCTTGCGGGTTTTCATCCTCTCCTCTCTCCTTTGTAGTGTCCCTTACGTGTTGGCACATGAAGTTTTCCAGTACCACCTCCATCATCTTAGCCCTCCATGTATCTTGGGGCCCCCTTGTGGGTCCAAGTTCTCCATCGATCTCCTTGTGGTTTTTTAAATCACCCATGATCAGGAGCTTTGCCCTGCATGCATGAGCTCTTCTGGCCACTCTAGCCAGTGTGTCAACCACGCTCTATTGCTCTCGTCGTACTCTTGCCTTGGCCTCCTGCTGTTCTGTGGTGGGTTATACAACACTGCTATTACCACCTTGGGACCTCCAGAGTGAAGTGTTCCCCCTATGTAATCACTTTCTTCTCCGCTGCTCCTCTCTCCAGCTCATCAAAATTCCAGCGATTTTGATCAGCAACGCCACTCCCCCACCCCCCCTGTTCCCTCTGTCTTTCCTCAGGATTTGGTATCCCGTTGGAAAGATGGCATTTGTTATCATACCTGTAAGCTTGGTTTCTGTGAGGAGCTATGATGTCCGGTGATGCTTCTTTGACTCTTTCATGCCCCTCCTCCCACTTATTTGTTATTTCATCAGCGTTTGTGTACCATACCTTCAGTTTCCTTTTCCCAAAACCTGTGGGTTTTGGGGGGCCTGTGAGGGTGGGAGACCTGGTGGCATACTGTGGATTCTATAGCTCGTGTTGGGTGGAGGCTGTGGGTATGGATTGTAGTGTGTGTTGGGATGGGGGTGATAGGTTGTATGGTTCTGAGAGTAGTTGTGTGTGTGCTTTCCCTTGCTGTTCTGTTCTGCTCTGACTGACCTCTGCTGGTTCCCTCCTTGTCCCCTTTTTTTAGCTCCCTTTCGCTTTTTTGTCCTCTCCCTCAGCTGCGTCGTTCTGATTTTGTTCGTCTCTGTCTAGGAACACCCTCTTGTATTTCCCTTCCGAGTATTTCAATCGTGGTTTCTCTGGAGGATCCTGTTCCGCAAATGTTTCCGTCCTGAGAATCACTTGATTGTCGGTTTCTCCCCTTCGAGTACCCCCCTATTCTCTGAAAATTTACAATCTCGTCCATCTCTTCACCTATTTCCGTGATGATTTTCTTAATCTCCTGTGTGTTGTGTTGTGTGTGTGTGTGTGTGTGTGTGTGTGTGTGGTTGTGTGTGTTGTGTGGTGTGTGGTGTGTGTATGTGTGTGTGGGGTTTAGGTTGGAGGGAAACAGAATTGGGAAGAAGATTAAGAGAGCATGATGAATAAAAGAACAGAAGCAAAAGAAACGAGGAAAGGGGAGAAGGAAGAGGGAAGGAGGAGGAAGAAAGGATGAGAGGAAAGGTGGAGTGATGCTCACTGCCTCTGGGAATAATTCTGAGTGAGTCAGCCGGGGGTGGTGATGGTGGTGGTTTATGGTTTGGTGGTGATGATTTGGGGGTGGTGATTTGGGGGTTTGGTGGGGTGGTGGTGGTGGGTGGTGGTGGTGGTGGTGGTGGGGGTGATGGTGGTGGTGGTGTGTTGGTGTTTGGTGTGGTGGGGTGATGATGGTGGGTGGGATGGTGGTGGTGGTGGTGGTGGTGAGGTGGTGTGTGGGTGATGATGGTGGTGGTGGGGGTTTGGTGGTGGAGGTGGTGGATGGTGGTGGGGGTGGGGGTGGTGGGGTGATGGTGGTGGTGGTGGTGGTGGTGGGGTGGTGTGATGGTGGTAAGGTTTGGTGCGGGGTGGAATGGTGGTGGTGGTGATGGTGGTGGTGATGGTATGGGTGGTGTGTGTGGTGGTGATGGTGGTGGGGAGGTGGGTGGTGGTGGTGTTGGTAAATGGTGGTGGTTGGGGTGGTGTGTGTGGTGGTGATGGTGGTGGTGGTGGTGAGGTGGTGGTGTTGGTGGTGGGGTGGTGGTGGTGTGGTGTGGTGGTGGTGGTGGTGGGTGGTGGTCTGGTGGGGGTGATGGGGGGGTTTGGTGGGTGGTAGTGGTGGTGATGGTGGGATGTGGTGGTGGTGGTGGTGATGGTGGTGGGGGTGGTGTGGTGAGGTGAGGGTGGTGGTGGTGTTGGTGGTGGTGATGGTGGGGGATGGTGATTGGTGGTGGTGGGGGGGTGGTGATGGTGGTGGTGGTGGTGGTGATGTGGTGGTGGTGGTGGGGGTTGGTGGTGGTGGGTGTGGGGGGGTGGTGGTGGTGATGTGGAGTGGTGGGGTGGTGGGGGTTTTGTGGTGGGGGTGGTGGTGGTGGTGGTGGTGGGGTTTGGGTTTGGTGGTGGTGGTGTGGTGGTGGGATGATGGTGGGGTGATGAGGTGGTGGTGATGGTGGGGGTGGTGGTGGTGGTGGGGGTGGTGGATGGTGGGTGTGGTGGTGGTGGTGGTGATGATGGGTGGTGGGGTGGTGGTGGTGAGTGGTGGTGGTGGTGGGGTGTGGTGGTGGTGGGGTGGGTGGGTTGGGTTTTGTGGTGTGGTGTGGTGGTGTGGTGGTGGTGGGAGTGGGTGGTGGTGGTGGTGGTGGTGTGGGGGGGGGTGGGGTGGTGGGGGGTGGTGGGGTATGGTGGTGGTGGTGGTGGGGTGGGTGTGTGGGGTGGATGGGTGGTGGTGGGGGGGGGTGTGGGTGGGGTTTGAGGGGGTGGGTGGGGTATGGTGGGTGGGTGGTGGTGGTGTGGGGTGGTGGGTGGGGGGTGGGGGGTGTGTTGGGGTTGGTGTGGTGGTGGTTGTGGTGGTGATGGTGGTGGTGTTGGTGGTGGTGGGGTGGTGGTGGTGGTGGGGTGGGGTGGTGATGAGGTGGGGGGTGGGGTGGTGGTGGTGTTGGTGGTGGTGGGTGTGGGGTGGTGTGATTGGGGGTGGGGGGTGGTGATGGTGGTGGTGGTGGTGATGGTGTGTTGTGGTGTGGTGGGGGGTTGTGGTGGGGGTGGTGGTGGGGTTTGGTGTGGGGGGTGGTGGTGGTGGTGGTGGTGGTGGGGTGGTGGGGTGGTGGTGGTGGTGGAGGTGGGGGGTGGGTGGGGTGGGGTGGTGGGTGGTGAGGTGGGTGGTGGGGTGGGTGGTGTGGTGGGGGGTGGTGTGGTGGTGTGGTGGTTTTGGGTGGTGGTGGTGGGTTTTGGTGGGGGGGGGGTGGGTGGTGGTGGGAGGGGGTGGTGGGGGGGTGTGGTGTGGGAGGGGTGGGGGGGAGTGGTTGGGGGGTAGTGGTTGGAGGAGGTGGTGGTGGTGGTGTGGGGTGTTTGGGGTGGAGGGATGGGGTGGTGGTGTGGAGGTGATGGTGGTGATGGAGGGGGTGGTGGTGGTGGTGGTAGTGGTTAAAGGTGATGGGTGGGGTGGTGATGGTGGGTGGGGGTGGGGGGTGGTGGTGGGAGGGGGGGTGGTGGTGGTGGGGTGGGGGTTTGGTGGGGTGGGGGAGGTGGTGGTGGGAAGGGTAGTGATGGAGGTGGGGGGGTTTAGGGTGGAGGTGGTTGGTGGGTGGGGGTGGGTGTGGTGTGGGGTGGTGATGTGGTTGGTGTTGTTGTTGGGGTGGTGGGTAGTGGGTTGTTGATGTTTGTTGTTGTTGATTTTAAGAAAACTAGTCATCAAAAGGGGTTCACAGGTTCTTAATAAAAATACATGAGAGCTTCCCGTGTTCAAGTCCTAGACCACTTTGTTCAGCGTTCCTTTGTTCAGCGTTCCTTTGTTAAATGCTGATAACTTCTTTCATCTCTCTCTCTCTCTCTCTCTCTCTCTCTCTCTCTCCCTCTCTCCCCTTCTAAATCTCTCTCTCTCTCCCCTCTTTTCTCTCTCTTTTCTCTCTCATCTCTCTCACCTCTCTCTCTCACCTATCTCTCTCTCTCTCTCCCTCTCTCTCTTCTCTCTCTCTCTCTCTCTCCCCTCTCTCTACTCTTTTCTCTGATCTCTCTCTCTCTCCCCTCCCCCTCTCTCTCTCTCAATAGGTAAAACTTGCGATTTTGGCTTAAATAGCAACGCTTTTCTTGCCGAATAAGGCAAGCGAAAATTTGTGTATGCAATAAACTCGCATAAATCATTCCGAGCATAACGAAAAAAAAATATATTACATTGTGTTTGTTTATTAATAAATTATTGTAAGCCTATTTAAAATATATTTAGTTGGATTAGGCTAAATTAAATTGTGCTTGTTATAATAAGGTTAGGTAAGTTTTCTAAGGTTCTTTTGGTACAAAATTATTAAATTTCACGTTAACATAAATGAAAAAATATAGCTTTAAACTTATAAGAGAAATTTAAAAAAAGGACTTAATTTTAAATGAGTTCTTGCTAATTGACCAGTTTTGCCTAGGCGGGGTAGGCGTCGTCCCCGAAATGGTTAGAGGGTAGGGGTCAAGGAGGCTTTGTGGGCAAGGGGATAGGACTTAGAGCAAGAGTACGTGAGCGTGATAGATAGAAGTGAATGGAGACGAATGTTTTTTTGGGACCTGACGAGCTGTTGGAGTGTGAGCAGGGTAATATTTTATGAAAGAATTCAGAGAAACCGGTTAGCCGGACTTGAGTTCTCTAAATGGGAAGTACAATGCCTGCACTTTAAAGGAGGGGTCTGGGAAATTGGCAGTTTGGAGGGACATCTACACTATCGTATCTGAGCGCCTCTGCAATGAATAGTCTTTTAATATGAGTGATTGTGAAAGTGTTGAATGATAATGAAGTTTTTCTTTTTTTTGGTTTCCCTTTTTTTTTGGCACCCCCCGCCTCGCTGAAAGCGGCCGACGTGTTGAAAACAAATATATATATATATATATATATATATAAAATATATATATATTATATATATATATATATAATATATATATATTATATATATATATATATATTATATATTTATGCAAAACAACCACTGTGAAAGAGTAGTGAAATTCCAAGCGCTTTCGTGACTACTCACATTGCCCAAGGAACTATGAAAGTAATACATCAAAGGAAGGAAATTAAAGGGCTTAGACTACACCTAAACAGTCAACTCCCACAACAAAGAAACACCTGACGCGAGACAATACCAGACTCATAAGAAAAGAGGAACCCCTGCAGTAGGTCCGCTGGTCCAACTAGACAGGTCCTCACGACATCCCACTAACAAAATATTCTACCCAAGGAAAAAAGGTTTATTATTTGTCCAATGTTTTATTAAACTCTAACCAAATTTTTAATTATAAAATGAGTCTAATTTATATAAACCTAAGGAAATATTCAAATTATTTTCAAAACTGATTTTTATGAAACAAGATTCAATTATATTCCTGTCGACCATGGACTTCTTGATACAACTTTCTCACTTTTTGAAAATCAATTGGATGTTTAAATCTCTCACATGAAAAATAAGCTTTGGGAATCTTGTCCATTCTAGTCTATATTTATGTTTTTTAAATCTAAGGTTCGAGATTTTTACCAGTTTACCGTAATAAATTTTATCGCAAAATTTTACAAGGAATCTAATAGAAAACATCCGTCAGAAAATTGGGGAATTCTTTATCAAAAAGTTTTTTAAAACTGATCAAATTTTAAATACAACTTAATTTTAAAAAGTCTTAAGAAGAGAAGGCTATCAACCAAATTTTCATGGGTAAGGGACAACCAACATATTTTTTAGTTGAATAAGGCTGGGTGTCCCTTTTTGGGTTGCAAAAAGTATTTCTAGCAATTTTAAATGATTTATCAATTACATTTCTCGGGTATTTCAGATCATTGGCTGTTTCATAAATTTTGGATATTTCTTCATCTATGAACTCTGGACGACAAATACGTAAAGCTCTCAAAAACATTGATGAGAAAACAGACAGTTTAATTCTATCTTGATGGGAAGAATAATAGTGGACAGAGGAACAGTTATTTGTAGGTTTTCTGTAAATTTTAAATTTGAATTCATTATTACTCTTAACAATTAAAACATCTAGAAAAGGCAATGAGTTATTTTCCTCAAGCTCAACAGTAAAGTTCATATAGTGGGCTAAGCTATTTAATTTGCCAAGGAAATGGTGCATATCTACATTCTTGGGCATAAGACGTAAAATATCATCAACATATCTGAACCATTTTGCTCTATTAGGGCAAATTAAATAGCTTAGCATGAAAACTTGGTTGATATGCCTTCTCTTCTTAAGACTTTTAATATTAAAGTTGTATTTAAAAATCTTGATACAGTAAAAAAACTTTTGATAAAGAATTCCCCCCAAAATGCTGATGGATGTGTCTATAAGATTCCTTGTAAAATTTGCGATAAAGTTTATTACGGTCAAACTGGTAAAAGTCTCGAACTTAGATTAAAACAACATTAATAAAGCATTAGAACTGGACAAGATTCCAATGCTCTATTTATTCATGTGAGGGATTTTAACCATCCAATTGATTTTCAAAAAGTTGAGAAAGTTGTATCAAGCAAGTCCATGGTTTTGACAGAAATATAGTTGAATCTTGGGTTTTATAAAAAGCAGTTTTTTAAAATAATATGAATATTTCCTTAGGTTATATAAATTAGACTCATTTATAAAATTTAAAAAAAATTTGGTTAGAGTTTAATAATACATTGGGCAAATAATAAACCTTATTTCTTGGGTAGAATATTTTGTTAGTGGGATGTCGTGAGGGCCTGTCTAGTTGGACCAGCGGACCTATGCAGTGTTCCTCTTTTTTTATGAGTCTGGTATTGTCGCGCGTCAGGTGTTTCTTGTTGTGGGAGTTGACTGGAGTGTAGTCTAAGCCCTTTAATTGCCTTCCTTTGATGTATTACTTTCATAGTTCCTTGACAATGTGAGTAGTCACGAAAGCGCTTGGAATTTCACTACTCTTTCACAGTGGTTGTTTTGCATATTTTAAAATCACCTGTTTACTGTGATCTTATTGCATATATATATATATATATATTATATATATATATTTATATAATATATATAATATATATATATATATATATATATAATATATATATATAAAATATATATATATATAAAATATATAATATATATATATATATATATATATATAATATATAATTTTATATATATAATATATATATATTTATATATATATATCAAGTAAATAATGAACTCTCTGCAGCAGTGTGTAATGAATACAGTGTTGCTTATAATGAACAGCATTGTGCACAGAGTGTGAACAACAATGGTACAACACAGTGTGTGAGAAACAATTTGGTACAGCAGTGTATGAATAACACTTTGGTACAACAGTGTATGAACAACACTGGTACAACTCTGTATGAACAACACTTTGGTACAACAGTGTATGAACAACACTGGTACAACAGTGTATGAGCAACACTTTGGTACAACAGTGTAAAGAACAACACTTTGGTACAACAGGTAAGAAAAAAAACACTTTGGTTTCAACAGTGTATGAACAACACTTTGGTACAACAGTGTATGAACAACACTTTGGTACAACAGTGTATGAACAACGCTTTGGTACAACAGTGTATGAACAACACTTTGGTACAACAGTGTATGAACAACACTTTGGTACAACAGTGTATGAACAACGCTTTGGTACAACAGTGTATGAACAAACGCTTTGGTACAACATGTATGAACAACACTTGGTACAACAGTGTTTTGAACAACACTTTGGTACAACAGTGTATGAACAACGCTTTGGTACAACAGTGTATGAACAACACTTTGGTACAACAGTGTATGAACAACACTGGTACAACAGTGTATGAACAACACTTTGGTACAACAGTGTATGAACAACGCTTTGGTACAACAGTGTATGAACAACACTTTGGTACAACAGTGTATGAACAACACTGGTACAACAGTGTATGAACAACACTTTGGTACAATAGTGTATGAACAACACTTTGGTACAACAGTGTATGAACAACGCTTTGGTACAACAGTGTATAAACAACGCTTTGGTACAACAGTGTATGAACAACACTGGGACAACAGTGTATTAACAACACTGGTACAACATGTATGAACAACACTTTTGGTACAACAGTGTAGAACAACACGGGACAACAGTGTATGAACAACACTTTGGTACAACAGTGTAAAGAACAACACTTTGGTACAACAGGTATGAACAACACTTTGGTACAACAGTGTATGAACAACACTTTTGGTACAATAGTGGGATGAACAACACTTTGGTACAACAGTGTATGAAAAAACACTTTGGTACAACAGTGTATGAACCAAAGCTTTGGTACAACAGTGTATGAACAACACTTGGTACAAACACTGTATGAACAACACTTTGGTACAACAGTGTATGAACAACACTTGGGACAACATGTATGAACAACCTTTGGTACAACAGTGTAATAACAACACTTTGGTCAACATGTTTGAACAACACTTTGGTACAATAGTGAGAACAATAGTTTGGGTTTTTAACAGTGTATGAACAACACTTTGGTACAACCGTGTAAGAACAACACTTTGGTACAACAGTGTATGAACAACACGGTACATCAGTGTATGAAACAACACTGGGACAACATGTATGAACAACACTGGTACATCAGTGTATGAACAACACTGGTACAACAGTGTATGAACAACACTGGTACAACAGTGTATGAACAACACTGGTAAAAAACAGTGTAAAGAACAACACTTTGGTACAATAGTGTTTTGAAACAAATATTTTGTTACAACAGTGTATGAACAACACTTTGGTACAACAGTGTATGAACAACACGTTGGTACAACAGTGTATGAACAACACTGGTACATCAGTGTATGAACAACACTGGTACAACAGTGTATGAACAACACTGGTACAACAGTGTATGAACAACACTGGTACAACAGTGTATGAACAACACTGGTACAACAGTGTATGAACAACACTGGTACAACAGTGTATGAACAACACTGGTACAACAGTGTGAACAATCCTTTAGTTCAACATTTTACAGTTTATATAAAATAACTTGAATATTAATTCTGATTATTCCAAGTTGTAGCCTTGATTTTGTTCAAAGTGTTCAAGCTGGAACACTTCTAGCTTGAACTCCATCAAATTATTGGAACCTTCTAAGAGAAGGTCGTAGTGAGGACCGAATTAGATCCTTTTAAGGTGCGGTCCTTCCTCGCTCGAAAGAAATCCTTCAAAGTTAGTGATCCTGTTATTTGTTCAATTCACGGCCAGATCCTTCTAAGTTACTGATCCTGGTTTTGTTCAAATCAAAGAAGAAAGATCCTTCTAAGTTACTGATCTTGGTATTGTTCAGATCAAAGTCAGATCCTTCTAAGTTGCTGATCCTATGATTCAGTTCAAAGAAAGATCCTTCTGAGCTTTAGATCATGCTACGGTTCAGATGAACTAGATCCTTCTAAGCTACTAATCCTCTAACTGCTATAATTAGAAATAGATCCTTCTAAATTACGGCTTTGATTTTGTTCGAATTTGCCTTCAATGCTTTTATACAAAGAGGCTTTGAATATACCGTCTGATTTAAACTGTTTGTGTATCAATTAATTTGGAACACAAAATTTGTTTAAATCACATGATTTATTAAATGACTGTTAATGCAGGTGTAATTATAAACGGGAATGATGATTAAGTTTGTGGTAAGCAATTATAAATATATAATTGCCTATGATTAAATTTCATGACTATGGTATCGATTTGGGGATCGTGTTATAGAGAGTATGTTAAGAGGAGGTAATATGAGGGAAGGAGAGAGAGAGAGAGAGAGAGAGAGAGAGAGAGAGAGAGAGAGAGAGAGAGAGAGAGAGAGAGAGAGAGAGAGAGAGAGACAGAGAGAGAGAGAGACAGAGAGAGAGAGAGAGTATAACGACATCAACGAGATAAACTCAGTTGACCAAATGAAACCACTGTCTCACAGCTGGCTCCAACTTCATCCTGCTCCCTATTTACCATATCTCATAACAATAGCTTTAAAATAAAGTGACGTAGGTAAGTAACATCTCTTAACTTGTAAACAAAGTTTGGAACCCTCTACCCTGTAAAATAACCTTGTGTAAAAAAAAATAAAAGATGGGAGGTGCGTCAGTAGCAGACATAAATAGATGGTTGCTGGGCCACGAGCCTCCAACACTATCATCAACAGCCTAAATGAAAAAAAAAATCCAGCTTACCCTTCAGTAAAAAAAAAATCTATTTCTGGCTAAATTCGTAAACAATGCTTATATTATCCACGCATTCATAATTGAAAAAAAAAATGTTTTTTTGGCCTTTACAAATTCAACATCATATATGCATGAGGGGGGGGATTATAATAATAATAATATAATAATAATAATAATATAATAATAATAATAATAATAATAATAATAATAATAATTAATTATAATAATGCAATAAATAATAATAATAATAATAATAATAATAATAATAATAATAATAATAATAATAATATTTTATTATATTATTATTATTATTATTATTATTTTTATTATTATTAATAGTTATTATTATTATTATTATTAATATTATTATTATTATTATTATTATATTATTATATATTATTAATAGTTATTATTATTATTATTGTTGTTATGCAAATGAATTAGTTTAAAAAGTCAAAATAAGCTGAAATATTTGACTATGTGCATGCAGCTGTTTATGTTGGCAGCTGTGTGTGTCGACAGCTGTGTGTGTTGGCAGCTGTGTATGTCGGTAGCTGTTTGTGTGTTGGCAGCTGTGCGTGTTGACAGCTATGTGTGTTGGCAGCTGTGTGTGTGTGTGTGTGTGTTGGCAGATGTGTGTGTCGACAGCTGTGTGTATCGGCAGCTGTGTGTGTGTCGGTAGCTGTTTATATTGGCAGCTGTGTGTCGACAGCTGTGTGTGTTGGCAGCTGTGTGTGTTGGCAGCTGTGTGTGTGTGTGTGTGTGTGTGTGTGTGGGGCTGTGTGTGGTCGACAGCTGTGTGTGTTGGCAGCTGTGTTGTGTTGGCAGCTGTGTGTGTTGGCAGCTGTGTGTGTGTGTGTGTGTGTGTGTGTTGGGGGCTGTGTGTGTCGACAGCTGTGTGTGTTGGCAGCTGTGTGTGTGTTGGCAGCTGTGCGTGTGCTGGCAGTTGTGTGTATGTTGGCAGATGTGTGCGTTGTCAGTAGAGTTTCCAAGTCACCTAAGATGGTTGCAAATGGCCCTCCTTAAACACCCAACTTGAACAGTATACTAAGCGGCATCACAGCACGAAAACAAACAACGAAGAATTATACTCACTCGGAAATTGCACTCTCTCGCCACTGACAGGTACTGGAGCACTTTAGACAGACCAAACATCATTAACAATCTTCCTGCAGAATTCTTTGCACCAAGGAAATTGAAACACTGAGTTTAGGTCTCAGATTCACAACTGGGATTGCCTGTCTGCGATTGGATTGCGTTATGAACCTCAATTACGACAAATACCAAGACAGGTGACTTCCAGAAAGACTTCGTCCAAGAACTTATCACCAAAACGATCTCAGAACCTGCTACTCTCTATATATACACAAATCCTTAATGCCATGGACAAAGACCCAAATATTCTTCTAACCACTGTTGATAAATGCAGCGAAAACGCAATTCTCAATCACGTTGATTAAGGAGCCAAAATGAACAAACTTACTACAGATCCTGAAATGCTTAAAAGTATTCCAAACTCCACCAACGATATTCTCACATAAATTTTATCTCTTGAAACTAGGTAGGTAGTCAACTCTGCTGTTATAATCCCAAATCTGCACATTTGAATGAATTATCGAAAACACAAACCAAACGTCCCGTTCAGATCCATCACTTAAAAAATATGAAGTACACCTCACTGGCTGTCAGGTTTGATAGCCAAACATCTAAGTTATTGGGAACTATTATCATACCAGTCCTCTGACAGTTAGACCTACATAAAGAGTTAAAGGCATCAAGATACGACGTAAAAAATAAAAGCCAGCTTCTAAGTTACGTCTCATTTAACCAGGTTACTCATCACACAAGTCATTGAACTGTTTAACACAGGGGGGGGGAAGCAAATATTCTCATTCACCTATGCTGGACAAACATGTTGTCGATTTTATTGAGCTGTGTGTCCTGTACAACTGCTTGTCCTTCATAAGTTCACTTCCCAGGCAGAAGTTTGGCATGGCAATGGGCAACCCGATTAATGAGGTACTCACTAAGTCATTAATGGTGTATACTGAACTAGAGAAATTTGCTCACACCATTCCTAACATCTTGATCATCACTTCCCCCATGTATGGAAGTGAGGAAGCCACAGTAAGACCTCGACATAGTACAGTAGAGCCAGTAATTAAATTCACACACACTGGAGGAAGAAGCCGAAGAGAAATTCACATTTCTAGATGAACTTCTGTGTAAACAAAGAGAGACGCTTGTATAGCACAATCCCGCAAATATAAAGACCTCGTTCATTCTTATGCCAGCCATGACACCAAAACGAAGCGTGGTGCTGTAATTGGATTCTCTGTTAGAGTCATCAGGTACTGTAGCATGGAATACGTTGAGAAAGAATATTCTTACGGAGATGGAGCATTCAACAATTTACACTTTATAATACACACACTATCATTTATGACAGTAAGGAAGCACTCTCGATGCTGAGCACTTCTAATACAGTACACCATCAAAGGATACTTAGTACCGGCAAAAAACTAGTATAAACAATGTCAGTGGCGCACCAGGGCCAAGTAAACTGCTCAGTGGAGAAGACTGAAGTGAAAAAAAAAAATGCTACGCTGTCGAAAATCTGCCTCTCTCTCTCTCTCTCTCTCTCTCTCTCTCTCTCTCTCTCTCTCTCTCTCTCTCTCTCTCTCTCTCTCTCTCTCTCTCTCTCTCTCTCTCTCTGACAAAACTTAAAAGTTTTGCTGGGCTGAAATTGAATTGCCTCTTAGCAGTTTACGAAGCAAAGAAAAATCAAGAAAATATTTATCTTTGGAAGAAAATTCTGTAAAACTTCAATATTTCCCACCCCCTCCCACACTCCCACCCACACTCCCACCCACACTCCCACCCACACCACCACCCACACCCACAATCCCACCAATAATCACCTCCCACCCCCACTCACACCTACACTAACACCCACTCTCTCACACATACACACTTACTGAAAACCCTAATTACCACCCTCCACCCACACTCCCACCCACCCCACCCTCAAATATTTATTACAATAACTAAGTTAATGCCTCAAAGAAAACATAGCTCAAGTTAGGTTAAACCTAACTAAACTTAAATTTATTTTTTAACAGTTTTAACAAGGTTTAACTCAAGTTGGTTGCTAGGTAAGTTACAGTAGATTTGGTTGCTGGGTAAGTTAGGTTTGGTTGTTATGTAAGTTAGGCTTGGCTGCTAGTTAGGCTCGGTTGGTAGATAAGCTACAGTAGGTTTGGTTGCTAGGTAATTCAGATTTGGTTGCTTGTTAAATTTGCTAGTTAGGTTTGGTTGCTAGCTAGGTTAAGTTGCCAGTTAAGTTGGTTGCTAGCTAGGTTTGGTTGCTAGTTTGATTGCTAGGTTAAATTAGGTTTGCTTAGAAGTTAGACTTAGATGCTAGTTAGGTTTGGTTGCTAGGTAATTTAACTTGGTTACTAGTTAGGCTTAGTTGCTACTTAAGTTAGGTTTGACTACTAGTTAAGTTAGGCTTGGTGGCAAGTTAAATTAGGTTTGGCTCCTAAATAAGTTAGAGAGAGAGAGAGAGAGAGAGAGAGAGAGAGAGAGAGAGAGAGAGAGAGAGACTGTACATAGGGAAAGCAAATGACAGAAGCTTTTGCAATCCCACACTGAGCCTGTATGCTGAAGGAGCTAGCTGTGTTGAACACAGCACCCGCAGGAGCTAGCTGTGTTGAACACAGCACCTGCAGGAGCTAGCTGTGTTGAACACAGCACCCGCAGGAGCTAGCTGTGTTGAAACACAGCACCCGCAGGAGCTAGCTGTGTTGAACACAGCACCGCAGGAGCTAGCTGTGTTGAACACAGCACCTGCAGGAGCTAGCTGTGTTGAACACAGCACCCGCTGGAGCAGCTGTGTTGAACACAGCACCGCAGGAGCTAGCTGTGTTGAACACAGCACCTGCAGGAGCTAGCTGTGTTGAACACAGCACCCGCAGGAGCTAGCTGTGTTGAACACAGCACCTGCAGGAGCTAGCTGTGTTGAACAAGGCACCCGCAGGAGCTAGCTGTGTTGAACACAGCACCCGCAGGAGCTAGCTAAGTTGTACACAGCATCTGCAGGAGCTAGCTGTGTTGAACACAGCACCCGCAGGAGCTAGCTGTGTTGAACACAGCACCCGCCGGAGCTAGCTGTGTTGAACACAGCACCCGCAGGAGCTAGCTGTGTTGAACACAGCATTATCACACAGGAAACCCCTCCACCTACCCCTCCTCTTCCTTCCATTCTTCCCTGTCGCTCTCCTGTCTAATACAAGTTCTAATTTCAAAGAATTCTAATTCCGTCCGATGTGCTTGTCATGGTAGACGAGTCCCTGGTCGTTGTCACGGCACGATGTCTGCAGGTCACTGCCCCTCAGGTCACTGTCACTCAGATTACTATTACTCTGGTCACTATTGCTCAGCTCACACATCACCTTCCTCGTGTCACTGTCCCTTAGGTCACTATTCTCAGGCTATTGTTCCTTGAGTCACAGGTCACTACCCTTAGGCCACCTCCTCAGGTAAATAACAAAAAGGCACAATACCGTGACTGGAACGATACACAAATAACCCGCACATAAAAGAGAGAAGCTTACGACGACGTTTCGGTCCGACTTGGACATTGACTTTGTCAATGGTCCAAGTCTGACCGAAACGTCGTCGTAAGCTTCTCTCTTTTATGTGCGGGTTATTTGTGTAACTCTCCTCAGGTCACTGTCCTCAAATCACAGGTCACTGTCCCTCAGGTCACTGTCCCTCAGGTCACTGTCTTCAGTCGATGATTCTTGCTCAGTAATTACGAAAACTAATGTATATGTCATCAATTATAATATTAAAATAGTCATTACTGTTATTATTATTATTATTATTATTATTATTATTATTATTAGTAGTAGTAGTAGTAGTAGTAGTAGTAGTAGTAGTAGTAGTAGTAGTAGTAGTAGTAGTAGCAGCTGCAGCAGCAGTGGTAGTGGCTGTGGTGATGCAGTTATTATTTTTATCATCCTTATCATTATTATTATTATAGTTATTATCTGCGTAAAACGCTAAATACGTATGGCTCATTAAGCACAATTTGTGGTGAAGGCTCTACTATTGTAGAGGAGAATAATTTTGTTGAGCGTACTAAGACAAGGGGGAAGAGAAGTCAAGAGAAAACGGGGGACCAGAAGGGAGAGAGACAAGAAAAAACGGGACACTAAGCGGTAAAGAGAAAACGGGGAAACTAAGAGAGAAAGAGAAAACGGGAATCCATGAAAGGAAGAGAAAACGGGAGAGGAGAGGGCATGTCAGCTGACACACCCAGCTGACACACGCAGCTGACACACGCAGCTGACACACCCACCTGACACCCACCTGACACACCCACCTGACACACCCACCTGACACACCCACCTGACACACGCAGCTGATATATCTAGCTGACACACGCACCTGACACATCCAGCTGACACACCCAGCTGACACTACCAATTGACAAACCCAGCTCGCGCTACCAGCTGATACACCCAGCTCGCACTACCAGCTGACACACCCAGCTGGCACACGCAGCTGACGCGTCCAGTTGACACATCACGTTAACACATACAACTGATACACGCAGCTGACAAACCCAGCTGACACTCAGCTGACACACCCAGCTGACACATCCAGCTGACACACGCAGCTGACACACCCAGCTGACACACCCAGCTGACACACACACACAGCTGACGCTCTCAGTTGACACATACAGTTGACACATCCAGCAGACACATGCAGTTGATTCATCCAGCTGACACATCCAGCTGACACAACCAGCTGACACACCAAGCTGAAACATCTAGCTGACACACCCAGTTGACACACCCAGCTGAGACATCCAGCTGACACATCCAGCTGACACACCCAGCTGACACATCCAGCTGACACACCCAGCTGACACACCCAGCTGACACACCCAGCTGACACACCCAGCTGACACACCCAGCTGACACACCCAGCTGACACACCCAGCTGACACATCCAGCTGACACATCCAGCTGACACATCCAGCTGACACACCCAGCTGACACACCCAGCTGACACACCCAGCTGACACATCCAGCTGACACACCCACCTGGCACACCCACCTGACACATCCAGCTGACACATCCAGCTGACACACTCAGCTGACACACCCAGCTGACACACCCACCTGACACACCCACCTGACACACCCACCTGACACATCCACCTGACACACCCAGCTGACACACCCAGCTGACACATCCAGCTGACACATTCAGCTGACACATCCACCTGACACATCCAGCTGACACACCCAGCTGACACACCCACCTGGCACACCCACCTGGCACACCCACCTGACACATCCAGCTGACACATCCAGCTGACACACTCAGCTGACACACCCACCTGACACACCCACCTGACACATCCACCTGACACACCCACCTGACACATCCACCTGACACACCCAGCTGACACACCAGCTGACACATCCAGCTGGACACATTCAGCTGACACATCCACCTGACACATCCAGCTGACACACCCAGCTGACACACCAGCTGACACATCCAGCTGACACACCCAGCTGACACACCAGCTGACACACTCAGTTGACAATCACCTGACAATCCAGCTGACACACCAGCTGACACACCAGCTGACACAACAGCTGACACACCCACCTGGCACACCCACTGACAATCCAGCTGACACATCCAGTTGACACACTCAGTGACACCCAGCTGACACACCCAGCTGACACACCCACCTGACACACCCACCTGACACATCCACCTGACACACCAGCTGACACACCAGCTGACACATCCAGCTGAACATCAGCTGACACATCCAGCTGACACACCCAGCTGACACACCCAGCTGACACACCCAGCTGACACATCCAGCTGACACACCCAGCTGACATCCACCTGACAACCCAGCTGACACACCCATGACCATCCAGCTGACACATCCAGCTGACACATCCAGCTGACACACCCAGCTGACACACCCAGCTGACACACCCAGCTGACACATCCAGCTGACACACCCAGCTGACACACCCAGCTGACACACCCAGCTGACACATCCACCTGACACATCCAGCTGACACATCCAGCTGACACACCCAGCTGACACATCCAGCTGACACACCCAGCTGACACATCCAGCTGGCACACCCAGCTGACACACCCAGCTGACACACCCAGCTGACACACCCAGCTGACACATCCACCTGACACATCCACCTGACACATCCAGCGACACATCAGCTGACACACCCAGCTGACATCACCAGCTGACACACCCAGCTGACACACCCAGCTGACACATCCACCTGACACATCCACCTGACACATCCACCTGACACATCCAGCTGACACACCCAGCTGACACATCCAGCTGACACACCCAGCTGACACATCCAGCTGGCACACCCAGCTGACACATCCAGCTGGCACACCCAGCTGACACACCCAGCTGACACACCCAGCTGACACATCCAGCTGACACACCCAGCTGACACATCCAGCTGACAACCCAGTGACGCATCCAGCTGACACACCCAGCTGACACACCCAGCTGACACACCCACCTGACACATCCAGCTGACACACCCAGCTGACACATCCAGCTGACACACCCAGCTGACACACCCAGCTGACGCGCATCAGAGGCACAAGAGGGTCAGTCTGGGAGCTTCATTGAAGAGTTTAATCGGAGTCGACTGACCGTGGGAAAGTTTTAATCCGGAGCTGGTTTTTAATGGAGTCGAACCTGATGAAGAGATTCTGATGTCTGTCTGCCGGGAGGAAGGCAGGCAGGAAGGAAGGTAGGAAGGAAGGGAGGGAGGCAGGCAGGCAAGAAGGAAAGAATGCAGGCAGGCAGGCAGGAAGGCAGGCAGGCAGGCAGGCAGGCAGGAAGGTAGGCAGGCAGGAAGGCAGGGAGGCAGGCAGGCAGGAAGGCTGTAAGGAAGGCAAGAAGGAAGGAAGGAAGGAAGGCAGGCATGATGAAAGAAAGGCAGGAAGGAAGGCAAGAAGTAAGGCAGGAAGGAAGGAAGGCAGGAAGGCAGGCAGGAAGGAAGGAAGGAAGGAAGGAAGGAAGGAAGGAAGGAAGGAAGGAAGGCAGGAAGGAAGGAAGCAAGGCAGGCAGGAATGAAGGAAGGCAGGCAGGCAGGTAGGAAGGAAGGCAGGAAGGAAGGCAGGAACGAAAGCAGGAAGGAAGGCAGGAAGAAAGGCAGAAAGGAAGGCATTAAGGAAGGAAGGCAGGAAGGCAGGAAGGAAGGCAGGAAGGCAGGAAGGAAGGCAGGAAGGAAGGCAGGAAGGCAGGAAGGAATGCAGGAAGGAGAAGGAGAGAGGGAGGGAGGTAGGGAGAGAGAGAACGAATGAGAAAGAGACACATGTAACATCCTTTGAGTTGAGTATGACATCCTCGATCATACATGAGCCAATGATCTTATTCAGAATCATATGGAATGCAGAATGCACCTTTTCTTCCAGATTAAAAGCATTTTCGACAAACTTATTTGAGTCTAAATGAAAAGTGGTTGATGCAGGACAGAACGTATGATACGATTTATAAATGCTAAATTCGATCTAGAATCAAGTTATACAATTCAGAGGCACAAAAGTTCACATTACCAGAGAGCAGGTGTGTGTGTGTGTGTGTGTGTGTGTGTGTGTGTGTGTGTGTGTGTGTAGATACCGACTGATTAAAGATAATGTTCCTTCTGTTCAGTGTGCTGATACCAACTAGGCCAGCCCCTCAAGGGAGGTTTCTTGATGCTGGTGAGGGGCTCTTGATCTAGGGAACTGGATCTGTTCTCCAGTTCCCTGAAATGAATCTGAATGCCTTTTATCCCCCCCCCCGCTCTGCCAGGCGTTGTATAATCCCTACGGATTTAGCGCTCCCCCATAACAACAATAAATGATAACCAACCAGGCAAATCAGAGACAAAGTCCTTTTAATTCAAGAATAGACCGTGTCCACAGTGCTGGGCAAATTCCACCTCTGTTTACTACACCTAAATGAATTTCTTCCCGCTGCTGAATCCCGAGCACAGTGCACGAAGAGAGCCCGGAACACCAGACAAACAGAGGCTAATATCGTTCATACAGCGTCCAAGTCAATCCAACGACATTTGGTGCATTTAACGTAATAACAAAGTGTGTCCACACAGCACAGGTGCATCAAAGGACTAAAGTCTTCAGAACACTGAAAAGTTCCAAAACAACGTGTTTACTCATGACCTTGTGCTGTGAGTAAAGTCCACACAGTGACAATGTAAGGTGTATGTTGCTGGAGAGTGTAGCAGTGTTTTCTGGCTACACTAAACGATGCTGGAGTGACGACCAGTCCTACGTCAGCAATATTGTTAAAACGACAGGAGTCCACGCAGTGGGGACATTGGCTCCAGACACAAGACAAAGCAGAAATTCTAATTCCTAAAACTGACTATAAAAAAAGGCGTTCCCGTGTGACGGACCATAGCTCCTGACCCTCCCAGTCAGTGACAGAATGCCTTCTACCTGAAGAAATAACATGAGAGTGGAAGCACAGCCATGCACACCACTTGTTTGCATAAAAAAAAAAAAACATACCACGGGTGGAGTTTGAACCTCCTGTCAGAGAGTCTCAAAACTCCAGACCGTCGCGTTAGCCACTGGGCCACCTAGCTTCAATAAGATGGACGTTTTTTGTCACAATCTGTTTAAAAAGGAGTCTAAGACCGCTTCCAGAAAGTTGCTAGACTATTCCTTCTAGTTCGCTACAGGTAATTGGTCTAAAGGTAAAATCTCCCATGAAAACCAAGTTTTTCGTATTTAGACACCTTGCCAGTTTCTCCCCCAAGATTGATGGACTGAGTACATCGACTCCAGGCTGAGGGACTGATTACCTCAAACTCCTTCTGATCTTCACCATTCATTTTTGTATCGGACTGATGAAGCCACTGCGTAGGGGTACGTTTTCACAATAAAGACCTACCCAAGTGTTGCACAAATATCTAATTTATCAGCTTGTCGATTCTGTGAACCATTTATCTACCTTCTTCCCGCAGACGTTTACTATCACCATCCTCTGGGTTGAGAGATTTGTAAATCGCACCTTAGATAAGCATTTCATTTCCTTCAAGGAACTACAGCCAGATTCCGTCTATCTCCCCCTTCACCTCCATATCATTTCTGATGCAACACTTTAAATGTTCCCTGACATACATGTTACACACACCAACTCCGCTCCCTTTCCTGTTGACTCTATCAGTGTGAATTAATTTATACCCTGCGTGTGAAATTCAGCAGACATGATGCTATATTTTTTCAGGCTGAACCAGGTCTCAATTATTGCAATAACATCTATATTTCCCCGCAGATGTAATTGGTCTTAGCTCATATATTTTTATTCATTTTTAATTTCTTGCGAAAGATATTATCAGCCAAGTTGACTCCACTGCCACACTGTGTGTAGATTAATTCCTTTGATGAATAAGGCACAAGTGCAGCACTTTGGTATATTTATTACCGAAACGTTTCGCCTACACAGCAGGCTTCTTCAGTCGAATACAGAGGTGATTAAAATTGGGAGCTGGACGCTTCTCAAGGCTGAGGGACTGACCACCTCAAAACTACTCTTTATGGACTGATAACATCATCTTCACTTCACTGCTTCTGCTGTCTCCAGCTTCTGTACTGGACTGAAGAAGCCTACTCTGCAGGCGAAACGTTTCGAAAACAGATAAGTGTTGCACATATGTCTTATTCATCGACCTGTCTTTTTTGCTACAGTAAATATAACGATACAAAGTAATTTATTTTTATAAGAAATTTATAAGAAATTTTTTATGAGAAATTTTATAAGTTAGTGGAGCCAAGACTCTGCAAAATTATCTCAGATGTAATGAAAAAAAATTTTCAATAATACAACAAAACTTAATAATTACTGATGATAATAAACCTTTTAACGTTCAGTAATGTACGTTATAACAAGTCAATGAACAGGTTTATGAACACAGTGAGTCAGTGAACAAGTTGATGAACACAGTGAGTCAATGAACAAGGTGAGTCAATGAACAAGTTGATGAACACAGTGAGTCAATGAACAAGTTGATGAACACAGTGAATCAATGAACAAGTTGATGAACACAGTGAGTCAATGAACAAGGTGAGTCAATGAACAAGTTGATGAACACAGTGAGTCAATGAACAAGTTGATGAACACAGTGAGTCAATGAACAAGTTGATGAACACAGTGAGTCAATGAACAAGTTGATGAACACAGTGAGTCAATGAACAAGTTGATGAACACAGTGAGTCAATGAACAAGTTGATGAACACGACGGGGCGAGGTACTTTTCTTGCACTTTTAAACTCTTGACAAACCAATAAAACACATCAAATAAAACCATTAAAACAGCAAATAAATCAATAAACACGACAAATAAAACACAGCAAATAAACTAATAAAACACGACAAATAAAACCGATTTTCCAATGTAATTCGATGAGATGCGAAGTAATAAAGGCATCAGTCCGTCGTTAAATATAATTGTTGGCGCGTGACTGAGATACCCAAGAGGGAAGTACCGGAGGGAAAGTACCGGAGGGAAGTGCCCGGGAGGGAAGTACCCGGGAGGAAAGTGCAGGGAGGAAAATATCCGGAGTGAAAGTACCAGGAAAGGAAGTGCCGGAGGGAAAGTACCCGGCGGGAAGTACTAGAGGGAAAGTGCCTACAGACATGCAGAGTCACTGGGCTCCAGCAGCAGACCTACAGTCACTGGGCTCTGACAGCAGACCTACAGAGTCACTGGGCTCTGACAGCAGACCTACGGAGTCACTGGGCTCTGACAGCAGACCTACAGAGTCACTGGACTCTGCCAGCAGACCTATCGAGTCACTGGGCCCTGACAGCAGACCTACAGAGTCACTGGGCTCTGACAGCAGACTTACAGAGTCACTGGACTCTGCCAGCAGACCTATCGAGTCACTGGGCCCTGACAGCAGACCTACAGAGTCACTGGCTCTGCAGCAGACCTACAGAGTCACTGGGCCTGACAGCAGACCTACAGAGTCACTGGGCCCTGACAGCAGACCTACAGAGTCACTAAACTCTGACAGCAGACTTACAGAGTCACTGGACTCTGCCAGCAGACCTATCGAGTCACTGGGCCCTGACAGCAGACCTACAGAGTCACTGGGCTCTGACAGCAGACCTACAGAGTCACTGGGCCCTGACAGCAGACCTACAGAGTCACTGGGCTCTGACAGCAGACCTACAGAGTCACTGGGCCTGACAGCAGACCTACAGAGTCACTGGGCCCTGACAGCAGACCTACAGAGTCACTGGGCTCTGACAGCAGACCTACAGAGTCACTGGGCCTGACAGCAGACCTACAGAGTCACTGGGCCCTGACAGCAACCTACAGAGTCACTGGCTATGACAGCAGACCTACAGAGTCACTGGCCCTGACAGCAGACCTACAGAGTCACTGGGCTCTGACAGCAGACCTACAGAGTCACTGGGCCTGACAGAGACCTACAGAGTCACTGGGCCCTGACAGCAGACCTACAGAGTCACTGGGCTACTGACAGCAGAACCTACAGAGTCAGGGCCCTGACAGCAGACCTACAGAGTCACTGGGCTCTGACAGCAGAACCTACAGAGTCACTGGGCCCTGACAGCAGACCTACAGAGTCACTGGGGGCCCTGACAGCAGACCTACAGAGTCACTGGGCCCTGACAGCAGACCTACAGAGTCACTGGGCTCTGACAGCAGACCTACAGAGTCACTGGGCCCTGACAGCAGACCTACAGAGTCACTGGGCTCTGACAGCAGACCTACAGAGTCACTGGGCCCTGACAGCAGACCTACAGAGTCATGGGCCCTGACAGCAAGACCTACAGAGTCACTGGGCCCTGACAGCAGACCTACAGAGTCACTGGGCTCTGACAGCAGACCTACAGAGTCACTGGGCCCTGACAGCAGACCTACAGAGTCACTGGGCTCTGACAGCAGACCTACAGAGTCACTGGGCCCTGACAGCAGACCTACAGAGTCACTGGGCCCTGACAGCAGACCTACAGAGTCACTGGGCCCTGACAGCAGACCTACAGAGTCACTGGGCCCTGACAGCAGACCTACAGAGTCACTAAACTCTGACAGCAGACTAGGAACTCAATGCGATGTATTGAATGGTTTATGTCCATCAATTCCAACTTCAGACTTGCTAAATATGACAGGATTAATCCTGGACCACTGTAATATGCTCAGATGATATATATATATATATATATATATATATATATATATATATATATATATGAGAGAGAGAGAGAGAGAGAGAGAGAGGGGGAGAGAGAGAGGAGAGAGAGAGAGAGAGAGAGAGAAGAGAGAGAGAGAGAGAGAGAGAGAGGAAGAGAGAGAGAAATTAGAATAACTGAAAGTGACCCTCTGTTGCAAGATACATCGTACATAGATGATTTTCTGTGGCAGACGGAGTCACAGACTGTTTGGAAAGGGGGAAACAGAAAACGGGGGACAGGTGTCTGCCTGGAGTGTGTTCCTGGAATCAACGCCCCCGCGGCCCGGTCCATTACCAGATCTCGCTGTGGATCAGTGGAAAGTAATGACGTTCACGGAGGTCAGAAAGCATCTCTCTGGTTGAGCAAGTGGTGCAAGCAGAATAGGTACGATAGAGCCCATGAGGCAGGGGAACAGGGAATATGACTGATAGTATAAAAAACTCAGAGGCGCGGCCATGAGCTTCAACTCAACACCCCGCAACTGAACCTAGGTGAGTGCACACAAACACAGGATCCATACTTAGCTTCAAGAAAAGGTACGATAAAGCTCTTGGAGCAGGGAGAAAGAAGACCTAGTAACGGCCAGTGAAGAAGCGGAGCCAGGAGCTACGACTTGACCCTTGCAACCACAAATAGGTGAGTACATATAGGAGAGTATACACACATACACACTAACAACAATTTTCAACACATCTATCGAAACAGGGCGACTACCTGAGGTATGGAAGACAGCAGACGTAGTCCCAGTTTTTAAAAAGAAGACAGACACGAAGCATTAAACTACAGACCAGTGTCACTGACATGTATAGTATGCAAAGTTACGGAGAATATTATCAGGAGAAGAGTGGTGGAGCACCTAGAAAGGAATGAGTGTATCAACGACAACCAGCACGATTTCAGGGACAGGAAATCCTGTGTCACAAACCTACTGGAGTTCTATGACAGGGTGACAGCAGTAAGACAAAAGAAAGACGGGTGGATAGATTGGTTTTCTTGGACTGTAAGAAGGCGTTTGACACAGTTCCACACAAGAGATTAGTGCAAAAGCTGGAGGACCAGGCAGGGATAACAGGGAAGGCACTACAAGGGATCAGGGAATACCTGTCAGGAAGACAACAGCGAATCATGGTACGTGGTGAGGTGTCAGAGTGGGCGACTGTGACGAGCGGGGTTCCACAGGAGTCAGTTCTAGGACCAGTGCTGTTTCTGGTATTTGTGAACGATATGACGGAAATAATAGATTCAGAAGTGTCCCTGTCTTCAGATGATGTGAAGTTGATGAGAAGAATTCAATCGGACGAGTCCAGGCAGATCTACAAAAGGATCTGGACAGGCTGCAGGCCTTGTCCAGCAACTGGCTCCCGGAGTTCATCCCCACCACGTGCAAAGTCATGAAGAGTGGGGAAGGGCAAAGAAGACCGCAGACGGAGTACAGTCAAGGGGGGCCAGAGACTACAAACCTCACTCAAGGAAAAGGATCATAGGGTGAGTATGACACCAGGCACATCTCCTGAGACGCATATCAACCAAATAACTGCTGTAGCATATAGGCGCCTAGCAAATCTAAAACTAGCATTCCGACATCTCAATAAGGTATTGTTCAGGGCCCTGTACACTGTGTACGCTAGGTCTATATTGAAGTATGCAGCGCCAGTCTGGAACCTACACCTAGCCAAGCACATAAGGAAATTAGAAAAAGTGCAACGGTTTGCAACAAGACTAGTCCAGGAGCTAAGGGGCATGTCTACGAGGAGAGTTTAAGGAAAATCGACCTGACGACACTGGATGACAAGAGAATTAAGGAAGATATGATAACGACATATAAAATACTGAGAGGAATCGACAAGGTGGACAGAGACAGGATGTTCCAGAGATGGGACACAGCAACAAGAGGTCACAGTTGGAAGCTGAAGACTCAGACGAATCACAGGGATGTTAGGAACTATTTCTTCAGTCACAGAGTTGTCAGGAAGTAGAATTGTCTGGGAAGTGATGTAGTGAAGGCAGGATCCATACATAGCTTTAAGAAGAGGTATGATAAAGCTCATGGAGCAGGGAGAGAGAGGACCTAATAGCGATCAGTGAAGAGGCGGGGCCAGGAGCTGAGTCTCGACCCCTGCAACCACAAATAGGTAAGTACAAATAGGTGAGTACACACACACACACAACACACACACACACACACACAAATCAGCTGATTAAAAGATAAGAGGCGTGGCCCTCGAGTTAGATCTCAACCCAATCACTTCAAAGTGGTAAATACAGCCAGGTAAACACGACACGTAGGAATGGGCGACCTTCTCCCATTTACCTAATTACTTTCTTCCCCACCCTTCAATTTCAGACCCCAAATATATATATATATATATATATATATATATATATATATATATATATATATATATAATATATAAATATATATATATATATATATATATATATATATATATATATATATATATATGTATATATAATAATAATAATAATATAATAATAATAATAATAATAAATACGGATAATTTTTTTAGCGCTTCTTTGAAATTCTCCCAGGCGAAAAATTCCCTTTCATACGCAAATTTCCAACTTGAAAATGAAATTCCAAGCGTGAAATGTCAAGTCAGAATAAGGAACCGCGATATATTGGACGCGGAGCTTCTAACGCACATAGACCGATCCCACCGAATACTGCGACGGCAAATCGTTTACAATAAACTAAATGAATCCAGTACAATCACTGAACCTCTGTCTATTTCAACTTACTAAATATACAATAAAATTAGATAGGAGTATGAAAACTAATATTTTATCAATGTATATAAACACATGTAAGTATAATATAAAAAAACATATTTTAGCGCATGTCAACAAATGTCGTGTATCCAAATCACACTGTAAGAATTAAACCATTACTAAACACATGTAGAGTTCAGGCACAGTAGGAACAAACGATATTATATCGAACACAGTTAGACATAAACACATGTACGTATCATCAAACACATGTAGCAATCGAAACCATGTTAAATAAACTACATGGATATAAACACTGTAGACAACTTAAACACATGTAGTATTCAACACATGTAGACAAACACATTGAGTATAGCAAAACGTAGGTATATAAACACAGTATTTAATCACAGTAGTATATCAAACACATGTAGTATATTAAACACATGTAGCATTAAACACATGTAGTATATCAAACACATGTAGTATATCAAACACATGTAGTATATCAAACACAGCATTATAATCAAACACATGTAGTATATTCAAACACATGTAGTATATCAAACACATGTATATACTAAACACATGTAGTATATAAACACAGGTAGTAATAAACACAGTAGTAATCCACATAAATCACACGTATATATCAAACACATGAGTATATTCAAACACATGTAGATATCAAACACATGTAGTATATCAAACACATGTAGAATTAAACACTGTATTAATCAAAACATTGTAATATTAAACACATGTAGTAACAAACACAGTAGTATATAAAACAGGTTTGTAATATATTATAACACAGTAGTAATCAAACACATGTAGTACATCAACACATGAGTATATCAAACACATGTAGTATATTAAACACATGTATATATAAACACAAGTAGTAATATTAAACACAGGTATATATATAAACACAAGGTAGTATATTAAACATAGGTATATAATCAAACACAGTAGTATATTAAACACATGTAGTATATCAAACAACGTAATATCAAAACATTAGTATATGTATATCAAACACACGTAGTATATTAAACACAGGTATTATAATAAACACAGGTAGTATATTAAACACAGGTAGTATATTAAACACAGGTAGTATATCAAACACATGTAGTATATCAAACACACGTAGTATATTAAACACAGGTATTATAATAAACACATGTAGTATATTAAACACAGTGTAGTATATAAACACAAGAGTATATCAAACACATTGTAGATATCAAACACATGTAGTCATATCAAACACATGTATATATCAAACACAGGTATTATCAAAACACATGTAGTATATAAACACATGTAGTATATCAAACACATGTAGATATCAAACACAGTAGTATATTAAACACAGGTAGTATATTAAACACAGGTAGTATATCAAACACACGTAGTATAACAAACACACGTAATATATCAAACACATGTAGTATATTAAACACATGTAGTGTCAAACACATGTAGTATATCAAACACATGTAGTATATCAAACATTTGTAATATATTAAACACATGTAGTACATCAAACACATGTAGTATATCAAACATTTGTAATATATTAAACACATGTAGTACATCAAACACATGTAGTACATCAAACACATGTAGTATATCAAACACATGTAGTATATCAAACACATGTAGCATATCAAACACATGTAGTATATTAAACACATGTAGTATATTAAACACAAGTAGTATATCAAACATATGTAATATATCAAACACATGTAGTATATCAAACACATGTAGTATATCAAACATATGTAGCATATCAAAAACAGGTAGTATGTTAAACACATGTAGTATATCAAACACATGTAGTATATCAAACATATGTAGCATATCAAACACATGTAGCATTCAACACATGTAGTATATCAAACACATGTAGTATATCAACCATGTAGTAGTCAAACACATGTAGTATATCAAACACATGTAGCATATCAAACACATGTAGCATATTAAACACATGTAGCATATCAAACACATGTAGTATATCAAACACATGTAGTATATCAAACACATGTAGTATATCAAACACATGTAGTATATCAAACACATGTAGCATATCAAACACATGTAGCATATCAAACACATGTAGCATATCAAACACATGTAGCATATCAAACACATGTAGCATATCAAACACATGTAGCATATCAAACACATGTAGCATATCAAACACATGTAGCATATCAAACACATGTAGCATATCAAGCACATGTAGTATATCAAACACATGTAGTATATCAAACACATGTAGCATATCAAACACATGTAGCATATCAAACACATGTAGCATATCAAACACATGTAGTATATCAAACACATGTAGTATATCAAACACATGTAGTATATCAAACACATGTAGCATATCAAACACATGTAGCATATTAAACACATGTAGCATATCAAACACATGTAGCATATCAAACACATGTAGTATATCAAACACATGTAGCATATCAAACACATGTAGTATATCAAACACATGTAGTATATCAAACACATGTAGTATAATTCATACACACATGTAGCTATATCAAACACATGTAGTATATCAAACACATGTAGCATATCAAACACATGTAGCATATCAACACATGTAGTATATCAAACCATGTAGTATATCAAACACATGTAGTATATCAAACACATGTAGTATATCAAACACATGTAGCATATCAAACACATGTAGATAATCAAACACATGTAGATATCAAGCACATGTATTATCAAACACATGTAGCATATCAAACACATGTAGTATATCAAACACATGTAGTATATCAAACACATGTAGTATATCAAGCACATGTAGCATATCAAGCACATGTAGTATATCAAACACATGTAGCATATCAAACACATGTAGTATATCAAACACATGTAGTATATCAAACACATGTAGCATATCAAGCACATGTAGTATATCAAACACATGTAGTATATCAAGCACATGTAGTATATCAAGCACATGTAGTATATCAAACACATGTAGTATATCAAACACATGTAGCATATTCAAACACATGTAGCATATAAACACATGTAGTATATCAAACACATGTAATATATCAAACACATGTAGATATCAAACACATAGTAGATATAAACACATGTAGTATACAACACATGTAGTATATCAAACACATGTAGTATATCAACACACATGTAGTATATAAACACATGTAGTATATCAAACACATGTAGATATCAAACACATGTAGTATATCAACACATGTAGTATATCAAGCACATGTAGTATATCAAACACATGTAGTATATCAAACACATGTAGTATATCAAACACATGTAGCATATCAAACACATGTAGTATATCAAACACATGTAGTATATCAAACACATGTAGCATATCAAACACAAGTAGTATATCAAGCACATGTAGTATATCAATCACATGTAGTATGTCAAACACATGTAGCATATCAAACACAAGTAGTATGTTAAACACATGTAGTATATCAAACACATGTAGTATATCAAACACATGTAGCATATCAAACACATGTAGTATATCAAACACATGTAGCATATCAAACACATGTAGCATATCAAACACATGTAGTATATCAAACACATGTAGCATATCAAACACATGTAGCATATCAAACACATGTAGTATATCAAACACCGAAACAGAACAAGCCATTATTAAATAAAATATTTAAGTTTTACTTTGCTTTATAAAGCTCAGATGGATAAAGTTCTGACGAATGAAGCTCTGAAGGATAAAGCTCTGAAGGATAAAGCTCTGAAGGATAAAGCTCTGAAGGATAAAGCTCTGAAGGATAAAGCTCTGAAGGATAAAGCTCTGAAGGATAAAGCTGTGATGGATAAAGCTTTGATGGATAAGACTGTGATGGATAAAGCTCTGAGGGATAAATCTCTGATGGATAAATCTCTGATGGATGAAACTCTGATGGATAAAGCCCTGATAGATACAGTTCTGAGGGAAGTGGGAAGACATTAGATTTGATTCCGGAAAGCACAAAGCTGATGAGAGAGACACCTAGCGAGGATAAGCCACATTAACTCTGAGTTACCCTGTATTACTCACCCTCCGGGTTTAACAACTCTAATAAATCTTTTCCTACCCTGCCGTAATATATCATTACATTAAGGCTGATAAAAAAGTAATATTTCTAAGTTAATTATAAAACTCTTGGTTACATACTTTTTTTTTCCAACGAAATATGACTCTTTTGTTGTCGCTGTTGATTGAGACGAAGGAGGATCTTTTGTCTGGTACAATTTATACCATCTTCGTGCACTGCGGTTTTGTTTGAGTGTGAGGAATTCTTCGAGACGTTTATTTACACTGGCTTCTATTATTAACATTTTTTTCAAAGCCTTGTCTAAGTTGTTCAACGGCATCACTGCAGCTGCAACAGGAGCGTCCAGCTTGCGGTTCGCTTGACTGCGGGGGTTGCGGTCCACCAGAGTATAATTTGTCGTATGCTAACCCGCATGCGGGAACCACAGTCCCGTTGTTATCAATAACAACGTTCTGCTATCAATAACGATAGATTAAACTTCACAGTTATCAATAACTAACAAGACGAAACTTCCCATTGCCCGCACAATCACTTGAATTTCTGTCCGTGTCTCTGAACTAATATATATGAAAGCTGACCCATTTCGGCAATAATTTCCATAGATCACTTTCTCACAAGTTCAGCATAATTAGAGGGACTCACCCCACTGCTATTATGGTAAATTATAATCTCGGGGTATAATTAGATATGTTGGGCTCGGTCAGCATCCTCTATCTCAGTAATCTCAGCATCTCTGATCTACCATACCTGTCAGCATCTTTGATTTACCATATCTGCCAGAATTTTTTTTTCTTGAGTCAACAATATCTGCAGCATCTTGATCTATCATATGTCAAAGTTTATCTACATACAGTTTTAATCGATGATCTCCGCAAACATTAAAAAAAAAATTTTACATTTGAACTGGATAAAATATTTATGCTAATACTTTCCGTCGTTTTGCTACCATTTACAAGATTGAATTATATATTAATTATTATTACATTATTACTTATATTTTATTATAATATTGCACACTACTGATTATCAAATGGTGACACGCTAAAGGCATAAGATTACATAGCAATGCTTGAAAATGGTTTATATCAGTTTGACTCCAAGGAGAAAGGTATAAGGACTATCATTCCTTGTAAAGCAAATTTATTTCAGGCTTTTAATCTTTCGTTATATATATAATATATATAATATAATAGTATATTACATATAATGGATATAAATATATATAGCATATTATATTTATTATATATAAATATAAATGATATATATATATATTATGTATTATATATATATATATTTATTTATCTATTCAATACTATATAAAGAACGTAAGGATAATATATAAAATTTATATAATATAAATATATTATATAATAAAGTATAAGATAATTTAAAGTTTATATTTTATATATATATAATGTGAACAAGATATGCAAAGATGTATAAACAAGCAAAGGGAAATAAATGACAACTTATAGGCCTATATATTATCATATCAAATCATCATAGCATCTGCAAAATGCATGCAAATTAGTAAAAATCAGTGGATAGCTGAAGGAACGTCTAGGTGCAGGTGATCACACAGTTTTTAAAATTGTCTGAAATGAATCTCGATTCTTGAAGCAACCACAGTGTCAAGAACAAGCTGAACTATCTGTCTAGTAACAGTCCTAGAGTGAAGTACTCGTACTACTAGAGTACATACAGTGACCTACTGCAGGTACAACTGGTGTCGTGTGTGCGGTGCACAGTACCGGCATGTTTTACAAGCGAGTGTCGTAAAGGTTACGACACACCCACACTCCCCACCAACTGCAGTAATTAAATCAGAGACCTTGAAATTGAAGTTAATTAAGGGGATATAATCGTAGGTCATTTGTAATAAACTTCTTTATGTGGGCTGTTACACTTGCGTGTTGCCCTGGCCAATGAAATTTCCTTTTTTTTAGGGAAGGGGAGGGGGGGTTCTGAATCTATGTTGGGGTAAAGGGGATACATGCCCATCTGTACTTAGTGTTGGAAAAGAGGATACATGCCCATTTGTACTTCATGCTGGGACTAAACAGAAAAGATTATGTATGTATTTACCACGCAACATGGTGCAGAAAAAACCCACTCCTTTTAGGGGCGCAGCCCCCAAAATTAAATTTTTGGATCTCTCTCTCTCGCTCAATATATATATTATATTATATATATATATATATATATATATATATATATATATATATATATATATATATATATATATATATAATATAAATATATATATATATATATATATATATTATTATATTATATAATATATATATAATATAATATTATATATATATTATATATACACATATATATCTGTTGTCCTAGGTCAATTTATTTTCAAGCCCAGCTCTTAGCTATACTACCACCCATTTAAATCCATATAAGGTATACTCTACCTAATCCAGCTATATATAAAGTATATTACTACCAACCATCTCTTTATAAGGTATACTACCACCCCAGGCAGTTCTTTTTATATTACCACCCACAGAATGCTACCCTGAACAGTGTCCTAATCCAGGTTCCTATTCAGAGTCAGGGGAACAGGGATTAGCGAATGTGGAGTCTCCCATGAGTACAGACTCACCCAGGATTGATCCCGGGTATTTTAGTTATACGAATGTTCACGGTTGTATAAAAGGCTCAGTCCCGTTTGTATTCTATACAGAACTGTATACAAGCATTACCAATGCACTGGTGTATCTACACTCAAACGTCTGTTTGAGTGGGTCCAAATGACGCACCAGAAGCCGATTTCCCTAGTGTCAATTTTTGAGGGGATCGTCGCCCTCCGTCCCGCGGCTCGATCCCAGAAGTTACACAGACATTATCGTCACAGCGAAATGTAGCCGTAATAAACGCATGAAGAGTATCGCTCCCTCGACTTGCACGGGCCCCGGGCGGCCGTAATTGCAAACAAACTGCAACTGGACGACGCAAATCTAGATTTACGAGAAGTCTATTGAGCCTCCAGATTTTTTTTAGTGTCCTGATAGAGCGAAAAACATGAAGGCCGAGGGCGGACGGGCGGGTGGGCGGGCGGACGGGCGGTGGGTGGGTGGGTGGTCTGAGAATTTCAATGAAGGTGCAAACCCCTCTCTCCTCTTTCCTTCAAATTCCTCACCTGAAAAGACTTTTAGTTCGGCGTTAAATTTCAGGTGAAGACAGGGAAGCCAGACCAGTCGTCAGTTTGGAGATGGATAGATGGTGCCAGCCTCGGCTAGTGATAGATAGATGGTGCCAGTCTCGGCTAGTGATAGATGGTGCCAGTCTCGGCTAGTGAGAGATAGATGTTGCCAGCTCGGCTAGTGATGGATGGATGATGCCAATCTCAGTTAGTGACAGCTGGTACTAACCTCGGCTAGGCCCAGGGCCTGTCACTAACAAGATAGTTCACGTCCTTTGGACACTAAGGACTATCCCAGCAGTTCAGAATATTAAGGCTATGGGATGAACAAATATTTAGTGAGGTGAAGCTTAGGGTAGGACTGAACAGCTATCAAGAGGACTAAACGGGATAAGGGACTGAACAGCTATCGAGGATAAGGGACTGAACACCACTTCTTCTACTGTTTCCTGTATTACAGCCGCCTCTGTATTACCCACAAAGCCTGGTGTGCGGGCGAAACGTCTCATCAGTAACGATACTCAAGTGTTGCACATGTGTCTTACCAACTTGTCGGTATTGTATACCATTAATGTCATGACTGGTGACTGAAGTTCCCATTATTGGTGACTGATGTTCGCCATCACTGATGACTGATGTCTCTGTTACTGGTGGCTGGATGTTCCTAACACGTTGATAGAGTAGTTCTATATTTAGATTTACCTCATCTCAGGTGATATCGACCCAGTGAAATCATTTTTGAGGACACACGATGAACGTTGTATCCTGGGATTGCCTCTCATTTCACCAGAAAATTTCCAGCTAAGAGATGTGTTGTAAATATCGTAAATGTTTCTCTCTCTCCTTTCTGAGAATAATAGTAATCTGAGGTGCTGTGCGTCACTCTGTGCCTCAGTAATGGGATGCCATGACTAGTTAGTGTGGCACAGAGTGTGGGAAAAGAGCACACTCGTATCTCCGTATGCCTCTTGCCTTCTGCTGTACCACCCGGCTGTCTCTAGCCTTCTGCTGTACCACCCGGCTGCCTCTTGCCTTCTGCTGTACCACCTGGCTGTCTCTAGCCTTCTGCTGTACCACCTGGCTGTCTCTTGCCTTCTGCTGTATCACCTGGCTGCCTCTTGCCTTCTGCTGTACCACCTGGCTGCCTCTTGCCTTCTGCTGTACCACCTGGCTGTCTCTAGCCTTCTGCTGTACCACCCGGCTGCCTCTTGCCTTCTGCTGTATCACCTGGCTGCCATTAGCCTTGCTGTACCACCTGGTGCCATCATTGCCTTTCTGTTACGACTGCTGTCTCTTTCCTTCGCGTACACTGCTGCTTGCCCTTCTGTGTACACTGGTGCCTCTTGCTTCTGCTGACCACTGGTGTCTGAGCCTTGCTGTCACTGCTGTTCTTGCCTTCTGCTGTTATCACTGGCTTAACTCTTGCCTTCTGTACACTGGCTGCCTCTTCCTTGCTGTACCACTGGCTGTCATATAGCTTCTGCTGTACCACCCTGCTGCCTCTTGCCTTCTGCTTGCGACTTACGCCGAGTGCAAATATTTCACTTGACATCCACCTCAGGTAACCACATTCCTACATGTCATCTTAAGTCAGCCTAAATCCCGGTACATCAGTGCTTACTTTCAATGGATGCACTATTTGAGTATGGGACGACTGCCAGTGGTGCTGGAGGTTCTACCTGTTCACGGTTAAATTTCTGTTTTAATCTTAAGATCAAACACAAGCACTTTGAAAATAAGACTCGCACTTACGTGCGTGATTTTGGGTCATATGAGGTCAGAGCTGTGACCCCCTGCTGACCAACAAGTGTGTCTGATGAGGCACTTAAGGCAACACATCAAAGACACTTGCTTGGCTCACCCGGTGTTTGCTCTCTTGTATTATCGTGTTATTCCCGTGCGTGTGTAGTGTTTGTTTTGCTTCCAGTCCACAGTGAATGTTTGCTCTCTTACTGAATTACCCTTAATTATTCTTTCAAATATCCTAATACCGCATATAACTTCAAAAACTACCTGATACTGATCAATTTTCAAGTTTTTACTGTACCTGGAGGGGAGTTGGAGGTAGGGGATACCTGGATTATACGTGGAGGGAGTTTAGGGGGTGAACGTCCCCGCGGCCAGGACCATGAACAGGCCTCGCGGTGGATCAGGGCCTGATCAACCAGCCTGTTACTTGCTGGTCTCACGCAAACCGATCTACGAACCACAGCCCAGCTGGTCAGGTACTGACTTTAGCTGCCCGTAATCTTCACTATCAGAATTCTGGGCACACCCCTGGTATCATTTATATTTCACTTGATTACTGAGAGTGATGTGATTCCCAGGTGTTAAATGGAGCTCACTACCCACCTGGGCTACATGGTTTCAAGGCAGAGAATGTCTCGTTGTCTCTCTGTGTCTACATAACCCACGTTCAACTATGTTTATAAACAATACAAATACCGCCGGTCTATCTAGCGATCCTCTTCGCGCAAGAACGAGTTCAACTTAGCAGGCAGTTTAATTTCAGTCATTTATAATGTATATTTTTTTTTTTAAATCTGAGGAGGGGGGGGGGTGTATTCCCCCATCCTCACGCCAAACTTTTCATGGAAAACTCGTTATTAAAGCTAAACTTTTCATCAGTGATGCAAAGTTTAATGAGATGAGTGATGGAGGAAGCTGACAATGATCATTCATAACTGCATTGTTCTTCATACAACCGTATTACACACCTTGTATGACCAGGTGTATTACACACCTTGTATGACCAGGTGTATTACACACCTTGTATGACCAGGTGTATTACACACCCTTTTATGACCAGGTGTATTACACACCTTGTATGACCAGGTGTATTACACACTTGTATGACCAGGTGTATTACACACCTTGTATGACCAGGTGTATTACACACCTTGTATGACCAGGTGTATTACACACCTTGTATGACCAGGTGTATTACACACCTTGTATGACCAGGTGTATTACACACCTTGTATGACCAGGTGTATTACACACCTTGTATGACCAGGTGTTGTGAT
>NC_069425.1:23920514-23930514 GCF_026875155.1 Cherax quadricarinatus
TCCTACCCAACTACTCCTTTCCACGATACATACCCGTTACATTACGACGAAATACATACCCACAGCTCATAAACTATTCAACAGACCAGAAATCAGCGCCGAGTAACACTCCGTTCCTAAACATGAACAGAACACCTGCGGCAGATGCTGGGCCAGTTACAAGTGCTCACCTGACAAGTGCCAGTGCCAGAGGCACTTGTCCCTCAACTGACCGATCAGTCACGCTGACACCAACGGTTCTAAATATTTTTAATTATCTACTTTACTGGACAAGATTTTAAGTTTAACTCTTCCTCTGGCATGTGGAGATAAGACGTCAGCACTGTGATGTCAGCAGTAATAAAGACCTTTATTGCAACAGTAATAAGTATTATGTTGTCTATCACTAATAAAACATTTAGTCCCAATAGTAATAAGACATAAACCTGTCAGCAGTATAACGTTGTATTTTCAGCAGTAATAAACGTTGTTTTCATCAGTAATACAGAACGTGTATATTCATCAGTAATAAAACGTTGTATTTTCTCAGTAATAAAACGTTGTTTTCTCAGTAATAAATCGTTGTATTTCATCAGTAATAAAGTATTTTCTCAGTAATAATTTGTATTTTCCATCAGCTATAAACGTTGTGTCTTTTCATTCATTATAATATTTGTATTTTCATCAGTATAATATTGATTTCATCAGTAAAAATATTGATTTTATCAGTAATCAAATATTGTTTTTCCTCAGTAATAATTTGTATTTTCATCAGTAATAAATATGTATTTCCTCATAATTAAATTTCGTATTTTCCTCATATAAACTTATGTCATGATCAGCAACAAAACATTTTACTGATTCTAATTAAAACACTATATGTTCAGTAATAAAGTAAATAGCATCGGTAATTAAGCCAAGTTTGACGTACCATGTTTTGAAGCTTTTAGTGTCCAATTGTTTTTAATCTGTGGTGAGTTGTGTCGTGTGTGTTCGTGTGTGTGTATTGTGTTGATGTGTGAGTGTGTGTGTGTATATGCTGTGATGTGTGTTGTGCTGTGTTGCTAATGTGTTGTGTGGTGTGCTTGTGTTGGCTGTGTTGTAGTGCGAGTATGTGATCTGTGTGCTGTGTTGTGTGTGACTTTCGTGTGTATTTTGTGTGTGTGAGTGTGTTGTGTGGTGTTTGCTGTGTGTGATTGTCGTGTGTGTATGTGTGTGTGTGTGTGTGTGTGTGTGTGTGTGTGTGTGTGTGTGTGTGTGTGTGTGTGTGTGTGTGTGTTGTGTGGTGTGTGTGTGTGTGTGTGTGTGTGTGTGGTGTGTGAGTGTGTGTGTGTGTGTGTGTGTGTGTGGTGTGTGTTGTGTGTTGTGTGTGTGTGTGTGTTCTGATGTGACAATAATAACAAAATAGTCAATAAAACATGGATTACCTCACACAGCAGAACGGAAGGTGATTGGTCACACTTCGTTGTTGCCGCAGTGACAAGAGTATTTCTTAACTCGTCAGAGATGATCGCTACGTGGAGGGGAAGGTGTGGGAAGAGAGAGAAGAGAGAGAGAGAGAAGAGAGAGAGAGAGAGAGAGAGAGAGAGACAGAGAGAGACAGAGAGAGACAGAGAAAGGTCAAGTGCAAGGACCACTGCGAGTGGGGTGCTTAGTGAGTGGTTTGTGTTACGTAGTAACGAGTGTTTGTGTCACGTAGTGACGAGTGTTTGTGTCACGTAGTGACGGTGTTTGTGTCACGTAGTGACGAGTGTTTGTGTCACGTAGTGACGAGTGTTTGTGTCAGAGAGAACAATAATTGAACACTCTGCCTCATTAGCGGTTATTCTGGACTCGGTATTAAAATATATAATTTACAGAGAAAGGAAATAATACATTTTTTTGCATAACAAACAACAGTAATATATATATATATATAATATATATATATATATATATATATATATATATATATATATATATATATATATATATATATATATATATATATAATTTCGTTCTGTAAGCAGAGTTGCACCAACAGTAGGAACATAAGAACATAAGAAGGAAGGAACACTGCAACAGGCCTACTGACCCAAGCGGAGCAGGTCCATGTCGTCCCTCCCCGGATTAGCCCAATGACCCACCCAGTCAGGCCACCTCCACTCAAGGAGGAGCACGGCACCAGACCCAGCAGTACAAGTTAGTCAGGTCCAACTCACACCCACCCACACCCATTAATGTATTTATCTAACCTATTTTTAAAACTACACAACGTTGTAGCCTCAATAACTGTACTCGGGAGTTTGTTCCACTCATCCACAACTCTATTACCAAACCAGTGCTTTCCTATATCCTTCCTGAATCTGAATTTTTCCAACTTGAAACCATTGCTGCGAGTCCTGTCTTGGCTGGAAATTTTCAGCACGCTATTTACATCCCCTTTATTTATTCCTGTTTTCCATTTATACACTTCGATCATATCCACCCCTAATTCTACGCCTGTCGAGAGAGTGCAGATTCAGGGCCCTCAGTCTATCCTCATAGGGAAGATTTCTGATACATAGGATCATCTTTGTCATCCTCCTGTGTACGTTTTCCAGAGCATTTATATTCATTCTGTAATACGGTGACCAGAACTGTGCAGCATAGTCTAAATGAGGCCTAACCAAGGATATATAGAGTTGAAGAACAACCTGAGGACTTCTATTATTTATAATTCTAGATATGAAGCCAAGAATTCTGTTAGCTTTATTGCGAACACTAATGCACTGTTGTCTTGGTTTTAGATTACTGCTAAGCAGAACTAAATCCTTTTCGCAATCAGTAGTATTAAGATCTACATTATTTAGTTTATATGCTGCATGGTTATTTTCCTGTCCAACATTTAGAACTTTGCATTTGTCTATATTAAACTGCATCTGCCACTTCTCCGACCATTGCATCAGTCTTCAAATCATCCTGGAGTGCTCTAGTGTCCTCATTAGAATGACGGCCTATTTTGGTGTCATGAGCAAATTTGCTTATGTCGCTATTTATTCCCTCATCTATGTCGTTTATGTGAATTGTGAACAAGAACGGGCCCAACACTGACCCCTGAGGAACACCGCTTGTGACGTGCCCCCATTCTGATTTCTCTCCATTTACGCAAACTCTCTGCCGCCTATTTGTCAGCCATGCCTCTATCCAGGAAAATTTTTTTCATTCTATTCCGTGTGCTTTAAGTTTCCTCAATAGCCTCTGATGTGGAACTCTATCGAAAGCCTTACTGAAGTCCATATACACAATATCATATTCATTACCATGATCTACCTCCTCAAACACCTTAGTGAAAAATGTTAGTAAATTCGTAAGACAGGAACGCCCCTTTGTAAAACCGTGTTGAGAGTCATTAATCAATCTATGCCTATCAAGATGGCTACGAATTGCTTCGGCAATTATTGATTCCATAAATTTTCCCACTATGGAGGTAAGGCTTATTGGTCTATAGGTCGAAGCCAAGAACCTGTCACTTGCCTTGTAAATAGGTATTGCATTTGCCATTTTCCACTTATCAGGCACTATCCCAGTTTGTATTTTTCCTTTTAAAAAATTAAAGTTTGCAAAGTCCTCTTTAAATTTTAAACCCCTTGTTCAAACAGTTCATACCTATTTGTTAGGTTTTGTTTCTTTTATCTGGGACCAATTTCCTATACCGAACGAAAATTTTTGTCTTTTTTATAATCTATTCGAATTACCCAAATTTTTTGGTAAAACCCCCAGTGAAATTTGATTTCACATCCTTATCACCCCATTTTGACCTTGATTATTAATGGTAATTTGCCTTTTCGTATTTGTTATGAAATCCCTTGGCATTAATCCTTGGATCTTCTAATCCTTTTGCTTCTATTCATTTTCTCCTCTATTGCCTATTGTTCAGGCCATCCCTCTATAAAAATTTTATGCTTCTTCTACCAATGAGTATGTTTTCAATCTCTTGATATTGGATCTATGAAAATTCCCACTGGTAACAAATTTTTCAGTCTAGATACTAATCCATGAAAAAGTATATTGAAACAAAAGCCCCTGAAACCTTGTCGGATCATTAATCCACATGCCATAATCAAATCGGCTAGGGAAAACTTGGCAATTATGATTCATATTATTGGAGTAACTTATGGTCATATCGAAAACTAGTAATTGTTGTACTTTTTCCCAACTCTTTCCCACTTTATTTCAGGAAAACTAAATGTCCAGTGGTTCTGTACAACCGTTTAAAAATGCTAATTCCTTTTGAATCATATCAATTGAAAGTTCATAGAGCTTAGGGATTTTCTTGTCTTATTAGTTCCTCTTTTATCTAAATTCATATTCCCATTATCGTCAAATTTTCATATCTAGATCCTTTATGAATTTTTTTCCAAAACAGATTACTGCACTCCTTCAGGTTTGGGGCCTATAAATCACCCCCAAAATAATTTTCACGTCTCGGGAACTGTAGCCAAACAGATTCTTGTGTTCGATGTTTTTAATCTTATCGTCATGTCATAGACAACAATTTAATGTTATCTCTGACATACTCGCCACTCCACCACCCTTCCTGTTTGACCCTATCAAGGGGAATAGTTTATAACCCTGTTATTTGCATTCAGATAATTTCTCTATCAATCAGTGTTGAACCAGGTTTCATCCTTTAACAATAATATCTAATTACCTACATCTGCAAGTAATTTAGCTCATCTATCTTATTTCTGAAAACTCCTATATGGAAAACAAACATTAAGGGAACCCTGTAGCCCTCATACCACCCATTTGTTAGTCATTTGATATGTGGCCAACTAGAATTATTGTGAATATGTTTATTAAACATTATCCTGAGGTATCCTGGTTATATTGCTGTTTTTAACCTTTACTCCCTGATTGTTCACAAACACCCAAGATTATTAAAACTTTACAACACAGAATCAGCAGCAGTAGCAGCTGTATGATTAGCAAATCATTTAAAAAGCATACCACCAAAATCGTTAAGCAGCACAGCTACATCAACAACAGTAGCAAATCTAACAGCAACAACAGCACCTGTTAAGCAGCAGCAATCCAGTTACAAAACAAACGCACCCAGTAAAGGGTCAGGCAGCACCAGTTATAACACCAAAAGCACGAGTCAAAGCAAAAACACGCAGTTTTACTAGCAGCAGCAATAAAGCCGCGGCACACAGCACACGGTTACAAGGGGACTTTACCACTAGTTTCTCTTGCAAGATTAATTGGGTTACCAGGTTCTGGATAAATGGAGTTTCAGGTTGCAATTTTGGCAGGAAACGCTCGGGTCTCTTAGATTGGCCCATGTTGTATGTGACCATGTATTGCATTATATGGCCCAACGTATTGTGTTATTGTGGCCCCACACATCTTATGTGGGAATATGATTTTAGACAGTATTATGAATGGCAATTCGTTATTAATGATGATACACAGCTGTATTATTTTATTAATTATATTTATTTTAAGCCTATACATTATGATTACTATATCATTTAAACGCTAAGCCATTACTAAGAGTATTTCAGTATCACTATTTCTGACAACAGCAGATAGAGAAAAGCAACGACAGGAAGGTAAGAAAAGAAGCACAGTACAGAAGAGGGACAGTTATGGGAAACAGAAATAGATGAAGAAACGAAGACAAATGAAGAGAGGGATGAAGAGGTGGGATGGAAGAGGGAGTGAATGGTGGGATGGAAGAGGGAGTGAAGGTGAATGGAAGGAGCTGGGATGAAGGGTGGGATGTAGGAGGGTATGAGGTATATGGAGGAGTGAAGGTGGATAAGGAGGGATGTAAGGTGGGATGTTAAGGAGTGAAGGTGGGATGGAAATATGAATGATAGAGGGGATGAAGAGGTGTGAAGTGGATGGAAGGATGGGATTTTATAGGTGGGATGAATGGAGGGATGATTAGTGGATGAAGGAGGGAGTGAGTGGATGGTTTTGAGGAGTGAAGGTGGATGAAAGGAGGAGTGTAACTGGGCTGGAGAAGGGAGTGATGGGAAGGAAGGAGGAGTGAAAGGTGGATGAAGGTAGGGAGTGAAGGTGGTACAGATGAAGATAATCTGAAGACCAAAAGAAATCAAGATCAGAAACACAGGTTATAAATTATAAAGCTGGTTAATGAGGGGCAACCCAGGGAGTGTCAAATCAGGTAGTGAACTCATGGGATCCAACCCAGGAATGCCAAGTCGGGATTCTAACTAGGTAGTGCCATCCGGATGCCAGAAATGGGACGTTTGGCCTGAGATTGGAAATTTTAGACTTTATTGGGAAAAACGGAAGATGAAGAGTGTACCGGGATATTAAAAGGTGGGATGAAGGAGTTGAAAGGTACTGGATGTTAAAAGTGTACTGGGATGTTAAAGTGAACTGGGATTTTAAAAAGTGTACTGGGATGTTAAAAGTATACTGGAGTGTTAAAAAGTGTGACTGGGATGTTTAAAGTGTACTGGATGTTAATAAGTGTACTGGGATGTTAAAAGTGTAATGGGATTTTAAAAGTTACTGGGATCAGAAAAAGTGTACTGAAATGTTCAAAAGTGTTCAAGGGGTTGGAAGTGTACTGGATGTTAAAGTGTAGCTAGGATGTTAAAAAGTGTGCAGGAATTGAAAAAGTTTTACTGAGATGGTTAAAAGTGTACTGGGATGTTAGAAAAGTGTATGGGATGTTAAAAGTGTACTGGGATGTTAAATGTGTACTGGGATGTTGAAAGTGATACTGGATGTTAAAAGTGTTCTGAGATGTTAAAAAAGTGTACTGGGATGTTAAAAGTGTACTGGGATGTTAAAAGTATTCTGGGAAGTTAAAAGTGTGCTGAGATGTTAAAAGTGTACTGGGATGTTAAAAGTGTACTGGGATGTTAAAAGTGTACTGGGATTTTAAAAGTGTACTGGGATGTTAAAGTGTACTGGGATGTTAAAAGTGTACTGGGATGTTAAAAGTGTACTGGGATGTTAAAAGTGTTCTGGGATGTTAAAAGTGTACTGGGATGTTAAAAGTGTACTGGGATGTTAAAAGTGTTCTGGGATGATAAAAGTGTTATGGGATGTTAAAAGTGTACTGGGATGTTAAAAGTGTACCGGGATGTTAAAAGTGTACTCGGATGTTAAAAGTGTACTGGGATGTTAAAAGTGTTCTGGGATGTTAAAAGTGTACTGGGATGTTAAAAGTGTTCTGGGATGTTAAAAGTGTACTGGGATGTTAAAAGTGTACTGGGATGTTAAAAGTGTACTAGGATGTTAAAAGTGTACTGGGATGTTAAAAGTGTACTGGGATGTTAAAAGTGTACTGGGATGTTAAAAGTGTACTGGGATGTTAAAAGTGTACTGGGATGTTAAAAGTGCTCTGGGATGTTAAAAGTGTACTGGGATGTTAAAAGTGTACTGGGATGTTAAAAGTGTACTGGGATGTTAAAAGTGTTATGGGATGTTAAAAGTGTACTGGGATGTTAAAAGTGTTACTGGGATGTTAAAAGTGTACTGGATGTTAAAAGTGTACTGGGATGCTAAAAGTGTACTGGGATGTTAAAAGTGTACTGGGATGTTAAAAGTGTACTGGGATGTTAAAAGTGTACTGGGATGTTAAAAGTGTTCTGGGATGTTTAAAAGTCTACTGGTATGTTAAAAGTGTTCTGGGATGTTAAAAGTGTACTGGGATGTTAAAAGTGTGCTGAGATGTTAAAAGTGTACTGGGTTGTTAAAAGTGTACTGGGATGTTAAAAGTGTCTGGGATGTTAAAAGTGTTACTGGGGATGTTAAAAGTGTACTGGGATGTTAAAAGTGTCTGGGGGATGTTTAAAGTGTACTGGGATGTTAAAAGTGTACTGGGATGTTAAAAGTGTACTGGGATGTTGAAAGTGTACTGGGATGTTAAAAGTGTACTGGGATGTTAAAATGTTACTGGGATGTTTAAAAGTGTACTGGGATGTTAAAGTGTTACTGGGATGTTAAAAGTGTACTGGGATGTTAAAAGTGTTCTGGGATGTTAAAAGTGTACTGGGATGTTAAAGTGTTCTGGGATGTTAAAAGTGTACTGGGATGTTAAAAGTGTTCTGGGATGTTTTATAAAGTGTACTCGGATGTTAAAAGTGTTCTGGGATGTTAAAAGTTTACTGGGATGTTAAAAGTGCACTGGGATGTTAAAAGTGTACTGGGATGTTAAAAGTGTACTGGGATGTTAAAGTGTACTGGGATGTTAAAAGTGTACTGGGATGTTTAAAAGTGTTCTGGGATTTTAAAAAGTGTACTGGGATGTTAAAAGTGTTCTGGGATGTTAAAAGTGTACTGGGATGTTAAAAGTGTTCTGGGATGTTAAAAGTTTACTGGGATGTTAAAAGTGCACTGGGATGTTAAAAGTGTACTGGATGTTAAAAGTGTACTGGGATGTTGAAAGTGTACTGGATGTTAAAAGTGTACTGGGATGTTAAATGTTACTGGGATGTTAAAAGTGTACTGGGATGTTTAAAGAGTTCTGGGATGTTAAAAGTGTTCGGGGATGTTAAAAGTGTTCTGGGATGTTATAAAGTGTACTGGGATGTTAAAAGTGTTCTGGGATGTTAAAAGTGTACTGGGATGTTAAAAGTGTTCTGGGATGTTAAAAGTGTACTGGGATGTTAAAAGTGTTCTGGGATGTTAAAAGTTTACTGGGATGTTAAAAGTGCACTGGGATGTTAAAAGTGTACTGGGATGTTAAAAGTGTACTGGGATGTTAAAAGTGTTCTGGGATGTTAAAAGTGTTCTGGGATGTTAAAAGTGTTCTGGGATGTTAAAAAGTGTACTGGGATGTTAAAAAGTGTTCTGGGATGTTAAAAGTGTACTGGGAAGTTAAAAGTGTTCTGGGATGTTAAAAGTTTACTGGGATGTTAAAAGTGCACTGGGATGTTAAAAGTGTACTGGGATGTTAAAAGTGTTCTGGGATGTTAAAAGTGTACTGGGATGTTAAAGTGTTCTGGGATGTTAAAAGTGTTCTGGGATGTTAAAAGTGTACTGGGATGTTAAACGTGTACTGGGATGTTAAAAGTGATACGGGGATGCTAAAAGTGTTCGGGGATGTTAAAAGTGTACTGGGATGTTATAAGTGTACTGGGATGTTAAAAGTGTTCTGGGATGTTAAAAGTGTACTGGGATGTTAAAAGTGTTCTGGGATGGTAAAAGTGTACTGGGATGTTAAAAGTGTACTGGGATTTTTAAAGTGTACTCGGATGTTAAAAGTGTAACTGGGATGTTAAAAGTGTACTGGGATGTTAAAAGGGTGTACTGGGAGTTAAAAGTGTACTGGGATGTTAAAAATGTACTGGGATGTTAAAAGTGTACTGGGATGTTAAAAGTGTACTGGGATGTTAAAAGTGTACTGGGATGTTAAAAGTGTACTGGGATGTTAAAAGTGTACTGGGATGTTAAAAGTGTACTGGGATGTTAAAAGTGTTCTGGGATGTTAAAAGTGTACTGGGATGTTAAAAGTGTACTGGGATGTTAAAAGTGTACTGGGATGTAAAAGTGTACTGGGATGTTAAAAGTGTACTGGGATGTTAAAAGTGTTCTGGGATGTTAAAAGGTACGGGGAAATGTTAAAAGTGTACTGGGATGTTAAAGTGTTCTGGATGTTAAAAGTGTACTGGGATGTTAAAAGTGTACCGAGGTGAGAAAGAAATGTGCTGATGAAAAAAAAGTACTGAAAAAGAAAGATTTGTTCTGCGTTATGTGAAAATGACACTGGAGAGAGAGAGAGAGAGGAGAGAGAGAGAGAGAGAGAGAGAGAGAGAGAGAGAGAGAGAGAGAGAGAGAGAGAGAGAGAGAGAGAGAGAGACAGACAGACAGACAGACAGACAGACAGACAGACAGACAGACATAGGAAATAAATTTAATGGGATGGGAGAAACACAGGGATGGAAAAAAAAGTTCTGGAATGGGAATGTTTCGTTACCTTCGATTCTCAAAAGAATAAAATAGGAAAAATCTTAGGGACTAGGGAGTATTAACGACCTAGTAACAACTTGCAATTAATTTAGAATTCAGA
>NC_069425.1:23933014-24060514 GCF_026875155.1 Cherax quadricarinatus
GACTAAGACCTTGTTACAACCTTCCTGACCATGACTAAGACCTTGTTACAACCTTCCTGACTATGGACTAAGACCTTGTTACAACCTTCCTGACCATGACTAAGACCTTGTTACAACCTTCCTGACCATGACTAAGACCTTGTTACAACCTTCCTGACCATGACTAAGACCTTGTTACAACCTTCCTGACCATGAGTAAGACCTTGTTACAACCTTCCTGACCATGACTAAGACCTTGTTACAACCTTCCTGACCATGACTAAGACCTTGTTACAACCTTCCTGACCATGACTAAGACCTTGTTACAACCTTCCTGACCATGACTAAGACCTTGTTACAACCTTCCTGACCATGACTAAGACCTTGTTACAACCTTCCTGATCATGACTAAGACCTTGTTAAAAACCTTCCTGACCATGACTAAGACCTTGTTACAACCTTCCTGATCATGACTAAGACCTTGTTACAACCTTCCGGGACCATGACTAAGACCTTGTTACAACCTTCCTGACCATGACTAAGACCTTGTCACACCTTCCTGACCATGACTAAGACCTTGTTACAACCTTCCTGACCATGACTAAGACCTTGTTACAACCTTCTGACCATGACTAAGACCTTGTTACAACCTTCCTGACCATGACTAAGACCTTGTTACAACCTTCCTGACCATGACTAAGACCTTGTTACAACCTTCCTGACCATGACTAAGACCTTGTTATAACCTTCCTGACCATGACTAAGACCTTGTCACAACCTTCCTGACCATGACTAAGACCTTGTTACAACCTTCCTGACCATGACTAAGACCTTGTTACAACCTTCCTGACTATGACTAAGACCTTGTTACAACCTTCCTGACTATGACTAAGACCTTGTTACAACCTTCCTGACCATGACTAAGACCTTGTCACAACCTTCCTGACCATGACTAAGACCTTGTCACAACCTTCCTGACCATGACTAAGACCTTGTCACAACCTTCCTGACTATGACTAAGACCTTGTCACAACCTTCCTGACTATGACTAAGACCTTGTCACAACCTTCCTGACCATGACTAAGACCTTGTCACAACCTTCCTGACCATGACTAAGACCTTGTCACAACCTTCCTGACCATGACTAAGACCTTGTCACAACCTTCCTGACCATGACTAAGACCTTGTCACAACCTTCCTGACCATGACTAAGACCTTGTCAAAACCTTGTTTCCTGAAAACCATACCCCGGCTGGGATTGAACCCGCGGTCATAGAGTCTCAAAACTCCAGCCCGTTGCGTTAGCTACTAGACCAGCTAGCCATAATAAGATTCGTCCAACTAGGTATATTTCTACACCATAGGAAGGTTAGCACAGGCACCACTGTGACCACAAATGCAAGTTTTTACAGACGAATCTCCAGCTAGCGTGGCCGTGACGAACTCTAGGTCAAGTCCCTTCACTGCTGTCAACATGACGGCTGGAGTTTTGAGACTCTATAACCGCGGGTTCAATCCCGGCCGGGGTATGGTTTGTTAGCAATCGTGTCATTACGATTTCGTGAGTCATGTTGACGGCAGTGAAGGGACTTGAACTAGAGTTCGTCACGGCAATCGTGTCATTACGATTTCGTGAGTCTTGTTTCCTGACCATGAATACTTTCTAGTATACTCTCGGTGCCCAAAGTATACTAGAAATTACTCTTCATCATAGTACAACAATGTCTTGAGACAAGAGAAAGTTGTCAGCGCAACAATCACTGATGTGATGAATGATTTGAAAAACCGACAAGTTGAAGATTGAGACACTTATGCAGCATATGGGAATCTTTATTCAGGAAACGTTTCGCCACACAGTGGCTTCATCAGTCCAATACAAAGAGGAAGGCGTAAGGAGAGGAGGAGAATGAGGTAATCAGTCCCTCAACCTGGAGTCGATGTGTTCAGTCCATCAATCTTGTAGAATGTACAGCATTGTACATTCTATGTACATTCTATTGTACATTCTATGTACATTCTACAAGATTTATGGACTGAACACATCGACTCCAGGTTGAGGGACTGATTACCTCATACTCCTCCTCTCCTTACGCCTTCCTCTTTGTATTGGACTGATGAAGCCACTGTGTGGCGAAACGTTTCCTGAATAAAGATTCCCATATGCTGCATAAGTGTCTCAATCTTCAACAATCACTGAAAATGCACACATTACACATTCCTCACATACGCAAGAAAACTGGAGAACGCTGAGAGATCTGCTGCCAGTGCAGACACTGGGGGATCTGCTGCCAGTGCAGACACTGGGGGATCTGCTGCCAGTGCAGACACTGGGGGATCTGCTGCCAGTGTAGACACTGGGGGATCTGCTGCCAGTGTAGACACTGGGGGATCTGCTGCCAGTGTAGACACTGGGGGATCTGCTGCCAGTGTAGACACTGGGGGATCTGCTGCCAATGTAGACACTGGGGATCTGCTGCCAGTGTAGACACTGGGGGATCTGCTGCCCGTGTAGACACTGGGGGATCTGCTGCCAGTGTAGCACTGGGGGATCTGCTGCCAGTGTAGACACTGGGGGATCTGCTGCCAGTGTAGACACTGGGGGATCTGCTGCCAGTGCAGACACTGGGGGATCTGCTGCCAGTGTAGACACTGGGGGATCTGCTGCCAATGCAGACACTGGGGGATCTGCTGCCAGTGTAGACACTGGGGGATCTGCTGCCAGTGTAGACACTGGGGGATCTGCTGCCAGTGCAGATACTGGGGGATCTGCTGCCAGTGTAGACACTGGGGGAATCTGCTGCCAGTGTAGACACTGGGGGATCTGCTGCCAGTGTAGACACTGGGGGATCTGCTGCCAGTGCAGACATGGGGGATCTGCTGCCAGTGTAGACACTGGGGGATCTGCTGCCAATGCAGACACTGGGGGATCTGCTGCCAGTGTAGGACACTGGGGGATCTGCTGCCAGTGTAGACACTGGGGGATCTGCTGCCAGTGTAGACACTGGGGGATCTGCTGGCCAGTGTAGACACTGGGGGATCTGTTGCCAGTGTAGACACTGGGGGATCTGTTGCCAGTGTAGACACTGGGGGATCTGCTGCCAGTGTAGACACTGGGGGATCTGCTGCCAGTGTAGACACTGGGGGATCTGCTGCCAGTGTAGACACTGGGGGATCTGCTGCCCGTGTAGACACTGGGGGGGTCTGTTGCCAGTGTAGACACTGGGGGATCTGCTGCCAGTGTAGACACTGGGGGATCTGCTGCCAGTGTAGACATGGGGGATCTGCTGCCAGTGTAGACACTGAGGGATCTGCTGCCAGTGTAGACACTGGGGGATCTGCTGCCAGTGTAGACACTGGGGGATCTGCTGCCAGTGTAGACACTGGGGGATCTGCTGCCAGTGTAGACACTGGGGGATCTGCTGCCAGTGTAGACACTGGGGGATCTGCTGCCAGTGTAGCCACTGGGGGATCTGCTGCCAGTGTAGACACTGGGGGATCTGCTGCCAGTGTAGGACACTGGGGGATCTGCTGCCAGTGTAGCCACTGGGGGATCTGCTGCCAGTGTAGACACTGGGGGATCTGCTGCCAGTGTAGACACTGGGGGATCTGCTGCCAGTGTAGACACTGGGGGATCTGCTGCCAGTGCAGACACTGGGGGATCTGCTGCCAGTGCAGACACTGGGGGATCTGCTGCCAGTGTAGACACTGGGGGATCTGTTGCCACTGTAGACACTGGGGGATCTGTTGCCAGTGTAGACACTGGGGGATCTGCTGCCAGTGTAGACACTGGGGGATCTGCTGCCAGTGTAGACACTGGGGGACCTGCTGCCAGTGCAGACACTGGGGGATCTGCTGCCAGTGTTGACACTGGGGGATCTGGTGCCAGTGTAGACACTGGTGGATCTGCTGCCAGTGTAGACACTGGGGGATCTGCTGCCAGTGTAGACACTGGGGGATCTGGTGCCAGTGTAGACACTGGGGGATCTGCTGCCAGTGTAGACACTGGGGGATCTGCTGCCAATGTAGACACTGGGGGATCTGCTGCCAATGTAGACACTGGGGGATCTGCTGCCACTGTAGACACTGGGGGATCTGCTGCCAGTGTAGACACTGGGGGATCTGGTGCCAGTGTAGACACTGGGGGATCTGCTGCCAGTGTAGACACTGGGGGATCTGCTGCCCGTGTAGACACTGGGGGATCTGCTGCCGTGTAGACACTGGGGGATCTGCTGCCAATGTAGACACTGGGGGATCTGCTGCCAATGTAGACACTGGGGGATCTGCTGCCAATGTAGACACTGGGGGATCTGCTGCCAGTGTAGACACTGGGGGATCTGGTGCCAGTGTAGACACTGGGGGATCTGGTGCCAGTGTAGACACTGGGGGATCTGCTGCCAGTGTAGACACTGGGGGATCTGGTGCCAGTGTAGACACTGGGGGATCTGCTGCCAGTGTAGACACTGGGGGATCTGCTGCCAGTGTAGACACTGGGGGATCTGCTGCCAGTGTAGACACTGGGGGATCTGCTGCCAGTGTAGACACTGGGGGATCTGCTGCCAGTGTAGACACTGGGGGATCTGCTGCCAGTGTAGACACTGGGGGATCTGCTGCCAGTGTAGACACTGGGGGATCTGCTGCCAGTGTAGACACTGGGGGATCTGCTGCCAATGTAGACACTGGGGGATCTGCTGCCAGTGTAGACACTGGGGGATCTGCTGCCAGTATAAACCCTGAGATTATATACACCACCTACGTGGATAGACCCGATGAGTTAGACCTGACAGCACAAGAACAACTAAAGAAGAGTAAATATTGTCACAACGCAGGAGATGCTGACAATACGAGAGAAAATAGCAAGGCGGACGTTTTTAAAACGAGGCGGGTTTTCACGTCTAATATTTACATTATAATGGAACTTATTTTCAAAGTAATTTGGCGACTCGAGAAATCGTAATGACACGACTGCAAACAAACCACAGTACGAGTTAATTTGGCGTCGATAGCATGAGAGGATGTCAGTCCCCATACGTAGTTAAACCCGAGTCGTTGTTATCAGTCACGAATGGAGTTTTACAATCACCGGGTCACTGACGTTACCATCATGAGTGAGGCTCCACAACCACCGGGTCACTGGCGTTATAATCATTAGTGAGGCTCCATAACCAACGTGTCACTGACGTTGCCATCATGAGTGAGGCTCCACAACCACCGGGTCACTGACGTTACCATCATGAGTGAGGCTCCACAACCACCGGGTCACTGGCGTTACCATCATGAGTGAGGCTCCACAACCACTGAATCACTGACGTTATCATAATGAGTGACCCTCCACAACCACTGAATCACTGACGTTATCACCCTAAATGGGCTCCACAACCCGCTGACACATCGCTCTTTAATAAATATTTCCAGCATAAACCTGGACCAGAATTAGTCTGGATCACCTCCCTCCATTCCGATACAGGCCAACTAAAATCATCAACCATAATCACTACTCGCTCATTGCTCATTTCCGCTGTTCGATGGTACATCCTGACATCAATTTCGCATGACTGAGCGCCTGGCCTATAAATTATTCGCAAAAATTACGTTATCATGAGTCCATATTTTTGCGCTCTCCAAGAATCGGCTGTAACTACAATGCCGCAAATCTTGGTCAAGGACATTTCTGGATCAAAAGTTTCGTGTCGAATGCAACTTAAATCACCGTAAATAAAAGATATAATGGATGGATTACGAGACTCACCATAATCTGCTGACTTTATTTACAAAAAGCAAGAGAAACACAGCAGTTCTATCATGTAGATAAATTGGCAACACTTGGGTATCTTTACTGTGGAAACGTTTCTCCACACAGTCCAGTACAAAGAAGTATAATGAAGATCAAGAGATTGAGGTAATCAGTCCTCAGCCTCGAGTTGATGTTATCAGTTTATGCGTAAGGAATGATCCGCTGGCATAGAGGTTTATATATATATATATATATATATATATATATATATATATATATATATGTGTCGTGCCGAATAGGCAGAACTTGCGATCTTGGCTTAAATAGCAACGCTTATCTTGCCATATAGGACAAGTGAAAATTTGTGTATGCAATAATTTTACCAAAATCATTCTGAACCTAACGAAAAAAATATATTTCACTGTGTTTGTTTAATATTAAATTACTGTAAACAAATCAAAACTATATTTAGTTGGGTTTGGCTAAAATAAATTGTTCTTGTTATAATAAGGTTAGGTAAGTTTTCTAAGTTCCTTTTGGTGCAAAATTATAATTTTTTACATCAACATTAATGAAAAAAATATATCTTTAAACGTATAAGAGAAAATTTTAGAAAGGACTTAATTTTAAATGAGTTCTTGCTAATTGACCAGTTTTACATATTCGGCACGACATATATATATATATATATATTATATATATAAAATATATATATATATATATATATATATATATATATATATATATATATATATATATATATATATATATATATATTATATATATATATAAATTACTTAGTGACATGTACTGCAATTGTTCCAATAAACTGGAGACTACAGTAATGGAGAGGTATGAGTGGTAGTGACATTTACGGAACACTTTGACACGTAGATCACTCAGCGCTCAAACCCACAAAATAATACACAAAAATACACACACACACTCAAAAAAAAAAGTTAAAATTAACAAATAATAAAAGTCACGAACACACTGTAAACAGCACAAATAACGCTATCATATCTAGTTAAAATAGCCAGTATCGGTTAAAAATCCTTTTATATATTAGTGTCAAAATTCTCTCCTGAAAGTTCCCCGAGGTTCCTACAGGCATCTCAGTAATTATAAAAATCACGACGAAGAAGGAAAGGGTTCTAAGTCGTGGGCAAACTGTTTACGTTCCAGAGTCACCGGCACGTCACACGCTGTATACAAAGGGGTCACAGGAGTACCTGTGAACATGCTGTTATGGATCACAATTATGGAATAAGTGAAGTCTGATATGAAAACTCCGCCACATATGGAACCCTTCGGATGTTACTTAGCGTATCTGTCTTGCTATTAAAGAAGATCGACCCTCCACTACATGGTGCAGCGCTTTACAGGAATAAGTCCAAGCGAAGAAACTTACTTCCAAGTGATTTGTGTACTCTTGATGCTCCGTGTGGTGTAGCAGCACTGCTGAGCCTTTAATATTGTTGCCTCCAGCTTCCCCGTGTTGAGTCTTTCGTCTTGCTTCCTTCAAGAAATGTTCACATGGCGTTTCCTTCCTTCGGGATCTTAGGCACTAATGGTAAACATGCAAATTTTGTGCGTAGCTCTAACTTCCTCTGTTTTCTGGACAAATAAATTCGCCTTTTGAAATTGATTGTTAAAATTGTGCTGTAACTCACACAGTTGTTACTGCTGCAGTTGCATCTGCTGTTGTTATTGCTATTGGTAATGCTGCTGTTGATGTTGCAGTTGAGGCTGCTGCTGCTGCTGTTCCTGCTAATTCTGCTGCTGTTATTGTCGCTTCTGTTTCCTGCTGCTGATGCTGCATTTGATATTACTGTTGCTCTTGCTTGTACTTCTGCTATGGCTGTTGTTGATGCTGCTGCTGCTTCTGCTGGCGACATTGTTACACCTGCTACTTCTGTAACAACTGCTGCTATTCCTTTTTTCTATTTCTTCTGCTACTACTGCTAAATTTCCAGAGCGATAGCTAACTAATACCATAATTATACGATTATTGTCACAGTGGCATTCATCACGAAATCTCTCCATCACACTTAGCTGACCCGGGGAAAAAATATACATGTATTACGTTCTATAATTCACTCTGCTCCTCGTCTCTGGGCGAATAAAAATTATATTCATATCCCCATTTTCAATTATCCGCTACCGTCTTGGGATATACCGTCTTGGGATATACAGTACTGAGATATACCATCATGAGATATACAGTACTGAGATATACCGTCATGAGATATAACGTCCTGAGATATACAATCCTAAGATATACTGTCCTGAGATATAACGTCAGGAGATATACCGTCCTGAGATATACCGTCCTGAGATATACCGTCCTGAGATATACCATCTGATATATACCGTCCTGAGATATACTCGAGACACGCCGAGACAACACACAAACAATGAAGGCTGCCACGGAGAACACGGAGCAACATTTAGAGCAATTACCAGCCATTACATGTCACGGATTATATACCCACTACATTTATTGACATTATTACCCGACGAATATACATCAAGTGTCATTAGGCCGCCACGTGAGTCACCGGATATGGCGAAATAATATAAAAAATAAATATGTGTGTGTGTGGGTCAGTCAGGGATGGTGGAGGCTCGATCCTCCTTCCCGCTGAGAGCGAGACTGAGAGTTCTAGTCGTAGAAACTCAGTCTGGCAGAACTAACCACAGCCTTGTAAAGTACTACGAGGTTGAGGGACTGATTACCTTATCTTCCACAGTCTTCGTATATCTCTGTGCTGAAAAAAAAAAAACTTAAGTTAGCGAAACATCTTCAGATAAAAAACACACACACACACACACACACACACACACACACACACACACACACACGCACGCACACACTAAACTATAGACCAGTGTCACTGACATGTATAGTATGGAAAGACATGGAGAAGGTTATCAGGAGGAGAGCGGTGGAGCACCTGGAACGGAACAAGAGTATAAACGCCAACCAGCACGGATTCACGGAAGGCAAATCCTGTGTCACAAACCTTCTGGAGTTTTATGATAAACTAACAGAAGTAAGACACGAGAGAGAGGGGTGGGTTGATTGCATCTTCTTGGACTGCAAGAAGGCCTTCGACACAGTTCCTCACAAGAGATTAGTGCAGAAGCTAGAGGAACAGGCACGTATAACAGGAAGGACAGTGCAGTGGATCAACGAATACCTGACAGGGCGGCAACAACGAGTCATGGTACGTGATGATGTATCACAGTGGGCGCCTGTGACGAGCGGGGTCCCACAGGGGACGGTCCTAGGACCAGTACTATTTTTGGTATATGTGAACGACATAATGGAAGTGTTAGACTCAGAAGTGTCCCTGTTCGCAGATGATGTGAAGTTAATGAGAAGAATTAAATCAGATGAGGATCAGGCAGGACTTGAAAGAGACCTGGACAGACTGGACACCTGGTCCAGCAACTGGCTTCTAGAATTTAACCCCGCCAAATACAAAGTCATGAAGATCGGGGAAGGGCACAGAAGACCGCAGACAGAGTATAGGCTAGGTGGCCAAAGACTGCAAACCTCACTCAAAGAGAAAGATCTTGGGGTGAGTATAACACCGAACACGTCTCCGGAAGCACACATCAACCAGATAACTGCTGCAGCATATGGGCGCCTGGCAAACCTGAGAACAGCGTCCCGATACCTTAGTAAGGAATCGTTCAAGAAACTGTACACCGTGTACGTCAGGCCCATACTGGAATATGCAGCACCTGTTTGGAACCCGCACTTGATCCACGAAACTAGGAAGTGACTCATAGAATACAATGCTGGATAATAAACTATTTATGGTGCCTGTAATAATAATAATATTGTTTATTTCTACAAGTATATGATTCAACTTATACAGACCATAGCTGACATCACTGACTTACTACTATATAGAAAGCAAGTTGTTATGCAGAACATTTCTGGCAAATTAGGTTAATTTTGTCACTAGGATGCTTCCCACAACAGTTGACTAACACCCAGGTACCTATCTACTGCTAGGTGAACAGGAACAGCAGGTGTCTTAAGGAAATGCGTCCAACTATTTCCACCCGCACCGGAGATCGAATCCCGGAACTCAGTGTGTGAGCTGAGTGCGCTACCAACAGAGCTACGGGACATCTTTCAGACGAGCGAGAACTACTGAGGTTGCAATAGACAATGAACTATTTCCGGTGAATGTCAGAAACTATCGGGACCATTTTAATGGCTAAATTAATTACTCTTAGCAGTGCAATGACTATTAATGGCTTCTAATTGAATAGCAGTTTACATACACTAGAGAAGGTTTCATTTTTTGTGTACAGTAAACTCCCTTATAAACATCCCCTATAGAGTGCGTTTTTTTTTTTTTGTAAATGCGACCTGAAAAAAGTATTTCTAATATCGACTGGTGTGTTGAAAGGCCTTCGTAGCACCAGCTGTTCAGTTTTGGATAAACTTCCTTCAGTCACAGTTATTAAAAGAATCTCACTGTATAGAAGAGCTTTTTATGAGAATTTACTGCATGTAGAATTAGTTTGTCTGAAATTCCCGAGATTAAGTTCACTGAGATTAATCCACATATCTCTTCCTTTATTAGCAATTTTCAGCGAGAGGCTGAGATCACTGACTGAGATTTAAGAACGAGATTACTGGAAATCACTGAGATTTACTCCCAAGATATGTTGGGCTCAGTTTTTTTTTTTTGGTAGTTGTTGTTCAGATGTTAAGATACAAATGTTAAAAATTTTCCACTGTGGCGGTGCTGCCACAGCACCGAGCAAGGTGAAGGCTCGAACCTTGATCCGTTAATGGTGAAACGAAGGCAGTCCTCTCACAGCCAGACAGGATACGTCGAGAATGCGAAGTGGAACTCCGTATTGAGACCGTGGAGCTTTGTATAGGGAAAGTGGAGCTTTGCAGAGAGAAAGTGGAGTTCTGCAGAGAGAAAGTGGAGCCTCGCAGAAAGTAGAGCTTTACAGAGATAAAGTGGAGCTTTACATAGAGAAAACGGAGCTTTGTATAGAGAAAATGGAACTTTGCATAGAGAAAGTGGAGCTTCGCATAGACAAAGTAGAGCTTTGCATAGACAAAGTGGAGCTTGGCATAGAGAAAGTGGAGCTTTACCGAAAAAAAGTCACATTTGTATCCAGTCAAGGTTTGTCACATTCGTACAATACTGTTGAGAAAACGGTGAAATGATTTCAAGGAACTGGTAGATTAGGCTCTTGTCGTAGCTGACAGCTAACTCTGGCTTTTCACAGCTGTCTACAAATTGGATGCAAAAAAAGTATTCCTTAGAAGACGTTTCGGTCCTTCGGAGACTTTTCTCACAACGAATGCGTGAGAAAAGGAGAAAAGTGCGGCTTGTATAATGTGAGTCAGGTCAACAAGGGCTGGCTTGTGTACGAATGGTATATAATACCGACAAGATGAGAGTAAGACACAAGTGCAACATCTGGGTATCTTTATTGTAGACGTTTCGCCATCCAGTGGCTTTATCAATACAAATTCCAGGACATAACTTGAAGACAGTAGAACTATGTACAGAAGATGAGGTAATCAGTCCCTCAACCTAGGAGTAGGTGCGAACAGCACCATAGTCGTGGAGATTCTGAAGCAGAAGAAAGAATCCTGGCGGTTATATAGTAACGTCAGGTGAAGCAGACGAGGGCAAATTCACTGGTGGGCGGGATTCCCCAGTGGAAGTAGGTCCTTCCCAAAGAGATGGGTTAGTTGTTGTAGTAGTAGTTGTCGTAGTTGTGAAGGTTATGTACATGTCCTCAGAAATAAGATTCCATGATGTTGCAGTGTCGCACCTACTCCTAGGTTGAGGGACTGATTACCTCATCTTCTGTACATAGTTCTACTGTCTTCAAGTTATGTCCTGGAATTTGTATTGATAAAGCCACTGGATGGCGAAACGTCTACAATAAAGATACCCAGATGTTGCACTTGTGTCTTACTCTCATCAAGGGCTGGCTTGCTAAGCCAGAGCTGGGAGGAGCCCAGACTTTATTACTGTCAACAGTAGTTAAGACAGACAAGCTATACAGCATTATGTAGATAAATGGCTCAGGGAATTGACAGGCTAATCAATGTGACACATGTACAACACCTGTGTATCTTTATTGCGGGAACGTTTCGCCAGCCAGTGGCTTCATCAGTCCAATACAGAGAAGAATGAGGAAATGGTATGGTGACACCGACAAGATGTGGAAAAAGACACTTATGTACAGTTCAGGACATTTATTAAAGGAAACGTTTCGCCACGAGTGGCTTCTTCAGTCCTAATACAGAGAAAATAAGAAAACATATATATATATATATATATATATATATATATATATATATATATATATATTTATATATATATATATATATATATATATATATATTTTATTATATATATTATATATATATATATATATATATATATATATATAGATGGATGGTTCAGAGAACCGACATGTTGATAAATTAGACACATGTGCAACTCTTGGGTATGAGAGTAAGACACATGTGCAACATCTGGGTATCTTTATTGTAGACGTTTCGCCATCCAGTGGCTTTATCAATACAAATTCTAGGACATAACTTGAAGACAGTAGAACTATGTACAGAAGATGAGGTAATCAGTCCCTCAACCTAGGAGTAGGTGCGAACAGCACCATAGTCGTGGAGATTCTGAAGCAGAAGAAAGAATCCTGGCGCTTATATAGTAACGTCAGGTGAAGCAGACGAGGGCAAATTCACTGGTAGGCGGGATTCCCCAGTGGAAGTAGGTCCTTCCCAAAGAGATGGGTTAGTAGTAGTAGTAGTTGTCGTGAAGGTTATGTACATGTCGGTGTCACTATACCATTTCCTCATTCTTCTCTGTATTGGACTGATGAAGCCACTGGCTGGCGAAACGTTCCCGCAATAAAGATACACAGGTGTTGTACATGTGTCACATTGATTAGCCTGTCAATTCCCTGAGCCCTGGCTTGATAAAGCCACTGGATGGCGAAACGTCTACAATAAAGATACCCAGATGTTGCACATGTGTCTTACTCTCATCTTGTCGGTATTATATACCATTCGTACACAACTCTTGGGTATCTTTATTGAGGAAACGTTTCGCCACACAGTGGCTTCATCAGTCCATACAAAGGAGAATCTTGAAGAACAGGAGGAGAATGAGGTAATCAGTCCCTCAACCTTGAGTCGATGTGGTCAGTCCATCAATCTTGAATAGAATACGGCATACGTGCTGAGAAGGAGCTTATAAACCGTTGGCAGGAGAGGTGCAGAAGTCATAGGTGGTGTAACATTTGTTCATTGTTGAAGTAGGTCGTGCCCAAGAATTAGGCAAGGGAATTCTTCGCTTGCTATGTACAGAAGATGAGGTAATCAGTCCCTCAACCTAGGAGTAGGTGCGAAGAGCACCATAGTCGTGGAGATTCTGAAGCAGAAGAAAGGATCCTGGCGCTTATATAGTAACGTCAGGTGTAGCAGACGAGGGCAAATTCACTGGTAGGCGGGATTCCCCAGTGGAAGTAGGTCCTTCCCAAAGAGATGGGTTAGTTGTAGTAGTAGTTGTCGTAGTCGTGAAGGTTATGTACATGTCCTCAGAATCAAGGGACTGATTACCTCATCTTCTGTACATAGTTCTACTGTCTTCAAGTTATGTCCTAGAATTTGTAATGATAAAGCCACTGGATGACGAAACGTCTACAATAAAGATACCCAGATGTTGCACATGTGTCTTAATCTCATCTTGTCGGTATTGTATACCATTCGTACACAACTTGTCAGACACTGCAACATCATGGAATCTTAATTCTGAGGACATGTACATAACCTTCACGACTACGACAACTACTACTACAACTAACCCATCTCTTTGGGAAGGACCTACTTCCACTGGGGAATCCCGCCTACCAGTGAATATGCCCTCGTCTGCTACACCTGACGTTACTATATAAGCGCCAGGATCCTTTCTTCTGCTTCAGAATCTCCACGACTATGGTGCTGTTCGCACCTACTCCTAGGTTGAGGGACTGATTACCTCATCTTCTGTACATAGTTCTACTGTCTTCAAGTTATGTCCTAGAATTTGTAATGATAAAGCCACTGGATGGCGAAACGTCTACAATAAAGATACCCAGATGTTGCACATGTGTCTTAATCTCATCTCCTGTTATACTACACAAGCACATTACAGAGAGTGAACACTAAAAAAAAAAAAAAAAAAAAAAAAAACTGCCTCTTTCCAGTCTATATTTATCCAACCTATTTTTATGTTAAGTAAAAGGACACAAGTGCAACTAATGTGACATTTATTGTGGCAACGTTTCGCTCTCCAGGAGCTTTATCAAGCCATTACCTGGAGAGCGAAACGTTGCCACAATAAATGTCACATTAGTTGCACTTGTGTCCTTTTACTTTACATATTGTCGGTAATTCTACCAACTTTATTTTTATGTTACCCAAGTAATAGCTTTTATATCCTTTTACTCATGTACGAATTAATTGCTCTACCATATTGTGAACATTAAAATGGTATAAAATACCGACAGGTTGTTAGGTAAGACACATATGCAACAGTTAGGTATCTTTATTATGAAACGTTTCGCCTACACAGTAGGCTTCTTCAGTCGAGTACAGAAAAGTTGATAGAAGCAGAAGATACTTGAAGACGATGTAATCAGTCCATCACCCTTAAAGTTTTGAGGTGGTCAGTCCCTCAGTCTGGAGAAGAGCATTGTTCCATAGTATGAAACAATATTGTTTGTAATGGCTTGATAAAGCTCCTGGAGAGCGAAACGTTGCCACAATAAATGTCACATTAGTTGCACTTGTGTCCTTTTACTTTACATATTGTCGGTAATTCTACCAACTTTATTACAAAAAATAGTCATTAAATAAGGAACACATTTCCAGTTCATTATATGTCAGCTGTCCATTCCCAGATTTCAGAGGTCCTACTTTTTCCTTCACCTTCGTCCTATACACTTGAAAGAACCCCTTTGGATTAGTCTTTGATTCATTAGCAACTCTAATTTCATAGTCACGTTTAGCCTTTCTAATCGCCTTTTTTACTTCTCTTTTAAGCTGAACATATTGGTCAGTAAGGTTAACCTCTCCTCTTCTGATGCGCCTATAAATTCCCCTTTTCTCCCCTAATAGATGCTTTAGCCTCCTGTTAACCCATTTGGGATCGTTATTATTAGACCTAATTTCTCTCTGGGGAATGTATATACTCTGGGCACTGTGTACATTATTAAGAAAACAATCATAAAAGCAGATCCCTTCATATTCATAAGTATGATTATCGTCAATAAAATCATTAGCTAGATAACCCCAATCAAGATTAGACAGATGTTCCCTAAGTCCATTATAATCGGCAGAACGAAAATCAGTGATTTTTACTGTATTATCATTATTCTTGCATTATTCTAGGCGCATTTGGTTTGTGGGTCTTTGGTAAACCATAAAGTCTTGCTGACTTGGGGTTAGTAGGGATGAGGCGCAAGAGCTTTTTACCTTCTTCTGATTTCCTGAGTATGCTGCGGGTCTTACTGAGAAAAGAATCTGTTTCTTTCTTCCATGCATGTTCGGGGATGGAAACGTATGTGACGAATGGTTTGAAAAACCGACATGTTGAAGATTGAGACACTTATGCAGCATATGGGAATCTTTATTCAGGAAACGTTTCGCCACACAGTGGCTTCATCAGTCCAATACAAAGAGGAAGGCGTAAGGAGAGGAGGAGAATGAGGTAATCAGTCCCTCAACCTGGAGTCGATGTGTTCAGTCCATCAATCTTGTAGAATGTACAGCATAGGGCCGTAGACGTGGCTTATATACTGTAGTGAGGTGACGTGAAGCAGGTGGAGGCGGGGTCATGTTACAAAGAATTCTTCAACACTTGTTCAACCTTTGGACGAAGACCTACTTCGACTAGTGGATGGTACCACTATGACCCCGCCTCCACCTGCTTCACGTCACCTCACTACAGTATATAAGCCACGTCTACGGCCCTATGCTGTACATTCTACAAGATTGATGGACTGAACACATCGACTCCAGGTTGAGGGACTGATTACCTCATTCTCCTCCTCTCCTTACGCCTTCCTCTTTGTATTGGACTGATGAAGCCACTGTGTGGCGAAACGTTTCCTGAATAAAGATTCCCATATGCTGCATAAGGGAAACGTATGTGTTGGCGTCGTTCAATAAATCTTGCATCTTACTAACGTAGTCTGTACTGTTGAGGATGACCACTCCTCCTCCTTTGTCCGCTGTGATGATGAGGATATCATTGTTAGTAGCTAAGTTTTTGAGTGCCTGGATGTAGCGACGAGGAATGACTGGACGACTAGGTTCAGAAACTGCAGCTGCAATAAGTCCTTGAAAGTTAAGACACATGTGCAACATCTGGATATCTTTATTGCAGACGTTTCGCCATCTAGTGGCTTTATCAATACAGATTCTAGGACATAATAGGAAGACAGTAGAACTATATACAAAAGATGAGGTAATCAGTCCCTCGGCCTTGGAGTTAGTGTTCACAGCATCGTGGTGGAGGATGCTGTGAACACTAACTCCAAGGCCGAGGGACTGATTACCTCATCTTTTGTATATAGTTCTACTGTCTTCCTATTATGTCCTAGAATCTGTATTGATAAAGCCACTAGATGGCGAAACGTCTACAACAAAGATATCCAGATGTTGCACATGTGTCTTAACTTTCATATTGTCGGTATTTTATACCTTTCTTGCACAATAAGTCCTTGTATGAAACCTTTGTTAAACTCAGAGTCACCGAAGAAATGGTTTTTGATCACTGTGTCTAACTCGCATTTAGGCTTCCGTATGCCAGTAGCAAACTTGAGACCTAAGCTGAGTGCTTCGGATTCTGTATCACTGAGAACATAAGAAGAAAGGTTATTGATGATGTCAGCTCTACCAATATCTTTCCATTTGCTGTGTTGACAGAGAGAGGAAAGTTTTCTTGAGAGCCGTAGTTTCTGCTGTAGGTTGGCGGTGGTAACTTTGCTTAGGATGTGTTCGGCGGTGCGTCTGTCAGGACGCTAAACTAGTTATTAAAGAAGACGACTTAAGACGGAGAAAATGCATTGAAGCTGCACTAATTTCTGTCAGTAACACTATAAAGCAAAAATCCGGTAGTTACAGTATTTCAAAATTACTAAGCAAGAGGATATTACCCATCCTGGGAACTGGTGTTACTTGATGCCAGCAGGTCCCTCTCTAGCCTCACCTCCTTAGTTCCATTACTACTACTACTACTACTACCACCTCTACCCACGCGTCACCTCACCTGATTCCTGCACTATATTTATTATATATATTATATATATATATATATATATATATATATATATATATATATATTATATAATATATATATATATATATATATATATATATATATATATATATATATATATATTATATATGTTTGTAGATGATGGTTCAGAGAACCGTATGTTGATTAAATTAGACACATGTGCATCTCTTGGGTATCATTATGAGGAAACGTTTCGCCACACAGTGGCTTCATCAGTCCATACAAAGGAGAATCTTGAAGAACAGGAGCGAGAATGAGGTAATCAGTCCTCAACCTTGAGTCGATGTGGTCAGTCCATCAATTGAATAGAATACGGCATACGTGCTGAGAAGGAGGAGCTTATAAACCGTTGGCAGGAGAGGTGCCAGAAGTCCAATAGGTCGTTTTAACATTTGTTCAATGTTGAAGTAGGTCGTGCCCAAGAATTGGCAAGCGAAGAATTCCCAAGTATTAAAGATCCCAGAAGTTGCAGTGTTCTGACAGGTTTGTAGATGGAATGGTTCACGTATGCCGTATTCTATTCAAGTTGTTGGACTGAACCACTTCGACTCAAGGTTGAGGGGACGGATTACTCATTCTCCTCCTGTTCTTCAAAGATTCTCCTTTGTATGGACTTGATGAGCCCTGTGTGGCGAAACGGTTTCCTCAATAAAGATACCCCAAGAGTTGCCACTGTGTCTAATTTATCAAATATTATATATATATATATATATTATTATATAATATATATATATATAATATATATATATATATATATTATATATATTATATATATATATATTTATATATATATATATATATATGTTTTCTTAGTTTTCTCTGTATTAGGACTGAAGAAGCCACTCGTGGCGGACACGTTTTCTTTTTTTTTTTTTTTTTTTTTTTTTTTTATTTAATAAATGTCCTGAACTGTACTTAAGTGTCTTTTTTCCACAGAGAAGAATGGTTAAGAACTAAAGAATGTGAAACACTGCAGAAGGCCGACTGGCCCATGCGAGGCAGGTCCTTATCAAATCGACCCTCTACCTAAGCACAAGAAATAAACTCCGTACCCAATGACACATTCAAACCCAGCCCTCCCACCTCATATATTTGTCCAATCTCTTCTTAAAGCTTACCCAGGCCTAGCCTCACCAATGGGAAGACTGTTCCAGCATCTACAACTCTGTTAGAAACCATTACTTACCTATATCCTTTCTAACTCTAAATTTAATCCCAACTTAAATCCATTATTCATGGTTCTTACTGGTTCGACACCCTGATACTTTATTTAATATCTCCCTTGTTTATGCCGACATCCACTTATACACTTCAATGATATCTTTCCCTCGTTCAACGCCTCTCCCCAGAGAGTGGAGATTTAAGGCTTTAAGTCTGTCTTCATACGGGAGGTTCCTTACACAGTAATATCATTTTAGTCATTCTTCTCTGTATGTTCTTACGAGAGTCTATATCCATCCTGTAGTAAGGGGAGGACCAAAACTGAGCAGCGTAATCCAAATGAGGCTCACCAGTGAAGCGTAGAGGTTGCAAAATAACTTTTGGACTTCTGTTACTTATTACTTCTTGAGATAAATCCAAGTAATCTGTTGGCCTTGGTTGCGGCACACTAAGGCACTGCGTCTTGGCTTTAGATTTCTGTCTACATGACTCCAAGTCTTTTTTCACATTCTGTACGATTCAAGCTCTTACTTCACCTAGATTATAGCTTCGAGGTTTATTTTCGTTACCAAGGGCAAGTACCTTACACTTATACCATTGAACTTCTCTGCCCATTTTTCAGACCAAGACATTAATTTGTCCAAATCGTCTGGAGTCATTGATATCCTCTCAGAGTAAATTATACGGCCTATATCTTTGTATCATCAGCAAAACTTACTCATGTCACTCGTAATCCCTTCATCAAGGTCATTAATGTAAATTATGAACAAGAGAGGGCCTAAAACTGATCCTTGTGGAACGCCACTAGTGACTAATTGTGTTATTTACCATTGTGCTATTAGGGGACACAAGTGCAACCTAAAGTGACATTTATTGTGGCAAATTACGCTCTCAGGAGCCTTTTTCAAGCCATTACCGTAATGGCTTGATAAAGCTCCTGGAGAGCGAAACGTTGCCACAATAAATGTCACATTAGTTGCACTTGTGTCCTTTTACTTTACATATTGTCGGTAATTCTACCAACTTTATTACATTGTGCTATTGTTCACTCCTGCATGATAATTTCACAGTGACTGTTCCTCGTAGCAAGATGAACGATGCTGCATCACCGCTATTCGTCCAGACTACAACGTACGACCACGAAGACGCACCGAGCGTCACACATCACGTCAGACAATAGTTGGGGATCGTTCCCGTGGGCGAGCGCTGGGGTTACGCTGGGGGAGGCAGTTATATCACATAAAGTTCTACTGATCCGCTACGGGGAAGGGCTGGGGGTGAGACGGGGGTAAAGAGCGCACATCGCAGGCAAATCTCCCAGCTGAACGTAACAATTTGATAAGCCTTTCCCATAAGGCATCAGCCGGGGCCATAACTAAAGCTAATGTTTCTGCGTAAATGCCTGAAATTCCAAGGGAGGAGCTGGAAGCCACAAAGATCCCGGCCGTCAGCCTGGCACAATAACTTCTGGGTAGCTACAGGAGTCCAGGGTTGCCTCAGGAATCATAATGACTCTCATAAAACATCGCATAGGACGGGACTTAGGGCGCCACAAGTCCAGCAAGAGTCTCCTTTCTCTCGCGGAATTCTGCTGTTCGCTGAAGTCCGGCAAGCAATTATCTGTCGGCATGCCTTCATCAGAATGGCTTGGGAGACCAGATCTGTAAGTAGCTCGAAATGAAAAGGCTCTTGCAGGCCAGTGAGAGAGCTCGGGCTTATCAGCTCCTCCGAATGCTTGCTTACAAGTCTCACACGCTTACAAGACACGCATATCTTACTCTCACAGCTCCCATATCGTTTGTCCAAGCATACCCTGCCACACTCACTAGATTCATCTCCCACTCTCACAGCCTCCCCGTCTTCCTCACGCAGCAGCATTTTCTTCCTGTATATTCCTGCGTATTACAGGTGGCCTCGCATCTTAGCCTTAGGTCTTTCTCTCCTTCAGGAGAGAGGAGGAGAGAGAGAGAGTGTAGAGAGGAGAGAGAGAGAGGAGAGAGATGAGAGAGAGAGGAGAGAGACGGCGAAGAGCGAGAGAGGAGGAGAGAGAGAGAGAGAGAGAGAGAGATAGAGAGAGAGAGAGGAGAGACGAGAGGAGGAGAGATAGAGGAGAGAGGGATGAGAGAGAGGATGAGAGGCTGAGAGAGGAGAGAGAGATGACGAGAAAGGATGAAGACGCGGAGGGATGAGATGAGACGAAGAGAGAGAGAGAGAGAAGTTGAAATGCGTGTTGCATACATCCTTTTGATAGGGGGGATTCCCCTTTCCGGTGCTGCAATAATTATTTCAGACCTCGAAATAATTTTCTGGCCAGTAACAGTGAAGACAGGAGAGAGAGAGAGAGAGAGAGGAGAGGTGAGAGAGAGTGGAGAGAGAGAGAGAGAGAGAGAGTGAGGAGAGGGATGAGGAGAGAGAGGGGGAGGAGAGAGAGGAGAGAGAGAGAAAATGGTAGCCAGACCGTGAGGAGTTGGGATGGGTGTAGGTGGGGATCAGAGTAATGTTTACAACCTGTGCGAATGTTGCCTCTTAATAGCCGACCTATGTGATGGGGAGGCTATTGTTAGGCTGTTGTTCTACACTCCTCAAAGATACATCTCTTGTTGCTTTTTTGATTTACGATTTATTTATTCAGGGGTAAGGAGAAGGAGAAAGAGAGAGAGAGATAGAGAGAGATAGGATAGAGATAGAGATAGAGATAGTGATAGAGATAGAGATAGAGATAGAGATAGAGAATAGAGATAGATAGATAGTTAGATAGTAGAGAGTTGAGAGTGAGAGAGAGAGAGAGAGGAGAGACCAAGAGAGAGAGAGATGAGAGAGGAGAGGAAGCAGTCTATCAGCATCTGTCGGCCAACATTGAGGTTTTCAGTACTAATGTTGGAGAAGCTCACACACAGTTTTGTGAAACACTCGACGTCCGGACATGGATAGCTGTTGTTGAGATTTTTTTGTGGATGACAGGACTCCAGAAAATTTTGCAAGAATTGCTGGCCTACACCTCATGGATGAGAAGAGACAGGCAAGGGCAAGGAGGAGGTGTTGCTGTGTGACCTGTGCTTCTCTAAAAGTGTTAATGCCAGCACATTGATGTTGCAACCCTACACATCTTGAAATGATGTTCTTCTAGCTCTGCATAAAAACATAGTACTCTGTACTAGCCATGGGCATATGTACAGCCTCAGTGGCAACATGCAGACCCATCAACTTCTAATGGAAAATATTGGGCTCCTTTGCTACAAAAACTGTCAACATAACATAATTGTTGGTGACCTCAACCAGCACCTTATAACAGAGGACCTTGTATGACCTCTTGCAGTGTTTGACATGAGAAACTTGTTGATTTCCCCTACTTACATCTCCTGGCTCCTCCCTTGACCCAGTAGTGCAGTGATCTGGCAGAAGGCCATAGTCCTTGTTCAACCCCTCGGCTATGTTGGGATCGTCTGTCACAAGGCTGTTTTTACGACACCTTAAGATCCCAACAGAACGAGGTGAGGAGTCCCGCGCCAACCTGGCTATGGGGAAAAGAGGTAATTGGCCCAGCCCTTCGCTCTGAGCTCGCCACCACGATTGGAATGCTCTTCTCCAAGGGGATGTAGACAACTAGTGAAAAGCCTTCACTGGACACATCTTATCTACAACAAGAACACATTCCTCACCGGCAATATGTGACGAAGCCTACAGATCAGCTGGGTTTGGCTTTCATTGTAGAGAGGTGCTACTGCTTAAGTACAATGCATGGCGAAGGGATAAAGAGACATCCTACGCCTATAACAGGAACTTGCACAGGCAGCCTGTCAGATATGGGTGACGTTCAAAAAGTGGCCATTGCTAAATGGGTGGTGGACACTAAAAGAAGCTAGCTTCAGGTAGGGTAGGCTCCAACAACCTGGTGCGGTCCTGGTCAAGGACAGACAAGGTTATTGCTGATGAACTCATTCCACCTCTAAATCGACAGGATGGGACCACCTCTACTAGTAGTGAAGAGAAGGCGGACCTCTTTTTTCTGAACACTTTGCTACCAAAATGAAGTTCCTGATCCAGCAAGGGACCCTCCTTGGCTAGCTGCAAGAACTGTAGATCCCCCCCCCCCCCCCCCCCCCCCCCCTGTCATTGTGGACAATAGGCAGGAGGAGGTGCATTTCCTTCTTAAATCGCTTGACCAGAATAGGCTGTGGGCAGACAAGTTGGCCCAAGATTGCTGAGATGTGCAGACCAGCTAAGCGCACTCTAACTCCATCTTTCAGCACTGCCTAGTACCAGTGTAAATGGCCCTCTCTATGGAAAGAGGCAAGTGTAGTCCCTGTTCACAAAAGAAGAGCAGAGGCAGAAATCAGCAACTACAAAACCAGTGTCATCTTGTCAATCACTGGTAAAATCTTAGCGCACCAAATCACCCCGGCACAAATGACAGGTTTTTGGCTTAACCTCACTACTTTGTGATCGTCAATATGGTTCAGTGAAAGGTTACTCTGTTGCTGATCTGTTGTTAAACCCTCTCATTAAGTGGCACCAGTCATGGATGAATCCAAAGTCAGTTGTGTGGTAGCACGGGACTTGCTGGCGCTATCGACGGGTGTGGCACCAGGGCCTCTTAGTAAAACTTCAAGCACTGGGAATTGCGGCATCTACGCTATGTCTCCTCAGTGATTACCTTCATGGTAGATCCTAAGTGTATTCTCAATGGAACGAACAGCAAGACATCCTCATTGGGGCAAGGTGTTCCACAATGGAAAGCGTGCTGGGACCATTGTTATGGGAATGCTACTTCAACGACCTTCATTATCTCATCCAAGAATCACATGCTATGCAGACGACTGTACATAGCATTCACTTATCCAAGAGAAGAAATGCCGCTGGCTCTACGCTACATCATCACCAGCAGTGAGCTATATCAGCTTGGGGAATAGATGGCAAGTAACGTAGCAAACTGAGGAAAACGGCAAAATGATGATCGTTCTTAGGCACCATGATGGTAATGCTGTTGCAGTAGTAAGGGTGAATGGGAGGGTGGGTGTACACCTGGAGAAGAAGTTGATATCCTTGGCGGTGAAATTTGACTCCAAACAACCATGAAGAACCATGTTGTAAATTTGCAAAACAAGGCAGCCAGGAAGCTTACAGCATTCGCCGTATCTCGCATCTTACTTGACAGTAGGGGTTGCAAGTCTGTACAAGGCACCAAGTCCGCTCACACCTTGAGTATGCTCCTTTCTTGGTTTGCCTGCCCCCCTCTCATCTGCGACTGGCTTGACAGGAGTAGAGAACAGAGCCAAGACGTTATCATCTCTCGCCTGGACCATCTGGATAGATCTGTCATTTCAGCAGAGCCTTCAACATAGGAGGGATGTGGGTGGGTCTTACTGTTATGTACAAGGCCAATATTGTAAAAGTACCACACTTGGATCACTTCGAGGACAAGCTTGAAAGCAAGCTTTTATGCCACAAGACGGCAGAAAGCAGCAACTTCAATCTGGCTGTACCCTTCTCCAGAACATCACTCCAATCTGAGATCATATCTACCCAGGTTGACTCGAGTATGCGAAGGTCGTTGGTTAGGTTAGGACACATTCGTACAGTATAATGATGTCAACGAGAATAAGTCAGTTGATCAAAATGAAAATTGATGGCCACAGATGGCTTCCAGTTTTCAATCTGTTCCTACTTGTATGTTTCATAACATAAAATGCTTTCAAATGAGCTGATGTAGGTAACAGCTCTTAGCTTGTCAATAAAGTCAGGAATCCTTAACCTGTAAATAGCTTGTCAATAAAGCTAGGGATCCTTAACATTTGTCAAACCTGTGTAAAAAAAAAAAAAAAAAAAAAAAAAAAGAGAGAGAGAGAGAGAGGAGGGGAAGGGGGGGAGAAAGAGAGAGAGAGAGAGAAGAGAGAGAGAGAGAGAGCGGAGACTGAGTACATTAGACTACGTACATAGTTAATAATTATTTGAGAAGACCTTACTGTCTACAGTCTAGCTAATGTCAAGCTACAGTTAAGGCCTGGATAGTATTGCAGAAGGCTCTCCCCCTGCCCTCCACTCCCTCTGATCACGTGGCCTGCATGAAAATGAAAATTGAAGGAACAGAATTACCACGTTACATCGGAAAACCTGGCTGGATATTTAGTAGACTAGATGGAAGCAATCACCACTCCTACTACTACAGATACTACTACTGCTAAATTCTATAAGGATGACTTCTCTCTCTCTCTCTCTCTCTCTCTCTCTCTCTCTCTTCTCTCTCTCTCTTCTCTCTCTCTCTCTCTCTCTCCAAGGACGAATCTGGGAGGGAGGACTGGGAGGCAGAGCTCAAAAAAAGGGAGGAAGACTGGGGAAGAAGACTAGATGAGCTGGCAAGGAAGATGGAAGAGAGGTTAGCAGCAGAATGCAGAAGGGGGAAGCAACATTGCCACAGACAGCAGAAAAACAAGATAGAGAGAATTAGGAGGAGGAGCTGAGACATAGAGAGGAAACCAGCATAAGAGACAAAGATATTACAGAAGTAGCATCGGCAATTGGCTACAATCAGACTCAGACAACAGGTCTGAAAGGGACATGGGAACTTAAACTGTATTGCAGAGGTCTGATCAAACCCACATGAGACCAAACAAAGCAGGGAAGCATACTAGGACAGAATGAGAGGTTGGAAGACATTGAAAGGGAACTAGGACATGTGCAGGAACCTTACCAGATACCTGTGGGGGCCAGGGAACAGGTTGAGCAGGAAAGGACAACCAAGGAGCATAGGGGCCTTAACTTAGGGAAGGGACTGAATGAAGGAACACTCTACGGGAAGGAACTAAAACACATAGAGGATGCAATGGGAGTCACAGGGGAGGTGGAAAGGGAGAGATCAGTGTTTGTCTATGGGCTAGACGAAGCTAAACGGGAAACTTTGATGAAAGAAAGCAGGAGGAGAAAAAGCCAATTGGAAGGTATCATGAAGGTGATAGGGAGGGGGACATGACCAGGTGGCAAAATTTTCGGAGAATCGGGTGGTTCACAAGAAAAGGAATCGGCCCTCTAAAGAAATTTTTCAAGGCAGAATCAACCGAACCATAATCCTGAGGAGAAAGCTCGCTAGAGGCAAGAGGAGTTCCATGGAACGTGTGTAACTCCGATCGAGAAGAACACAGGACGAAAGAAAAGATGGATGGAAAGAGAGAGTTCAAAAACGAAGGAGAAATGGGAGGAAATGAAAAAGGAAAAGCAGAATACTCAGGTATCAAATGGAAGGACAAGCACACCCCCAAGAAACACCTGCAGAAGGACTCCAGCACGACACCCCAAGCAAACTGAACAATCCAAACCAATCCATCACAACACCGATCCCTCTGTTTCCCACCCCCCCACACCACAGTTTCAGTATTAGAACAGAAGTTGAAGGTTTGGTAACCACAAAGCAGATGGATTAGCGCAATAAACATCGAAGAATGGTCAAAGAACAAGAAAGAATCAATGAGAAGTCCCAGACAACATAGCAGTTACCGAAAACAAAACTCACAGAGACAATAACAGATGCAATTTCCCACCAGGATACCAGATCATGAGAAAGATAGAAGGGGCCAGAGGGGGAGGCGGGGTTAGCTCTGTCGTAAAAAACAAATGGAAATTTCGAGAAAAATGGAAGGCATGATGAGACGGGAAGAAAGAGACTCATAGTAGGTTTACACTTCAGTCTGGGAAACACAGGTGGTCATTGCAGTGATGTATAATCACCACAGAAACTGCAGGAGGCCAAGGAGAGGAATATGAAGAGAGGCAACAGAGATGGTGGACACCACTTTGCTGAGGTGGCAAGAAGAGCTACTCCAGCAGAGCAAAGATGCTGTTATGGGGGATTTCAACCATAGGGGACTGACTGGGAAAACCTGGAGCCACATCATGGGAGATCCCGAAACATGGAGAGCCAGATGTTGGACGTGGTCCTGGAAAACCTATGCACCACATGTTAAGGGACTACAGAGTGAGAGGGGAGAGATGGAACCAGCAAGATTGGACTTGTGTTCACCCTGGGCGCTCACAGGACATGAGGACATCAAGTATGAGAGTCCTCATAGGAGCTAGCACCACGTTGTTCTGTGCTTTGAATACATAGTAGAGCTGCAAGTGGAGAGTGTAACAGGAGTTGAATGGGAAAAAGCCTGACTATAAAAGAAGGGGACTACATAGGGTTGAAGAACTTCCTGGCGGGAGGTCCAGTGGGACCAGCAACTGGCAGGAAAGCAGTAACGAAATGTGGAATATGTAACAACAAAAATGCAAAGGAGGCAGTGACAAGGTTTATTCCCAAGGGCAAACAGAAACAAGGGAAGACCAGAACGAGCCCTGGGTTACCCGACAGTGTAAGGAGGCAAAAACAAAGTGCATGGAAAATGGAAAAAGTACAGAAGGCAGTGAACACACGAAAATAGGGAGATCAGTCGCAGAGCCAGGGAACGAGTACGCACAGGTAAGGGGGAGGCCCAGCGACAGTATGAAATGTACATAGCATCGGAATCAAGACTGACCCGAAACTATTGTATAGCCACATCAGGAGGAAGAAAACAGTCAAAGACCAGTGTGAATCAGGATTAAGACAGAGAAGGTGGAGAAACTCACAAAAAAATGATCCAGGAGGTATGTGAGGAGCTGACAGGAGCTTTTAAGGAAGTGTTTTTACAGTAGAGACAGAAGGGCTGTGGGAAGACAGCACAGAAGGGAACATCAAGAGGGAATATACCAACAAGTATTGGATGACATACGAACAACCGAGGAGGAGGTGACGAAGCTCCTAAGTGACCTTGATACCTCAAAGGTGATGGGACCGGACAACGTCTCCCCATGGGTCCTTAGAGAAAGAGCAGAGATGCTGTGCTTGCCTCTAACCACAATCTTCAACACATCCCTTGAAACTGGGCAACTACCTGAGAAATGGAAGACAGCAAATGTAGTCCCCATATTGAAGAAAGGAAACAGAAACGAGGCACTAAACTACAGACCTGTGTCTCTGACATGTAATGTGTGCAAAGTCATGGAGAAGATTATCAGGAGGAGAGTGGTCGAACACCTGGAATGGAACAAGATTATAAATGAAAACCAGCATGGGTTCATGGAAGGCAAATCTTGTATCACAAACCTCCTGGAGTTTTATGACAAGGTAACAGAAGTAAGACACGAGAGAGAGGGGTGGGTAGATTGCGTTTTCCTAGACTGCAGGAAGGCCTTTGACACAGTTCCCCACAGAGATTAGTGCAGAAGCTGGAGGATCAGGCGCATGTAACAGGGAGGACACTGCAATGGATCAGGGAATACCTGACAGGGAGGCAGCAACGAGTCATGGTACGTGAAGAGATATCACAGTGGGCGCCTGTGACGAGCGGGGTCCCACAGAGGTCAGTTCTAGGACAGTGCTATTTTTGATATATGTGAACGACATGATGGAAGGAATAGACTCTGAAGTGTCCCTGTTCGCAGATGATGTGAAGTTGATGAGAAGAATTAAATCGGATGAGGATGAGGCAGAACTGCAAAGAGACCTGGACAGGCTGGACATGTGGTCCAGTAACTGGCATCTCGAATTCAGTCCTGCCAAATGCAAAGTCGTGAAGTTTGGGGAGGGGCAAAAAAGACCGAGCAGAGTATGGGCTGGGTGGAAAAAGACACAGCCCTCACTCGGGAAGAAAGGACTCGGGGTGCCCCAAAACCCGACACGTCCCCGGAGGCAACATAAACCAAAATAATGCTGCAGATACGGGGCCCCGGGCAAACCTAGAATAGCTTTCCCTTCCCTTTAGAAAGGGAAATCGTTAAGACCTGTACACTGTGTATGTTAGCCCTACGGGAGATGCAGCCCCAGTCGGGAAAACCCATCCCTGGTCAAGCCGAAAGAAGTTAGAGAAGTAAAAAGGGTTTTTCTACAATGCTAGTTCCGGGCCTTGGGAATGTCCTACGATAAAAGGGGTTAAAGGGGAAATCGGACTAGAATAGAGGATAAAAGGGGTCGGGGGGAGACAGATAACGACTAAAAGATCTGCGTGGAATAGATAAGGTGGACAGAGAAGGGATGTCCAGAGGGGGGAAAGAAACAAGGGGTCAAAATTTGGAAAGCTGAAGCCACGAGTCACGGGGATGTTAGGAAGATTTCTTCAGTCATAGAGTCGTCAGGAAGTGGAATGCCTAGCAAGGTGTATGGGGCAGGAACCATAATAGTTTTAGACGAGGTTGAAAAAAGCTCAGGAAGAGATAGAGGGCCTAGTAGCGATCAGTGAAGTGGGGGGCCCAAGAGCTGACTCGCCCCCCGAAACCCACAATTAGGTGAGAATGCCACCACACAAAACACACACCCCACACACCACAACCCACACACCACCACACACACACACACACCACCCACTCACACCCACGTGGGGCCGGGGAAAAGACGAGAGACATAAGATCAAGACAGGTCCAAGAAAATGAAGGTATGCTATATCAGGATTCTAAACCCAATGCAGTAGCAGGGACAGTGGTCAGGAAAGACTTTATGAAAAATGAAGTTTCAATAGGCAGGGACTAAAGGCAAGAACATGTCAAGGGAAAGAAAAAAAATCCTCGAGGAAGAGATGGAGACTCAGTGGGGGGGGAAAAGGCGAGGTCAGTTTTTGTGTAGGGCTCCAAGAAGCCAAGGGGGACAACTTTGAAGAAATAAAACAGGAGGAGAAAAAAATGATTAAAGGCATCATGAAAAAAATAGGGGGGGGAAATATCCCAGGGAAAAATTTTCAGAGAATTGGGTTTTTTGCGAGTGGAAGGAAGGGCCCTGTAGAGTAACTTTCAAGGAAGAATCATTCGAACCAGGATTCTGAAGAGAAAGCAAGACTGGGGACAAAGGGGGTACCAGGGTTACCTCGACCGCGAAGCACAGAAAAAAAAGGATACACTGAAAGAGGGGGTACAGGACGCAAGGAGGAACGAGAGAAATGAAAATGACGGGAAACCCAGACACGGGGGAAGGGCAAACCACCCCACAAAATCTCCAAAAAAGACCCCACCCCGACTTTCCCAACGCATGGCAACCTTACTAAAACCCATCATGCCCCTCTGCCCCAAAACCCCCATATCACAAACCTCCCCCAACAGCTGCCCCCTTTGGGCATTTGACCCCACCCCATAAACAAAAACCCCCAAAACCCACCACAGCCCCTATGGGCCCCCCCAAGGCTCTCGCTCTCCCAACCCCAATATTTTGCTGACCACAATGTAAAAAAGAAACTAAAGGTTTGGTACACAAACGCGGATGGAAAAACGATAAACTGAGGAGGGGAAATGAAAGAATCAGTGAAAAATCCCCAGAATCTAGCGTCCAGAAACAAACCGCTGAGAAAATAACGACACAATTTCCCAACGGGATATCAGACCGGGGGAAAATAGAAGAGTAGAGGGGGAGGAGGGTTGCACTGTCAAAAAAAACACCGATGGGGGTTTTTGAGGAAAGGGAAAGGAGGGGACTGATTGGAGAAAGAGACTACATTGTAGGTACAATTCAGCCCAGAGAAATAAAGTAGTTTTTGGGAAGGGGATGTATAACCCACCACAGAATGCAGGGGCCCAAAAGGGGATACGAAAAAAAACAGGGTGATGGGGGACACCTGGCTGAGGGGGCAAGAAGAGTCCTCGAGCAGACAAAGTTATGGAATGGGCGATTTCAAACCCCAGGGGGATCGCTGGGAAAACCCGGAGCCACGGGGTCCCGAAACATGGAAACCGGGATGGATGTGGGACTTGAAAACCCATGCATCAACATGCAGGGACACAACCGAGAGAGAGGGGAGGATGACCAAAGACTGGATTTGTGTTACCCCAGCAGTTCAGACATGAGGATTCACTTGAAGGCCCCCTTGGGGGCTAGCGATCATGTGGTCTGAGTTTTGATTTAAAAGTAGATTACAAGTGGAGAAGGGAACAGGAAAAGGGGACAGGCCCAAAAAATAAAAGGGGGGACTACACAGGTATGAGAAACTTCCTGCGGAGGTTCAGTGGGGGCAGAGAAATGGTAGGAAAAACGTAAACGAGATGTGGAATATGTGGCAACAAAGTGCAAGGAGGGAAGGGAAAATTTTGTTCCCAAAGGGAAAAAGAAATAATGGAAGCCAAACGAGTCCTTGGGTTTACCGAAGGGTAGGGGGGCAAAAACTAAGTAACAGAGATGGGAAAAAGGGACAGAGGGATAGGGGCCCAAGAAAAAAAGGGATTAGTGAAGAGCCCCGAAAAGAGTATGCACAGATAAGGAGGGGGCCCAGCGACAGTATGAAAAAGACATAAACAAAGTCAAATCTGCCCCAAACTGCTGTTGCCACATTGGGAAGACAAAGTCAAGGCCAGGTGATAAGGGGGAGGAAAAAAGGGGAGAACTCACAAAAAACGAAAGAGGTTTTGGGGGCTCAACACGGATTTAAGGAAGTATTTACAGTAGAGAAGGAAGGACTCTGGGGGACAGACCGATGGGGACCAGCAAAAAGGGGAAAACACCAAAAAGTGTTGGAGACATACATCATGGGAGGAGGGAAAAAATTCTAAAGGGACACGAAACCCCAAAGGCAATGGGACCCGGACAAACTCCCCCTGGTCCTTAGAGAGGGGGCAGATATTTGTGCGGCCCCTTACCAAATCTTTAAACATCCCGAAACTGGGCAATCCTGAGGTATGGAAAAACGGCAAATGGTTCCTTTTTAAAAAAAAAAGACGAAAAGAGGCATAAACTATGACCTGGCATTAGTGTAAGTAGCCAAAAATTTGGGGGGAAAAATTTTCAGGGGAGTTTGGTGGAAAACCTGGAACGGAACAGGAGTATAAATGCCAAACCCCACGGATTCACGGAAGGGCAAATCCCGTGTCACAAACCCTTTTGGGGTTTCAGATAAAAAAAAAAGTAAACAAGAGGAGGGGGGGTATTGCATTTCTTGGACTGCAAGAAGGCCTTTGACACAGTTCCTCACAAGAGATTAGTGCAGAAGCTAGAGCATCAGGCGCATATAACAGGAAGGGCACTGCAATGGATCAGAGAATCCCTGACAGGGAGGCAACAACGAGTCATGGTACGTAATGATGTATCACAGTGGGCACCTGTGACGAGCGGGGTCCCACAGGGGTCGGTCCTAGGACCAGTGCTATTTTTGGTATATGTGAACGACATGACGGAAGGGTTAGACTCCGAAGTGTCCCTGTTTGCAGATGATGTGAAGTTAATGAGGAGAATTAAATCTGATGAGGACCAGGCAGGACTTCAAAGAGACCTGGACAGACTGGACACCTGGTCCAGCAAATGGCTTCTCGAATTTAATCCTGCCAAATGCAAAGTCATGAAGATAGGGGAAGGGCACAGAAGACCACAGACAGAGTATAGGCTAGGTGGTCAAAGACTGCAAACCTCACTCAAGGAGAAAGATCTTGGGGTGAGTATAACACCGAGCATGTCTCCGGAAGCACACATCAATCAGATAACTGCTGCAGCATATGGGCGCCTGGCAAACCTGAGAACAGCATTCCGATACCTTAGTAAGGAATCATTCAAGACACTGTACACCGTGTATGTCAGGCCCATACTGGAGTATGCAGCACCTGTTTGGAACCCGCACTTGATAAAGCACGTCATGAAACTAGAGAAAGTACAAAGGTTTGCGACAAGGTTAGTTCCAGAGCTAAGGGGAATGTCCTATGAAGAAAGATTAAGGGAAATCGGCCTGACGACACTGGAGGACAGGAGGGTCAGGGGAGACATGATAACGACATATAAAATACTGCGTGGAATAGACAAGGTGGACAAAGACAGGATGTTCCAGGGAGGGGACACAGAAACAAGAGGCCACAATTGGAAGTTGAAGACACAAATGAGTCAGAGAGATAGTAGGAAGTATTTCTTCAGTCATAGAGTTGTAAGGCAGTGGAATAGCCTAGAAAATGACGTAGTGGAGGCAGGAACCATACACAGTTTTAAGACGAGGTTTGATAAAGCTCATGGAGCGGGGAGAGAGAGGGCCTAGTAGCAACCGGTGAAGAGGCGGGGCCAGGAGCTAGGACTCGACCCTGCAACTGCAAATAGGTGAGTACAAATAGGTGAGTACACACACACACACACACACACACACACACACACACACACACGCACACACACACACACACACACACACACACACACACACACACACACACACACACACACACACACACACACACACACACACACGCATACATACACACGAATAGTCTGGGACACACAGTGGTTCAGCAGTGGCCTTGCCAGCTAGCACTCTGACACAGGCGAAGAATCCATCCGGCTCATCAACAGAATCAATACGAGAAGACAAAAGCGGTGAGAATTGTCTTCTCAGGCGGCAAAATCTCCTCCACGTAACACGATAGTGACCCGCCGCTCAAGCTCAGCCAGTCAGCTCTTCCATGTCTGTACCCCCGTGGGAGCTCCCTAATCTATTTCAATCTTCTCACAGCTTTTACGAACGATCGTACCTCAATCTGAGCCTCGTAAAAGACGAAGACAAAAGCTATTTCCAGCAGCAACGAAAAACAAGCAACAGCAACAAGCAGCAAGCAACAAGCAACAAGCAACAAGCTATTCAAGATATATGAATGAACTTCCCTCTCACCCTAACTATAATATATATTTTCTGCCAATGGAATCAGGCAATTACACACACACACACATTTATAATAATATATATATATATATATATATAATATATATATATATATATATATATATATATATATATATATATATATATATATATAATATATATAATTTTATATACACAGTGGACCCCCGGTTAACGATATTTTTTCTCTCCAGAAGTATGTTCAGGTGCCAGTACTGACCGAATTTGTTCCCATAAGGAATATTGTGAAGTAGATTAGTCCATTTCAGACCCCCAAACATACACGTACAAACGCACTTACATAAATACACTTACATAATTGGTCGCATTCGGAGGTGATCGTTATGCGGGGGTCTGATGGCAGCCAGAAGCGTCCAGATGGTATCACCCTTCAAGCCTGGACAGATGGGAAGCAGGTGGTGTGGGACTATACATGTGCATCTACCTTGGCTGATACCTATCTCCAATACACCAGGGAGGAAGGAGGGGCAGCTGCCAGCTTCAGGGAGTCCCAAAAGTCTAGAAAATATGGAGAACTTGCCCATCATTATATGTTTGTTCCCATAGGCTCAGAGACCCTTGGCTCATGGGGAAAGAGTGCATCTAAATTCCTTAAGGAGCTGGGAAAAAGACTCATCAGGGTAACTAGGGATCCCAGAGCAGCTAGTTTTCTGTTCCAGCGGCTCAGTGCGGCTGTTCAAAGGGGTAATGCCTGCTGTATTTTGGGCACACGCCCCAGCTCTGAGGAGCTGGATGAGATTTTCGCCTTATAATCGGTGATACACACGTAACAACATGTACCGTATATGCCACCTTTATATCAACAATGTATCTCTTAAATCTTCTGTACCATATTATGTAATAAAATATTCCTATTAGTAAAAAAAATATATTTCAAAAGATGGGGTGGTAGGGGAAGTGGAATATTCAAACGGCTTCAGGAAGAAATCCAAATATTTTTCCTTGAAGCCTTTTTATCCATATTAGTTGTATTAGTAGTAATAATACAATATGGTAGAACAATCAACTTGCGTATGAGTAAAAGGTTATAAAAGGCATTACTTGGGTAGCACACTACTACCAGCGTCAGGAGACACGTTGTCTCCTGACGCTGGTCCTAATCGCATGACGACCCGCTCTGCTGCAGCTGTTGGTCATGTGACCGACGCCTTCCGCTGGCTTCCCCGTTCATCCCTTCAAATATTAAAGATAGCTTTAGTGTAGCAACTTATATTTATCTTAAAAAAAGGGGTATCTTTATCAGCAGTGAGTGTGTCAACCAGCTGAACACCTCAGTGGGTACGTCAACCAGCTGAACACCTCAGTGGGTACGTCAACCAGCTGAACACCTCAGTGGGTACGTCAACCAGCTGAACACCTCAGTGGGTACGTCAACCAGCTGAACACCTCAGTGGGTACGTCAACCAGCTGAACACCTCAGTGGGTACGTCAACCAGCTGAACACCTCAGTGGGTACGTCAACCAGCTGAACACCTCAGTGGTACGTCAACCAGCTGAACACCTCAGTGGGTAAGTCAACCAGCTGAACACCTCAGTGGGTACGTCAACCAGCTGAACACCTCAGTGGGTACGTCAACAGCTGAACACCTCAGTGGGTACGTCAACAGCTGAACACCTCAGTGGGTACGTCAACCAGCTGAACACCTCAGTGGGTACGTCAACCAGCTGAACACCTCAGTGGGTACGTCATCCAGCTGAACACCTCAGTGCGTACGTCAACCAGCTGAACACCTCAGTGGGTACGTCAACCAGCTGAACACCTCAGTGGGTAAGTCAACCAGCTGAACACCTCAGTGGTACGTCAACCAGCTGAACACCTCAGTGGGTACGTCAACCAGCTGAACACCTCAGTGGGTACGTCAACCAGCTGAACACCTCAGTGGGTACGTCAACCAGCTGAACACCTCAGTGGGTACGTCAACCAGCTGAACACCTCAGTGGGTACGTCAACCAGCTGAACACCTCAGTGGGTACGTCAAAACAGCTGAACACCTCAGTGGGTACGTCAACCAGCTGAACACCTCAGTGGGTACGTCAACCAGCTGAACACCTCAGTGGGTACGTCAACAGCTGAACACCTCAGTGGGTACGTCAACCAGCTGAACACCTCAGTGGGTACGTCAACCAGCTGAACACCTCAGTGGGTACGTCAACCAGCTGAACACCTCAGTGGGTACGTCAACCAGCTGAACACCTCATGGGTACGTCAACCAGCTGAAACACCTCAGTGGGTACGTCAACAGCTGAACACCTCAGTGGGTACGTCAACCAGCTGAACACCTCAGTGGGTACGTCAACCAGCTGAACACCTCAGTGGGTACGTCAACCAGCTGAACACCTCAGTGGGTACGTCAACCACTGAACACCTCAGTGGGTAAGTCAACCAGCTGAACACCTCAGTGGGTACGTCAACCAGCTGAACACCTCAGTGGGTACGTCAACCACTGAACACCTCAGTGGGTACGTCAACCAGCTGAAACCTCAGTGGGTACGTCAACCAGCTGAACACCTCAGTGGTACGTCAACCAGCTGAACACCTCAGTGGGTACGTCAACCAGCTGAACACCTCAGTGGGTACGTCAACCAGCTGAACACCTCAGTGGGTAAGTCAACCAGCTGAACACCTCAGTGGGTACGTCAACCAGCTGAACACCTCAGTGGGTACGTCAACCAGCTGAACACCTCAGTGGGTACGTCAACCAGCTGAACACCTCAGTGGGTACGTCAAACCAGCTGAACACCTCAGTGGGTACGTCAACCAGCTGAACACCTCAGTGGGTACGTCAACCAGCTGAACACCTCAGTGGGTACGTCAACCAGCTGAACACCTCAGTGGGTACGTCAACCAGCTGAACACCTCAGTGGGTACGTCAACCAGCTGAACACCTCAGTGGGTACGTCAACCAGCTGAACACCTCAGTGGGTACGTCAACCAGCTGAACACCTCAGTGGGTACGTCAACCAGCTGAACACCTCAGTGGGTACGTCAACCAGCTGAACACCTCAGTGGGTACGTCAACCAGCTGAACACCTCAGTGGGTACGTCAACCAGCTGAACACCTCAGTGGGTACGTCAACCAGCTGAACACCTCAGTGGGTACGTCAACCAGCTGAACACCTCAGTGGGTACGTCAACCAGCTGAACACCTCAGTGGGTAAGTCAACCAGCTGAACACCTCAGTGGGTACGTCAACCAGCTGAACACCTCAGTGGGTACGTCAACCAGCTGAACACCTCAGTGGGTACGTCAACCAGCTGAACACCTCAGGGTACGTCAACCAGCTGAACACCTCAGTGGGTACGTCAACCAGCTGAACACCTCAGTGGGTACGTCAACCAGCTGAACACCTCAGTGGGTACGTCAACCAGCTGAACACCTCAGTGGGTACGTCAACCAGCTGACACCTCAGTGGGTAAGTCAACCAGCTGAACACCTCAGTGGGTACGTCAACCAGCTGAACACCTCAGTGGGTACGTCAACCAGCTGAAACACCTCAGTGGGTACGTCAACCAGCTGAACACCTCAGTGGGTACGTCAACCAGCTGAACACCTCAGTGGGTACGTCCAACCAGCTGAACACCTCAGTGGGTACGTCAACCAGCTGAACACCTCAGTGGGTACGTCAACCAGCTGAACACCTCAGTGGGTACGTCAACCAGCTGAACACCTCAGTGGGTACGTCAATCAGCTGAACACCTCAGTGGGTACGTCAACCAGCTGAACACCTCAGTGGGCACGTCAACCAGCTGAACACCTCAGTGGGTACGTCAACCAGCTGAACACCTCAGTGGGTACGTCAACCAGCTGAACACCTCGGTGGGTACGTCAACCAGCTGAACACCTCAGTGGGTACGTGAACCAGCTGAACACCTCAGTGGGTACGTCAACCAGCTGAACACCTCAGTGGGTACGTCAACCAGCTGAACACCTCAGTGGGTACGTCAACCAGCTGAACACCTCAGTGGGTACGTCAACCAGCTGAACACCTCAGTGGGTACGTCAACCAGCTGAACACCTCAGTGGGTTACGTCAACCAGCTGAACACCTCAGTGGGTACGTCAACCAGCTGAACACCTCAGTGGGTACGTCAACCAGCTGAACACCTCAGTGGGTACGTCAACCAGCTGAACACCTCAGTGGGTACGTCAACCAGCTGAACACCTCAGTGGGTACGTCAACCAGCTGAACACCTCAGTGGGTACGTCAACCAGCTGAACACTTCAGTGGGTATGTCAACCAGCTGAACACCTCAGTGGTTACGTCAACCAGCTGAACACCTCAGTGGGTACGTCAACCAGCTGAACACCTAAGTGGGTACGTCAACCAGCTGAACACCTCAGTGGGTACGTCAACCAGCTGAACACCTCAGTGGGTACGTCAACCAGCTGAACACCTCAGTGGGTACGTCAACCAGCTGAACACCTCATGTGGGTACGTCAACCAGCTGAACACCTCAGTGGTACGTCAACCAGCTGAACACCTCAGTGGGTACGTCAACCAGCTGAACACCTCAGTGGGTACGTCACCCAGCTGAACACCTCAGTGGTTACGTCAACCAGCTGAACACCTCAGTGGGTACGTCAAACAGCTGAACACCTCAGTGGGTACGTCAACCAGCTGAACACCTCAGTGGGTACGTCAACCAGCTGAACACCTCAGTGGGTACGTCAACCAGCTGAACACTTCAGTGGGTACGTCAACCAGCTGAACACCTCAGTGGTACGTCAACCAGCTGAACACCTCAGTGGGTACGTCAACCAGCTGAACACCTCAGTGGGTACGTCAACCAGCTGAACACTTCAGTGGGTACGTCAACCAGCTGAACACCTCAGTGGGTACGTCAACCAGCTGAACACCTCAGTGGGTACGTCAACCAGCTGAACACCTCAGTGGGTACGTCAACCAGCTGAACACCTTAGTGGGTACGTCAACCAGCTGAACACCTCAGTGGGTACGTCAACCAGCTGAACACCTCAGTGGATACGTCAACCAGCTGAACACCTCAGTGGGTACGTCAACCAGCTGAACACTTCAGTGGGTACGTCAACCAGCTGAACACCTCAGTGGGTACGTCAACCAGCTGAACACCTCAGTGGGTACGTCAACCAGCTTAACATCACGGAAAGTGTGTCAACCAGCTGGCTATACACCTTGACATCACTAGCACATCATTGGTAAATTTTCACACTCCTAGTCATCCTGACGTCCCATACACTCTCTACACTGTTGTTACACGCCATGCTGTTTTGGCGATTAGAAGATGGAGGATCGAGCCTCCAACGTTTCATGTTATTCAGGCAATTATCGTGTCGCATAGCATGTCATCTCATCTACCCAGACATCAATAGCACCTCACTGCTATGTTATCAAACACCGTGACATCAGTAGAACGTCACTGCTCTGTTTTCAAACACCCTGACATCAGCAGAACATCACTGCATTGTTCTCAAACACCCTGACATCATTATACACCCTGACTTCATTAGACTCCCTACATCACTGTGAACATGGAAGACTCTGACACTCGTTGCATTATTATCACTGGTTTTAATTATAATTATACTAAGCTGACGATGATCTTGTCAGGCTGAGGTGCCTTCGTTGCACTGCGTATTGCTGCCACCAGAAACTTGATTGATCAGGCTGTGTACTAGGAGGACTAGTCTGTGAACGCTCCTGGGAGAAAATTTCCCCATCGGAAGCTACTATAGGCTCTGGTTCGGTTTGCGTGCGGCCGGCAGTAACAGTTTTATGATTCTGATCGCGGGTTCTATCCTCACCCGTGGTATGGTTTGTTTGCAATCGTGTCATTACGATTTCGTGAGTCAACAGACGCGAGGCCTGGTCGTGGACCGGGCCTCGGAACACACTCCAGGTAGACTACAAATAGAATACTGGTAGACTCCAGCTTAAGTTACCCACTGTAATTAGCTTTAGTGAGGCTATTTCAGAGGTAAAAAAAAGTAGAATTGAGCTAAATAACTTAAGATTTATTAAAGAAATTGAAAAATGATAACTTTGCCATGAAGCTATCACGCCTTAATTACTATAATTATTGTAATTGCTACGGTTACGTGTAATATTAAATGCCTTTCACTCAGCCGTGCCCCTAGCCACGAGAGAATATTTCCACCTATACCATGTGCTGCCACTATCTTTAACACTCGTCCGTGTGGACCAGAGACAAAATCAAGAAAAATATTCTGAAAAAAAAAATTCCTTGATAGCTTTCATTGCATGAAGTCAAGTAAGATCTGGTAACACTTACAATGACTAATTTTTTCACACAAGAGAGTGAAAAACTTGGTTATTTCCAGCAGGAGGTGAATCATGTAGTACTGAGCAGTATACTGACAGTAACCACGGGTGATTTGTGGCCAGTTTAGGTACTAAGGACTACTTATTCACCTTCTGACTGACCACAGGACCAGCATCAGGGAAATCCTGAAGTAGAGACCTGTATCTTCATTGCAAGAGTGACCGGGTCATCAAGTTCGTCAGATTTCTGGGCTGGCCAACACAATCTAGGATTTCAATCTTGGACCGGAGATAGCAGCATCCTCCGTCCAGTTAACACGCCTCGTTAAGTAAGCGATCTTCCTCTCCCAGCTTCAGTTACTGATGCTGCTCTGTGTGTCTTCCTTATGCTGAGATGGTGATGATCTCGAAGCACCCGGCTACTGATGCTGCTCTCAGTCTTTACAATACATAGCAATGAACTATGATTCGACCTCTGCATACACACAAAAACACACACACACACACACACACACACACACACACACACACACACATACACACACACGCACACGCACACGCACACACAAACACACATACACACACAAGGACATTTCCAAAACTAATACAAAAACACAATAAACACTGGTTAATGGCACAGAAAAACACACGTGAAGAAATAAAACAGAAGATGAGCACTGTATATCTCGTTTTCACACAGCCAAAGGTCTCAGTGAGCGCGCACGTGTGCGTGCGTGCGTGCGTGTGTGTGTGTGTGTGTGTGTGTGTGTGTGTGTGTGTGTGTGTGTGTGTGTGTGTGTGTGTGTGTGTGTGTGTGTGTGTGTGTATGTGTGCGTGTGTGTGTGTGTATGTGTGTATGTTCGTGTGTGTGTGTGTGTGTGTACTCACCTATTTGTACTCACCTATTTGTGGTTGCAGGGGTCGAGTCACAGCTCCTGGCCCCGCCTCTTCGCTGATTGCTACTAGGTCCTCTCTCTCCCTGCCCCATGAGCTCTATCATACCTCGCCTTAAAACTATGTATGGTTCCCGCCTCCACTACGTCACCCTCCAGGCTATTCCACGGCCTGACTACTCTATGACTGAAGAAATACTTCCTAACATCCCTTTGATTCATCTGAGTCTTCAACTTCCAATTGTGACCTCTTGTGTCTGTGTCCCTTCTCTGGAACATCCCGTCTTTGTCCACCTTGTCTATTCCGCGCAGTATTTTATATGTCGTTATCATGTCTCCCCTGACCCTCCTGTCCTCCAGTGTCGTCAGGCCGATTTCCCTCAACCTTTCTTCGTAGGACAATCCCCGTAGCTCTGGGACTAGTCTTGTTGCAAACCTTTGCACCTTCTCTAATTTCTTGACGTGCTTGACTAGGTGTGGATTCCAAACTGGTGCTGCATACTCCAGTATGGGTCTGACGTAAATGGTATACAGAGTCTTAAACGAATCCCACTCTGACACCTCGTCGCGTACCATGACTCGTTGTTGCCTCCCTGTCAGGTATTCTCTGATCCATTGCAGTGCCTTTCCTGTTATGTGTGCCTGATCCTCTAGCTTTTGCAGTAACCTCTTGTGAGGAACTGTGTCGAAGGCCTTCTTGCAGTCCAAAAAAATGCAGTCGATCCACCCCTCTCTCTCTTGTCTTACTTCTGTCACCTTGTCATAAAACTCTAGTAGGTTTGTGACACAGGATTTTCCTTCCCTGAAACCGTGCTGGTTGTCAATTATACACTTGTTTCTTTCCAGGTGCTCCACCACTCTCCTCCTGATGATCTTCTCCATGACCTTGCATACTATACACGTTAGTGATACAGGTCTGTAGTTTAGTGCCTCATGTCTGTCTCCCTTTTTAAAAATTGGGACTACATTTGCCATTTTCCATACCTCAGGGAGTTGCCCAGCTTCAAATGATGTGTTGAAGATCTTTGTTAATGGCTCACACAATATCTCTGCTCCCTCTTTAAGGACCCATGGGGAGATGTTGTCTGGTCCCACCGCCTTTGAGGTGTCAAGTTCGCATAGCAGCTTCTTCACCTCCTCCTTGGTTATATGTACCTCATCCAGCACTTGCTGGTGTACCCCCCTGTTCTGATTTCCTGGAGTCCTACTGGTTTCCACTGTAAATACCTCTTTAAATCTTGTGTTGAGCTCCTGACATACCTCTTGGTCGTTTCTTGTGAATTCCCCATCACCCTTCCTCAGTCTGATTACCTGGTCCTTGACTGTTGTTTTCCTCCTGATGTGGCTGTACAACAGCTTCGGGTCAGTCTTTACTTTTGATGCTATGTCATTTTCATATTGTCTCTGAGCCTCCTTTCTTATCTGTGCATATTCGTTTCTGGCTCTTCGGCTGATTTCTTTATTTTCCTGGGTTCTCTGTCTTCTGTACCTTTTCCATTCTCTAGTACACCTAGTTTTTGCCTCCCTACACCTTTGGGTGAACCAAGGACTCGTTCTGTTCTTCCCATTATTTCTGTTTCCCTTGGGAACAAACCTCTCCTCTGCCTCCTTGCATTTTGTTGCTACATAGTCCATCATTTCTTGTACTGGTTTTCCTGTCAGTTCCCTCTCCCACTGAATGTCTTGAAGGAAGTTCCTCATGCCTGAGTAGTTCCCCCTTTTGTAGTTTGGTTTTTCCCAGCCTATTCCTGCTACTCTCTCCACTTGGAGCTCAACTATGTAGTCGAAGCACAGAACCACATGATCACTAGCTCCCAGGGGCCTTTCATACATGATACCCTCGATGTCCGAACTACTCATGGTGAATACAAGGTTAGCCTTGCTGGTTCATCCTCTCCTCTCTCTCTGGTAGTGTCTCTAACATGTTGATGCATGAGGTTTTCCAGTACCACATCCATCATCTTGGCTCTCCATGTTTCGGGACCCCCATGGGGCTCCAGGTTTTCCCAGTCAATCTCCTTGTGATTGAAATCACCCATGACTAGTAACTTTGCTCCCCCCATATGTGCTCTCCTGGCCACGTCGGCTAGTGTGTCGATCATTGCTCTGTTGCTCTCATCGTATTCTTCTCTTGGCCTCCTGCAGTTCTGTGGTGGGTTGTACATTACTGCAATTATCACCTCATGTCCCTCAGACTGGATTGTTCCTACTAAGTAGTCCCTTTCGCCCGTGCCATCCATTCCTTCCATTTTCTCAAAATCCCACTGGTTTTTAATGAGCAGTGCAACTCCTCCTCCCCCTCTCCTCCCTCTGTCTTTCCTGAGGATTTGGTATCCGGATGGAAAGATTGAATCTGTTATTATTCTGGTGAGTTTTGTTTCTGTGAGTACTATTATGTCTGGGGATGTCTCTTTGATTCTTTCGTGCCACTCCTCATACTTGTTTGTTATTCCATCTGCATTTGTGTGTGTGTGTGTGTGTGCGTGTGTGTGTGTGTGTGTGTGTGTGTGTGTGTGTGTATGTGTGTATGTGTGCTGTGTGTGTGTGTGTGTGTGTGTGTGTGTGTGTGTGTGTGTGTGTTGTGTGTGTGTGTGTGTGTGTGTGTGTGTGTGTGTGTGTGAGTGTGTGTGTGTGTGTGTGTGTGTGTGTGCGTGTGTGTGTGTGTGTGTGTGTGTGTGTGTGTGTGTGTGTGTGTGTGTGTGTGTGTGTGTGTGCTACCAACAGCTGAGTGGATCAGCGGCAGCAACATTTGCAGCAGCATAGCCTTGAGTGTTGACAATGTTGCATAAGGCAATATGGTGGGTCACGGGGAGAGAATGACTTTGAAGTGAAAGAGAGGAATGTGCAATAACCGGCCTGGCTCTCAGTGCCAGCGGGGATGCCAGTCTGGCACCCACAAAATGTGACGCTCATCAACCTTGCTGTAGAAGGCAGACATCTGTAATTTAAACAGAAAGGCTTATCATCCAATATTAGTAGTACCACACCAAGTGTCCATAACATGCATCTTTAAAGCTACGTATCCTCACCGTCACGTGTCCTCCACGTCACGTGTCCTCAACGTCACGTGCCCTCAACGTCACATGTCCTTGTATTGAGTCAACGATTTCGTGCAAAGCTTTAAGGTGACTTGATAAAGTTCCACACTGAACGAAACATAGTCGCAATGAAAACTTCTTCTGCAACTTAAGTTCTACCTTCATACATCTCAGCAACAAGCCAGTCACCACAAAAGCAAGCAAGCCAAACCACCAGCTGGACTTGCCCACCGGACATCACGCAAGGAACAACAACTTCAAGGAAGGTTGTGTAGCGGAGCTCTGTTTGAGCCTTTCTACACCCATTTTCCCAGACTGGTGTATCACCGACCCTGAGCACCTCGCCGGAGTCCCCTGTACTCTTGCCACCACAGCCGACCTAGAAGGCAGGGTCGTCATACTCCAGCGACTTCAACATGACGGACCTCTTGAACGACCAGTTTACAGACGAATGCATCAGCACAGAACAGTGGAAATTCACCAAAAGCTTCCAGACGCGCAGTGACGAAGGAAAAACATTTCTAACAATCTCAAACCAGTACACAAATATTTGGACTACCGATGACCTTTAATTAAATACAATATAACGAACAAAAAGGCACAATACCGTGACTGGAACAATATACAAATAACCCGCACACAGAAGAGAGGCGCTTACAACGACGTTTCGGTCCGACTTGGACCATTTACAACGTCATTTACAATATACCTCTGAAAACAACAACATCAAGTATAGGTAGCGCATTGCTGGTCAAATACATTTCCTGCTTTCTGAGATCTCTCAGCCCCGCTCATCTTAAGCACTCAGGAGACCTCCCTAACCGCATTAGAGACTTCTCTGACCGAAAGTAGTCTGAAAGATATTTCTCTTTTCACAAAGGTACGCACCTCACAAGTTACTGACCTTCTGCGAAGCAAAGTCAATCAGACCTTTAATTTTCCACTACCTCCCAGGGATTGTGTCGACCTGATTAAACTCCGCATCAGCAGACACTGTTTCTCTTTCAACGACAGGTTCTACAAGCAGATGGCATGAGTACATTAGTGGTAGTCGCAACATTTAGAGCACTTTGACCACTGGCAAGGGTATAGGCTCTCACATCAGCGCCCTCTTGGTAACCTTGTACATTGAACAACTCAAAACTGAGCGCTTCGCCAACATCATCGCCACCAACATCACATAGTGACGTGATGTGGACGACGTCCTATTAATCACTCACAGACGTTTTGACGTACAGCAGCTCTAGAAAAGTCTCGACGCAGATGAACATGCCATCCAACTCACACTTGAGGAAGTCAGTAAAAGGTTATTGTTCCCAGTCGTCTTCATTCGCCAAACAGGAAACACCCTGAAATTCTAATTCTTCAGGAAGCCTACCAACAACAGCGATCTTACACACCTTTAGTCGCGTCAAAATATAAAGACTGAACGTGGCACCATCACCAGATTTTCCCCTGAGAGTATATCACACTTGCAGCCGAGAGTCTGTTGACGAAGAATGTGCATATCTACATGATGCTACATGTATACAACAAGCTACATGTATACACCAAGCTATATGTATACACCAAGTTATATGTATACACCAAGCTACATGTATATACCAGGCTACATGTAGACACCAAGATGCATGTTTACACCAGGCTACATGTATACACCAAGTTACATGTACACACAAAGCTACATGTACACACCAAGCATGCATGAACGTAGCTACAGTTTCCTTCTCCTTTCATGAAAAACTGAAACAAACTTAACTCTTCAACTGTCAATTCTCCAAGCGCTAACACCACTCTAATTAAAGCTATAATCCTGATCAACAGCCACGTTGCATTGAATGTCTCCTGAGTACCCCCGCAAGCCAGCACCAGAATCGCCATAGCAACCAATATATCCATCAAAGACCGGAAGAACTGAACCGGTCAATGCAGAGGGTTACATAATCCCGTGTGGAGGCTGTGACGAGGTATATGTCGGAGCAACATATATCCTACGAACACTTCTGAACGAACACATCAAGGATTATACTAGAAGCATATTGAACCTCACAGTGTGGCATCCATTGTGTCAGGTGCCAAGGCTGAACCCAGCAGTGTGGCACTCGTGTTGCCTGGTGCTAAGAATGAACCACACTATATAGCACCCATGATACCAAGCCTGAACCACAGTCTATACTACATATCTCAAAACTAGAGAGAGAGAGAGAGAGATGGAATAAGTCTCACATATGCTTGCCTCCACCTCATGTAACAGACAGCAGCTCAGAGTCAAACTAACGACACGAACTCCGTCTTCCTGTGAGACCATTGCGTTCACTGAAACAGTATTATGCTTACTGAGATGCCATTCTACTGGATGCTAGGCTGTTATGCTTACTGAGAGGCCACTCTACTGGGTGTTAGCCTGTTATGTTCAGTTGATGGACTCAACACATCGATTCAAGATTGAGGGACTGATTGCCTCACACTCCTTTTACCACTATTCATCTCTGTACTGGACTGAGGAAGCCGCTCGTTGGCAAAACGTTTCCATAAAAAAAGATTCCCAAATGTTGCACAAGTGTCTGATTTTTCAACTTGTCGATTTCTAAACCATTTACATGAGGCGTACGCTTGTTATGGGACCCCGCGTCTCAATGCTTACTAATGGAGCAGACTTACGCTTGTTCCGGGGCCCGTCTCTCAGAGGCCACTACGCTCACTGAGTGGTTATCAGGCTCGCTGACGACCCATCGCTCAAGAGTCATCTCGGGAACCCAGCCACCGTATCCGATCTTTTTACGATCTTAGCGCATTTACCGCGGTGACACATCCCATTTCCCTCGACCATCACAGTCCTCGCTGAGTGGCGACCATCACAGTCCTCGCTGAGTGACGACCACCACAGTCTTAGGTGAGAGGCAACCACCACAGTCTTAGGTGAATGGCAACCACCACAGTCTTAGGTGAGTGGCAACCACCACAGTCTTAGGTGAGTGGCGACCACCAGTTTCAGGTGAGTGGCAACCACCACAGTCTTAGGTGAGTGGCAACCACCACAGTCTTAGGTGAGTGGCAACCACCACAGTCCTCGCTGAGTGGCGACCACCAGAGTCCTCGCTGAGTGGCGACCACCACAGTCCTCGCTGAGTGGCGACCACCACAGTCCTCGCTGAGTGGCGACCACCACAGTGCTCGCTGAGTGGCGACCACCACAGTCCTCGCTGAGTGGCGACCACCACAGTCTTAGGTGAGTGGCGACCACCACAGTCCTCGCTGAGTGGCGACCACCACAGTCTTAGGTGAGTGGCGACCACCACAGTCCTCGCTGAGTGGCGACCACCACAGTGCTCGCTGAGTGGCGACCACCACAGTGCTCGCTGAGTGGCGACCACCACAGTGCTCGCTGAGTGGCGACCACCACCCACCTGGAACAACACAATCACTCTTAACTCTCAGTCCACCTCTTCCTTTTGCGTTTGTATTCAATGTCATACAAAAAAAAATATCTTAAATATTTTTTTATCTTATTTAAGAGGTATTTTTCCCGACTATGAGTTAGCGTAGTTATTTATATCTGCAGACTGAACGTAGGTCAGAGTGTATATATACTTATGTACCTCTTTGTATATACACATAGATATATGCCTCTTTGTGTAGATATACTTAGATATATACCTCCCATTGTATATACACTTAGATACAAACTTTGTATTAATGAATAAGAGAGACAGAAAACAAAATAGAAATAGACGAAAGTCAAATTCAAAATTCTATTAACTATTAACAATTAAAATAAACAGGAATCGATTGATAATATATATATATATATATATATATATATATATATATATATATATATATATATATATATATATATATATATATATATATATATATATATATATATATATATATGTATGTATATGTATGTATTTATATAATCTTCATTTAATATTAACATCATACTAATTCACTGGCCGAGAAAAAAGAGAGGAAGTTGTATATTTATCCAGCACATATTTTTTTCCCCCAGCAGCGGCTAATTAATCCAGGAAGGATAATTGAATGGTGTATGACTGACTGTATTTGTAGTTCGTTATCCATCTCTTATGCTGAGATATAACTTACTTATTTTTTTAATGTTGTTATTAGTAGTAGTAGAGTTACAGAGTTGGTAAACTGACTCGTATGATAAGTTAATTGACTCGTATGATGACTAGATTGACTCGTATGATAAATTAATTGACTCGTAATGATGACTAGAATTGACTCGTATGATAAGTTAATTGACTCGTATGATGACTAGATTGACTCGTATGATAAGTTAATTGATTCGTATGATGACTAGATTGACTCGTATGATAAATTAATTGACTCGTATGATGACTAGATTGACTCGTATGATAAGTTAATTGATTCGTATGATGACTAGATTGACTCGTATGATAAGTTAATTGACTCGTATGATGACTAGATTGACTCGTATGATAAGTTAATTGATTCGTATGATAACTAGATTGATTTGTCTGATAACTAAGTCGTCTCGTATGATAACTAAATTGACTCGTATAATAATTAACGAAGTTGTCTCCCCTTAATCAAATAAATACTTAAAAAATAAAGATCGCATAACATTGGCTTCTGGAAAGTAGTAAAACATCACTAAATTTATTATTATTATTATTATTATTATTATTATTATTATTATTATTATTATTATTATTATTATTATTATTATTATTATTATTTATTAATCCCTGAAGAGGGAGCTTTAAGAAGTTGTCTGATGTATGTTTGTCTCTCATTTCTCTAACTTCTCGATTATGTTTCGGTCATAACTTGAAAATTCCTCATTAGATGTAATTCACATTTTAGCTGCTTATGGACGGTGTTGAGGACCAGATTCTAGGAACAATTGTCATGTACAGGTGACCTGTGACCTGTGACCTGTAACCAAAGTTGTTGAACGCATTCCCAGCATCCTTGAATGGCGGAGCTACAGAAATACGACCTTTACCGAGTCACACAGCTGATATTCCATTTATCGTATCTCCTACCGAAATATAAGATTTTGGTAGCGGTACCAAGACGTTGACTCCTGGAGACGCTAGAGCGATGCTGAGACCGTGTCTGCTAAACTTTACTTACTCTCCTACCTGAAGCAAGTGGGAAGTAATTTATGTTTTTGTTATTAGCATACCGGTAGTTTCCCACAAAGGCAGGGGGACCCGAAAATAAAGAAAGACTTTCATCAACATTCACTCCATCACTGTCTTGCCAGAGGTGCGCTTATATTAGAGTTAAAAAACTGCAATGTATCTGAATTCACTCCAGGAATTCAAGTCTGCGCCGGTTCCCTGAGATTTATACTAAATGTTGCTTTGCTTACACTCCAACAGCAAGTCAAGTTGTAAAAACCGTTTGCCTCCACTCGCTATCTAACACGCTCACGCACGCTTGCTGGAAGTTCAAGCCCCTCACACTCTAAACCTCCTTTACTCTCTCCCTCCAAACTTTCCTAGGACGACCGCCACCCCGCCTTCCCTTTGCATTGCCATATTCCTGTTTTCTATGATGTGATGTGTGGAGCAGACAGTTGACGGATCATAACCTGCTGGTTGACAGCTTCACAAGTAGACACCTGGCTGTCTTCAAGGCGCTGGACAGGTACATAAAGTCAGTACCTGATCAGCCGGGCTGTGGTTCGTACGTTGGTTTGCGTGCAGCCAGCAATAAAGGACTGGTTGATCAGGCTCTGATCCGCTAGTGCAGCTGAAGGGTAGCGAGCATCCGCTAGTGCAGTTGACGGGTAGCGAGCATCCGCTAGTGCAGCTGACGGGTAGCGAGCATCCGCTAGTGCAGCTGACGGGCAGCGAGCATCCGCTAGCGCAGCTGAAGGGTAGCGAGCATCCGCTAGTCCAGCTGAAAGGTAGTGAGCATCCGCTAGTGCAGCTGAAGGGTAACCCAGGGATCCGTTTGTCCACCTGAAAGGTAGTGAGCATCCGCTAGTGCAGCTGAAGGGTAGCGAGCATCCGCTAGCGCAGCTGAAGGGTAGCGAGCATCCGCTAGTCCAGCTGAAAGGTAGTGAGCATCCGCTAGTGCAGCTGACGGGCAGCGAGCATCCGCTAGTGCAGCTGAAGGGTAGCGAGCATCCGCTAGTGCAGCTGACGGGTAGCGAGCATCCGCTAGTGCAGTTGACGGGTAGCAGGCATCCGCTAGTGCAGCTGACGGGGAGCGAGCATCCGCTAGCGCAGCTGAAGGGTTTGCGAGCATCCGCTAGTCCAGTAAAAAGGTAGTGAGCATCCGCTAGTGCAGCTGACGGGTAGCGAGCATCCGCTAGTCCAGCTGAAAGGTAGTGAGCATCCGCTAGCGCAGCTGACGGGTAGCGAGCATCCGCTAGTGCAGTTGACGGGTAGCAGGCATCCGCTAGTGCAGCTGACGGGGAGCGAGCATCCGCTAGCGCAGCTGAAGGGTAGCGAGCATCCGCTAGTCCAGCCGAAAGGTAGTGAGCATCCGCTAGTGCAGCTGACGGGTAGCGAGCATCCGCTAGTCCAGCTGAAAGGTAGTGAGCATCCGCTAGCGCAGCTGAAGGGTAGCGAGCATCCGCTAGTGCAGCTGACGGGTAGCGAGCATCCGCTAGTGCAGCTGACGGGTAGCGAGCATCCGCTAGTGCAGTTGACGGGTAGCGAGCATCCGCTAGTGCAGCTGAAAGGTAGTGAGCAATCCGCTAGTGCAGCTTGAAGGGTAGCGAGCATCCGCTAGTGCAGCTGAACAGTAGCGAGCATCCGCTAGTGCAGCTGACGGGTAGCGAGCATCCGCTAGTGCACCTGAAAGGGATTGAGCATCCGCTAGCGCAGGTGAAGGGTAGCGAGCATCTGCTAGTGCAGCTGAAAGGTAGTGAGCATCCGCTAGTGCAGCTGACGGGTAGCGAGCATCCGCTAGTGCAGCTGATGAGTAGCGAGCATCCGCTAGCGCAGCTGAAGGGCAGCGAGCATCCGCTAGTGCAGCTGACGGGTAGCGAGCTCCGCTAGTTTCACTGAAAAGGGAGTGAGAATCCGATAGCGCGTGAAGGGTAGCGAGCATCTGCTAGTGCAGGTGAAAGGTAGTGAGCATCCGCTAGTGCAGCTGACGGGTAACGAGCATCCGCTAGTGCAGCTGACGAGCAGCGAGCATCCGCTAGTGCAGCTGAAGGGTAGCGAGCATCCCTAAATGCAGCTGAAAAGGGAGTGAGCATCGCTAGTGAAGCTGACGGTAGCGAGCATCCCCTAGTGCAGCTGAGGGTAGTGAGCAACCGCTAGTGCAGCTGAAGGGTAGCGAGCATCCGCTAGTGCAGCTGAAGGGTAGCGAGCATCCGCTAGTGCAGCTGAAAGGTAGTGAGCATCCGCTAGTGCAGCTGAAGGGTAGCGAGCATCCGCTAGTGCAGCTGAAGGGTAGCGAGCATCCGCTAGTGCAGCTGACGGGTAGCGAGCATCCGCTAGTGCAGCTGAAAGGTAGTGAGCATCCGCTAGTGCGCTGAAGGTAGCGAGCATCCGAGTGCAGCTGAGGGTAGCGAGCATCCGCTAGTGCAGCTGAAGGGTAGCGAGCATCCGCTAGTGCAGCTGAAAGGTAGTGAGCAACCGCTAGTGCAGCTGAAGGGTAGCGAGCATCCGCTAGTGCAGCTGACGGGTAGCGAGCATCCGCTAGTGCAGCTGAAAGGTAGTGAGCATCCGCTAGCGCAGCTGAAGGGTAGCGAGCATCCGCTAGTGCAGCTGAAGGGTAGCGAGCATCCGCTAGTGCAGCTGAAAGGTAGTGAGCAACCGCTAGTGCAGCTGAAGGGTAGCGAGCATCCGCTAGTGCAGCTGAAGGGTAGCGAGCATCCGCTAGTGCAGCTGACGGGTAGCGAGCATCCGCTAGTGCAGCTGAAAGGTAGTGAGCATCCGCTAGCGCAGCTGAAGGGTAGCGAGCATCCGCTAGTGCAGCTGAAAGGCAGTGAGCATCCGCTAGTGCAGCTGACGGGTAGCGAGCATCCGTTAGTGCAGCTGATGAGTAGCGAGCATCCGCTAGCGCAGCTGAAGGGTAGCGAGCATCCGCTAGTGCAGTTGAAGGGTAGCGAGCATCCACTAGTGCAGCTGAAGGGTAGCGAGCATCCGCTAGTGCAGCTGAAGGGTATCGAGCATCCGCTAGTGCAGCTGAAGGGCAGCGCATCTGCTAGTGCAGCGAAGGGTAGCGAGCATCCGCTAGTGCAGCTGAAGGGCAGCGAGCATCCGCTAGTGCAGCTGAAGGGTAGCGAGCATCCGCTAGTGCAGCTGAAGGGTAGCGAGCATCCGCTAGTGCAGCTGAAGGGTAGCGAGCATCCGCTAGTGCAGCTGAAGGGTAGCGAGCATCCGCTAGTGCAGCTGAAGGGTAGCGAGCATCCGCTTGTGCAGCTAAAGGGTAGCGAGCATCCGCAAGTGCAGCTGAAAAGGGGAGTGAGCATCGCTAGTGCAGCTGAAGCGTAGCGAGCATCCGCTAGGCGCTGAAGGGTAGCGAGCATCCGCTAGTGCAGCTGAAGGGTAGGGGCATCCGCTAGTGCAGCTGAAACGTAGCGAGCATCCGCTAGTGCAGCTGAAGGGTAGCGTGCATCCGCTAGTGCAGCTGAAGGGTAGTGAGCATCCGCTAGTGCAGCTGAAGCGTAGCGAGCATCCGCTAGTGCAGCTGAAGGGTAGTGAGCATCCGCTAGTGCAGCTGAAGCGTAGCGAGCATCCGCTAGTGCAGCTGAAGGGTAGTGAGCATCCACTAGTGCAGCTGAAGCGTAGCGAGCATCCGCTAGTGCAGCTGAAGGGTAGTGAGCATCCGCTAGTGCAGGCTGAAGCGTTAGCGAGCATCCGCTAGTGCAGTGAAGGGTAGTGAGCATCCGCTAGTGCACGTTGAAGCGAGCAGCATCCGAAGTGCAAACTGAAGGGTAGTGAGCATCCGCTAGTGCAGCTGGAAGCGTTAGCAGCATCCGCTAGTGCATGAAGGGGTAAATTACATCCGCAGTGGCAACTGAAGCGTAGCGAGCATCCGTAGGCAGCGAAGGGTAGTGAGCATCCGCTAGTGGCAGCTGAAGGGAGTGAGCCCTCCGTAGTGCAGGTGAAGGTAGCGTGCTCCGATATGCAGTGGGAAGGGGTATGAGCATCCGCTAGTGCGCTAGCGAGCGAGCATCCGCAAGTGCAGCTGAAGGGTAGTGAGCATCCGCTAGGGCAGCTGAAAGCGTAGCGAGCATCCGCTAGTGCAGTTGAAGGGTAGGTGAGCATCCATATGCCAGCGAAGCGGGAGCGAGCATCCGCTGTGCAAACTGAAGGTAGTGAAGGTGCTAGTGCAGCTAAAGTGCGAGCACCGTATGCAGTGAAGGGTTTGAGCATCTGCTAGTGCACTGAAAACGTAGCGGAAACCCTTTTGTGCAAAGGGGAGTGGCATCCCAGGCAGTGAAGGTAGCGGCTCCGCTAGTGCAGTGAAGGGTTTGAGCTCCGCTAGGTGAATGAAGCGTTTTGCGAGCCCGCTGTAGTGAGGGGAGTGAGCTCGCTAATTTACTGCTCTGTGAAAGCAGTCAGGTAAACGTGTGTACAATACATTTGAAGGGCTACAAATTTACACAGGGGCAGAAAGGTTACAAAATTTTCACAGGGGGAAAAAGGTGCTACAACATTTTTCCCGGGAAACGGTGCTCCATTTTCCAAGGGACAGAAGGTGCTACAACATTTTCACAGGGACAAAGTGCTCAACATTTACACAGGGGGCAGAAAGGCTACAAAAATTTACAAGGGGAAGGTGCTACAACATTTACACAGGGACAGAAGGTGCTACAACATTTACACAGGGACAGAAGGTGCTACAACATTTACACAGGGACAGAAGGTGCTACAACATTTACACAGGGACAGAAGGTGCTACAACATTTACACAGGGACAGAAGGTGCTACAACATTTACACAGGGACAGAAGGTTGCTACAACATTTACACTGGACAGAAGGTGCTACAACATTTACACCAGGGACAGAAGGTGCTACAACATTTACACAGGGACAGAATGTGCTACAACATTTACACAAGGACAGAAGGTGCTACAACATTTACACGGGGACAGAATGTGCTACAACATTTACACAGGGACAGAAGGTGCTACAACATTTACACAGGGACAGAAGGTGCTACAACATTTACACAGGGACAGAAGGTGCTACAACATTTACACAGGGACCGAATTTGCTACAACATTTACACAGGGACCGAATGTGCTACAACATTTACACAGGGACCGAATGTGCTACAACATTTACACAGGGACCGAATGTGCTACAACATGTACGCAGGGACCGAATTTGCTACAACATTTACACAGGACAGAAATGTGCTACAACATTTACACAGGACCGAATGTGCTACAACATTTACACAGGGACCGAATATGCTACAACATGTACGCAGGGACCGAATTTGCTACAACATTTACACAGGGACAGAATGTGCTACAACATTTACACAGGGACAGAAGGTGTTACAACATTTACACAGGGACAGAAGGTGCTACAGCATTTACACAGGGACAGAATGTGCTACAGCATTTACACAGGGACAGAAGGTGTTACAACATTTACACAGGGACAGAAGGTGTTACAACATTTACACAGGGACAGACGGTGCTACAACATTTACACAGGGACAGAATGTGCTACAACATTTACACAGGGACAGAATGTGCTACAACATTTACACAGGGACAGAATGTGCTACATCATTTACACAGGGACAGAATGTGCTACAACATTTACACAGGGACAGAATGTGCTACAGCATTTACACAGGGACAGAATGTGCTACAACATTTACACAGGGACAGAATGTGCTACAACATTTACACAGGGACAGAATGTGCTACAACATTTACACAGGGACAGAAGGTGCTACATCATTTACACAGGGACAGAATGTGCTACAACATTTACACAGGGACAGAAGGTGCTACAACATTTACACAGGGACAGAATGTGCTACAACATTTACACAGGGACAGAAGGTGCTACAACATTTACACAGGGACAGACGGTGCTACAACATGTACACAGGGACAGAATGTGCTACAACATTTACACAGGGACAGAATGTGCTACATCATTTACACAGGGACAGAATTGTGCTACATCATTTACACAGGGACAGAATGTGCTACAACATTTAAAAAGGGACAGAAGGTGCTACAACATTTACACAGGGACAGAATGTGCTACAACATTTACACGGGAACAGAATGTGCTACAACATTTACACAGGGACAGACGGTGCTACAACATTTAAAACAGGGACAGAATGTGCTACACAACATTTACACAGGGACAGAATGTGCTACAACATTTACACAGGAACAGAATGTGCTACAACATTTACACAGGGACAGACGGTGCTACAACATTTACACAGGGACAGAATGTGCTACAACATTTACACAGGGACAGACGGTGCTACAACATTTACACAGCAACAGAATGTGCTACAACATTTACACAGGGACAGACGGTGCTACATCATTTACACAGGGACAGACGGTGCTACAACACTTACACAGGGACAGAAGGTGCTGCAACATTTACACAGGAACAGAATGTGCTACAACATTTACACAGGGACAGAAGGTGCTACAACATTTACACAGGGACAGAAGGTGCTACAACATTTACACAGGGACAGACGGTGCTACAACATTTACACAGGGACAGACGGTGCTACAACATTTACACAGGGACAGAAGGTGCTGCAACATTTACACAGGAACAGAATGTGCTACAACATTTACACAGGGACAGAAGGTGCTACAACATTTACACAGGGACAGAAGGTGCTACAACATTTACACAGGGACAGAAGGTGCTACAACATTTACACTGGGACAGAAGGTGCTACAACATTTACACAGGGACAGAAGGTGCTACAACATTTACACAGGGACAGAAGGTGCTACAACATTTACACAGGGACAGACGGTGCTACAACATTTACACAGGGACAGAAGGTGCTACAACATTTACACAGGGACAGACGGTGCTACAACTTTTTACACAGGGACATAAGGTGCTACAACATTTATACAGGGACAGAAGGTGCTACAACCTTTTACACTTGGACGAGAATGTGCTACAACATAACACAGGTGACAGATGTTCTACAACATTTACACAGGGACAGAATGGGAGCTACAACATTTACACTGTTACAGAATGTGCTACAAGATACACTGGACCGAAGGTGCTACAACATTTACAAGTACAGAATGTGCAACAACAATTATACAGGGACCGAAGGGTGCACAAACATTACACAGGAGACAGAATTGCACAAACATTTACACATGACAGAATGTGCTACAACATTTACACTGGGACAGAATTGTTGGGGTTACAACATTTTACACAGGGACAGAGGTGCTACAACATTACCCAGGGACAGAAGGTGCTACAAAACATTTACACAGGGATCAGAAGGTGCTAACAACCATTTTACACAGGACAGAATGTGCTACAACCTTTACACTGGACAGAATGTGATACAACATATACACAGGGACAGATGTGCTACAACATTTACACAGGACAGAAGGTGCTACCAAACATTTACACTGGACAGAATGTGCTACACATTTACACAGGGACAATAATGTCTACATCATTTACACAGGGACAGAATGTGGCTATACAACATTTACACCAGGACAAAGGTGGCTACAAATTTACACAGGGACAGAAGGTGCACAACATTTACAACAGGGACAGAAATGTCTACAACATTTACACTGGGACATGAAGGTGCTGACAACATTTACATAGGGACAGAAGTAGCTACAACAACATTTACATAGGGACAGAAGGTGCTACAACATTTACATAGGGACAGAAGGTGCTACAACATTTACACTGGGACAGAAGGTGCTACAACATTTACACAGGGACAGAAGGTGCTGACAAACATTTACACAGGGACACAAGGGTGCTACAACAAACATTTACACAGTTACAGAAGGTGCTACAACATTCACTAAAGGTAAAATCAATGGTCCATGTGGACCAAAAAGTCGTCATAATCTTCACTTTCTCTATGTACGAGTTATTTTTGTATTTACCGAAGGTGATAGATTCACAGAAAGTGAATCCATCACAACACAATACAATATTTACAGTAGGAGCTGCGAGTTACCACGATTCCCTGAGAAAGAAATCCCGAGAGAAACGTACCTGTCATGCAACAACTGTCACCTGTCATGCAACAACTGTCACCTGTCATGCAACAACTGTCACCTGTCATGCAACAACTGTCACCTGTCATGCAACAACTGTCACCTGTCATGCAACAACTGTCACCTGTCATGCAACAACTGTCCCCCGTAAATAACAACTGTCACCTTTTAGAACAACGTCACCTGTCATGCAAAAACGTCACCTGTAAAAAACTGTACTTTTATCAAAAACTGTCACCTGCTGCAACAACTGCACCTTCACGAACAACCGTCCCTTTCATGAACAATGCACCTCAGGAACACCGCCACCTGTAAATGCAACAACGTCCCTGCCATGCAACAACTGTCACCTGTCATGCAAAAAACCCACCTGTATGCAAAAACCGCACCTTTAACACAACTGTCACCTGCATGCAAAAACTCCCTGCATCAACAACCGTCCCTGTCATGCAAAAACCCGTCACCTTCTCAAAAAACTGCACCTGTTATAACAACGTCACCTTCATGCAAAACTGTCACCTGTCAGCCAACCGCCCCTTTTATCAACAACCGTCACCTTCATGCAACACTTCCCCTTTTTATCAACAACTGCACCTGCAGCAACACGTCACCTGTTAAAACAACTGTCACCTGTCACAACAATCACCTGTCATGCAACAACGTCCCGCAAAAAACTGTACCTGTCAAAAAACCCCATTGCATGAAAACTTCCCCTTATAAAAACGCCCGAACAACAAGTAGTAGAAAATGCACCCACAAAACCCTACGATAAAATTATAATAAATCCATTTATAAAAAATTTAAAATTATTTAAAAAATTTATAAAAAATAATAAAAAAATATTAGAAAAAAAAATTATAAAATATTATAAAATTATTATAAAATATTATAAAAAATTATGAAAATATTTATAAAATGAATTATAAAAAGAATTAATAAAAAACCCCCCTATAAAATTAATAAAATTATTTAATAAAATTAAATTATAAAATATTACAAAATGTATTAAAAAAAAAATTAAAAAAAAATTTTGAACCAGGAAAAATTAATTTTATAAAAAAAAAAATATAAAAAATATAAAATTTTTTAATAAAAAAAATAAAAATAATAATAATAATAATAAAAAAAAAAAATAATAAAAAATAATAATAAAAAAAATAATAATAATAAAAAATTAATAATAATAATAAAAAAATAATAAAAAAAAAAAATAATAAAAAATAATAAAAAAAATAATAAATAATTAAAAATAATAAAAATAATAATAATAATATAATTTTATAAAAAAAAAATAATAAAATAATAATAATAATAAAAAAATAAAAAAAATAAAATATAAAAATAATAATATTAAAAATTAATAAAAAAAATAATAAAAAAAAATAATAATAATAATAATAAAATAAAAATAAAAATAATAATAAAATAAAATAAAAATAATAATAATAAAAAAATAATAATAATAAAAAAAATAATAATAATATAATAATAAAATAAAATAATAATAATAAAAATAAAATAATAAAAATAAAAATAAAATAAAGTTATAATAAAAAATAAAAAAAAAAAAATTTAAAAATTTTTAAAAAATAATGTAAAAAAATAAAAAAAATTTAAAAATAAAAAATATTATTTTAAAAAAATTAATTTTTTTTAAAAAAATTAAAAAAAAAATTAATAAAAAAATAAAAAATAAAAATTAAAAATAAAAAATAAAAATAATTTAAAAAAATTAAAATAAAATAATAAAATAATAATAATAAAAATTTTTTAAAAAAAAAAATTTTAAAAAATTTTTTAAAAAAATATTTGGGGGAAAACCCCAGGAATTTAAAATGGCCCTTTTTTAAAAACTTTTGTAAGATTTTTTGTTTAAAAAAAATATTTTGCTTTTAATAATTTTTGGGGTTTTGGTTTTAATTTAGGGGTTTAATTAAATAAAAAAATTTTCTGTGACGAAGTTGGTTTTTAATTTTTTTCAATATTTGTTAATATTGACAGAGGGATGTGGGGGGGTGAAGAGGAGGTGGTGGGCATATGGTGTGGGGGGCATGATGTGGGGGTGGGACTGATTGTGGGGGGTGGTACTATGGTGGGTGGGGTGACAGATGGTGGTGGTGGGACATGATTTTGGTTTGGTGGTGACATGAGGGTGGGGGGGGGTGACATAGGGGGTGGGGGGGTGGACATGGGGGTTGGGGTTGGGGGGTGGTACATGATGGTGTGTGGTGGGACAGAGTGGGGGTTGGGAGTGTGGGTTGGGGGGGCTGAGTGGTGTGGGGGTGGTACATAGTGGGGGGGGGGGGGGGGGGGGGGGGGGGGGGGGGGGGGGGGGGGGGGGGGGGGGTGCGGGGGGTGACGAGTTGTGGGGTGGTGGGACGTGAGTGGTGTGGGGGGGTCATATGGTGTGGTGGTAAAAGAGGGGTGTGGGGGTGGTGCATAGTGTGTGGTGGTTACGAGGGGTGGGGGGTGGGAATGATTTGGGGGGGTATTGAGGGGGTGGTACATGATGGTGGGTGGTGAAATATTGGTTTGGGGGTGCCGAGTGGTGGGGGTGGTGACAATTGTGTGGGGGTTGGACTGAGGGGGTGTGGGGTGGGGGACTGAGTGGTGTGGGGGTGACTAGGGTTGGGGTGGTGCATGAGGGTGGGTGTGGTACAGAGTGGGGGTGGTGGTGCATAGTTTTGTGGTGGTGGTGACGTGAGTTGGGGAGTGGTGACATATGGGGGGGAGTGGTGACAGTGGTGGTGGTGGTGACTGATGGGTGGTGGGGGTGCATGATGGGTGTGGTGGGACATGATTGTTGGGGGGTGACTGAGTGGTGGAGGTGGTGAAATGATGGTGTGGAGGTGGTACATAGTGGTTGGGGGGGGTACAATGTGTGGGGGGGGTGACATGATTGTGTGGGGTGACGTGAGTGGTGGGGGAGGGGGACATAGGGGTGTGGGGGGTGCCCATGAGTGTTGGGGGGTGACAGAGGGGTGGGGGGGTGTACTAGTGGTGTGGGTGGTGACAAGTGGTGTGGGTGGTGGGGGGGGGGACAGGGGTTTTGGGGGGGAAAGTGGGGGGGGGGTTGGTGACATAGTGGTGGGTGGTGGTGACATGATTTGGTGGGGGGGAGGTGGGGGGGGGGACTGAGTGTGGGGGGTGGTGACATGAGGGTTGGGGGGGTGCATGATTGGGGGGGTGGTGGGGGGGTGGTGACGGTGTGTGGGGGTGGTGACATGAGTGATGTGGGGGGTGGTGACATGGGGGTGTGGGGGTGACAGATGGTGTGGGTTTTGGGTGGGGGGGGACATAGGGGTTGGTGGGGTGACATGATTGTGTGGTGGGTGAGGGGTTTGTGTGGTGGGACATGAGGGGTGTGGGGGTGACATGGGGGGTTGGGGTGGCATAGGGTGTGGTGGTGGTGACATGAGTGGGGGGTGGGTGACATGAGTGTTGGTTGGGGGTTGGGGGGACGAGGTGGGGTGGTGGTGCATGAGTGGTGTGGGGTGCATGGTGTGGGGTGGTGGGAAGAGTGGGTGGTGGGGTGAATGGTGGGTTTTTTTGGGTGCATGTGTGGGGGGTGGGGGAATAGTGGGTGGGGTGTGACATTTTTGGTGTGGGGGGTGTGACATGATGTGTGGTGGTGGAGAATGGTGTGTGGGGGGGCATGAGTTTGGGGTTTGGGGTGACTGAGGGGTGTGGGGTGGTGACATAGGGGGGTTGGCGGGGGTGGGTGACATGAGGGGGGGTTTGGTGGGGGGACTGGGTGGGGTGTGCTGGGGGGGGGGACTAGGTTTTTTGTGTGGGGTGGGGGGACTGATGGTGTGGTGGGGGCGTGAGTGGTGTGGGGGGGACATGAGGGGTGTGGGGGGTGACATAGTGGTGGTGTGACATGGTGTGTGGTTGGTTGGTGACATGAGGGGTTGTGGTTGAATGAGTGGTGTGGTGGGGGGACTGATGGTGTGGTGGTGGTGACATAGTGGTGGTGGGGGGACATAGGGTGTGGGGGTACGGAGGGGTGAGGGGTGGGACAAGTGGTGGGGGGGTGGGGGACATGATGGTGTGGCGGGGCATGATGGTGTTTTTGGGACAATGTGGGGGTGGGGGTGACAGAGTGGTTTTTGTTTTGTACAGAGTGTGGGGCGGGTACATGATGGCTGGGGGTGGTGACATATTTGTGTGGGGGTGACATGAGTGATGTGGGTGTGACGTGAAGGGTGGGGGGTGGTTGGCTGAGTTGTGTGTGGGGGACTGAGTGGTGTGGGGGGGTGCGAGGGGTGTGGTGGTGACGTGAGGGTGTGGTGGTGTGACATGAGGGGTTTTTGGGGGGGTGAATAGGGTTGGTGGTGTTAAATGGTGTGATGTGGTGACATGATGGTTGGGGGGGTGACAGAGTTGTGGGTGGGGGTGACATGAGTGTGTGGGGGTGGTGAAATGTGTGGCGGGGGTACATGGGCGGTTTGGGGTGGTGACGGAGGGTGTGCGGGTGGTGACAGAGTGGTGGGTGGGGTGACGTAGGGGTTGGTGGGGTGAATGAGGGTGGGGTTTTTGGGTACATAGGGGTGTTGTGGGTGACATAGGGGTGGGGTGGTGACAAATATTGTGGTTGGTGACAGAGGGGTTTGGGGCGTGACGAGGGGTGTTGTTGGTGACATGAGGGGTTGGGGTGGGGTGACATATGGTGTGGGGGTGTACATGTTTTTTGGTGGTGGTGACAGAGTATGTGGGGGGTGACGGAGGGTGGGGTGGTGGCATAGTTGTTGGTGGGGGTGACATGATGGGTGTGGGGTACAGTGGTGGGGTGGGGGTGACAATGTGGTGAGGGTTTGGGACAGAGGGTGGGTGGGAAACTAGATGTGTGGGGTGACATAGTGGTGGGGGGGGTGACAAGGGGTGTGGGGTGACTAGTGGTATGGTGGTGATGACGTAGGTTGGGTGTGGTGCATAGGGGTATGGGGGGACGTAGTTTAGGTGGGGATGACTATTTTTGGGGTGGGGTGACATGAGGGGGTTGGTTGGCACATGAGGGTTGGTGGGTGACATAGTGGTTTGTGGTGGGGACATGATGGTGTGGTGGACAGATTTTTTGGGGGGGGTGACATGGTGGTGTGTGGGTACATAGTGGTGGGTGGGGGTGACATGATGGGGTGTGGGGACATGAAGTTGGTGGGGGTGACATGATGGGGGGGGGGTGAGGGATGTGATGTGGGGTGACATATGGGTGGTGTGGTGACATAGTGGGTGGCGGGGGGCATGAGTGTGTGGTGGGTGAAAAGGTGTGGGGCGGTGACATGATGGTGTTTTTTTGGGCATGATGGTGGGGGGTGGGACATGAGTGGCGTGTGGTGGTGACATGAGTTGTGGGGGTGGTGTGACTATGTTTGGGGTGGGGGTGACGTGAATGGGTGGTGGGGGTGGCATTTGGTTTGTGTGGTGACTGATGTGTGGGGGTGGACGTGATGGTTGGGGTGACTGAGTGGTGTGGGGGTGGTGACATGAGTGTGTGGGGTGTACATAGTGGGGGGTGGTGTTGACATAGGGTGTGAGGGTGGTGCAGAGTGTGTGGTGGGGGGACATGGTGGGTGGTGGGTGACATGAGGGGTGGTGGTGGGACATATGGTGGGGCGGGGGTGACATGAGCGTTGGGGGGGTGACGTGAGTGTGTGCGGGTGGTCAGAGTGGGGGTGGGGTGACGGGGGGTGTGGGGTGGGACATAGGGTGTGGGGGGTGTGACATGAGGGGTTTTGTGGTGGTGACTGATGGTGTGGGGGTGACATAGAGGGGTTTTTGGGGGGTGACAGAGTGGTTTGGGGCGGTGACATGAGGGGTTTTGGGTTTGGTACATGAGTGGTTTTGTGGGGGCAGAGTGGTGGGGTGGTGGTGACATGATTGTGTGGGGGTGGTGACATGAGTGAGGGTGGGGGGTGACTGGTGTGTGGTGGTGGGGCATGATTTTGTGTGGTGGTGGGACATGAGTGGTGTGGGGGGGTGACATAGTGGTGGTGGTGTAAAATGTGGGGTATGGGGTACATGAGTGTGGGGTGGTGATGACGTGAGGATGTGTGGTGGGACATGATGGTGTGGTGGTGGTGACAGAGTGTTGGGGTTTGGTGGGACGTAGGGGATGGGGGATGACGGATGTTGGGTGGGGGTACAATGTGGGTAGTTTGAGGGAGTTTAGGTGGGGAGCGGGTGTTTGTGGTGTGGGACATAGTGGTGTGGTGGTGGCAAGTAGTTTTGGGTATGTGCAGAGGGGTTTTGTGGGTGACATGGTATGGGGTGTGGTGACATGAGTGGTAGGGTGGGGGTGACGTGAGTGGTGGGAGTAGGGCTTTGGGGTGTAGGGTGGTGTGGTTGAGTGGTGGGTGGGTGACGGATGGTGGGGTGGGGGTGACGTAGTGGTTGGTGGGGGACGTCAGTTTTTTTTGGTAGTGACTCATGGTGTGGGGGGTTATGACACATGGTGTGGGGTGTAGTGACACGGTGTGGGTGGGGGTATGACTCAGTGGTGTGGTGGGTAGTGACACGAGGTGGGGTGGGGTAGTGACTCGAGTGGTGTGGTATTAGTGACTGTGGTTGGGGGTGGTAGTGACACATGGTGGGTGGGGTAGTGACCGATGGTGTGGTGGGAGTGACTCGAGGGGTTGGTGGTGGTATGACCGAGTGTGTGGTGGTGTTAGTGAATGAGGTGTGGGGGTTTATGCCCACGAGTGGTAGGTGGTGGTGTGCACAGGGTTTGGGGGGGTATGACTCGAGTGGTGTGGTGTGTAGTGACCGAGTGGGTGGTGGGGGTATGACCGAGTGGGTGGGGGTTTAGTGATAAGTGGGGGTGGTTATGAACGAGGGTGTGGTGTGTTAGTAAATTTTGGGGTTTTTGGGTGGGGGTAGGGGCAGAGGGGTGTGGAGGGGTACTGATGGTGTGGGGTGGTGACATGGTGGGTGGTGGGGGTGAAAAAGTCGTTGTGGGGGGACAGAGTGGGGGGGTGGTGACAGAGTATTGTGGGGGGTGTGACATGATTTTTTTGGGGGGGTGACATGGGGGTTTGTTTGGTGACAATGGTGGGGGGTTGACATAGTGGTGTTTTGGTTGGACATGATTGTGTGTGTGGTGACAGAGTGTTTGGGGGGGTGGGACGTAGTGGTGGGGGGTGGTGCATGAGTTGTGGGGTGGGGGTGACAGAGGGGTGGGGTGGTGGTGACAAGTGGGTGTGGGGTGACATATGTGTGAGGGTGGTGACATAGTGGTGTGGTGTGATGACGTGAGTGTTGGGGTGGTGGTGACTGAGGTGTGGGGTGGTGACTGAGTGTGTGGTGGTGGTGACGTAGGGAGGGTTTTTGATGACGGATGTTGTGGGGTGGTGACATTTGTGTGTATGTGGGACTGAGTTGTTTTGTGTCATGAGTGAGTTTTTGTGGTGGGGTGACATAGGGGTTGGGGGTTTGCGACGTGATTTTGTGGGGTGGGGGTACATAGGGGTGTGGGGGTGGTACATAGGGGTGTGGGGTGGTGACTGAGGGGATTGTGGGACGTGAGGGGTGTGTATGATGGCGGTGGGGTGTAGGGGTGGGGTGATGGAGTGTGTGGTGGTGACTGATGGTGGGTGGGGGACGGAGGGGTGGGGTGGGTGACGTCAGTTTGTTTTGTGTAGGACTGGGTGGGTGGTGGTGTTGACACGAGTGGTTGGGGGTGGAGTGACCGAGGGGTGTGGGGTGGTAGTGCTCGAGGGGTTTTGGGTGGTGAGTGACCCGGTGGTGGTGGGGAGGACTCGAGGGGGGGTGGTGTAGTGACACAGGGTGTGGGGGGTTTAGTGACTCGGTGGGGTGGTGGGGGTAGTGACCGAGTGGTGGGGTGGGTAGTGACCGAGTGGTGGGGTGTAGGACACATGGGTGGTGGGTAGACACGAGGGTGTGGGGGTTTATGCTCGAGGTGTGGGGGGGGTAGTGATCGATGTGGGGGTGGTGAAGGGCTCAGGGGTGTGGTGGTATGACTCGAGTGGGGGGTTGGTGTAGTGACACGAGGTGTGGGGGGTGGACACAGGGGTGGGGGTGTAGTGACCGAGTGGGTGGTGGTGTAGTGACCGAGGGTGGGGTGGGGGAGTGACACGAGGGGGTGTGGGGGTTAGTGATATGAGGGGGGTGGGGTGTATTTGACACGTGGTGGGGTGGTATGCACAGGGTGGGTGGGGAAAAGGACTCGAGGGTGTGGTGGTGTAGTGACCGAGGGGTGTGGGGTGGTAGGACACAGGGTGTGGGGGTTATAAATTTTAGTGGGTGGGGGTTAAAGGGACACGAGGGTGTGGTGGGGTATACACAGGGTTGTGGTGGGGTAGTGACCGAGGGTGTGGGGTGTAGTGACTGATGTGTGGTGGTGGAGTGACACATGGTGTGGGGGTGTTAGTGATATGAATGTGGGGGTAGGACACGAGTGGTGTGGTGGTGTTAGGATATGAGGGGTGGGGGGGGGCAGTGCATGAGTGTGTTGAGTTAGGGATATATTGGGGGTGGGGGTAGTGACCGAGTGTGTGGTGGTGGTATGACCGATGGTGGTGGTGTTAGTGAATGAGTGGTGTGGTGGTGGATGGCATAGGGGTGTGGTGGTGTTAGTGACAGGTGGTGTTGTGGGTGGTTGAGGGGTGTGGTGGGTTATGATATAGGGGTGTGGGGGTTATGGCAAAGTGGTGTGGGTGGTGTTATGACATGAGTGGTGGGGTGGGGTAGTGCAAGTGGTGGGGTGGGTTATGACATGAGTGGGTGGTGGTGAGTGGTATAGAGGTTGGTAGTGGGACGTGAGTGGTGGGGTGGGGGTATGACATGAGTGGTGTGGGGTGGTAGTGGATAGAGTGGGGTATGTGACTAGTGGGGGGTGGGGTATGACACATGGTGTGGGTGTTAGGACAAGGGGTTTGGGGTGGTGGTTGACATGAGGGGTGTGTGGGGAGTGTATAGGGGTTGGTAGTGGTGCGGAGTGGTGGGGGGGTAGGACCAGGGTGTGGGGTTTTATGACAGAGTGGTGGGGGGGTATGGTAGAGAGGTGTGGTAGTGGGAGGATGTGTGGTGGTTAGTGACATGAGGGGTTTGGGGGGTGTTAGTACATGAGGGTGGGTGGTGGTAGGTATAGAGGTGGTTGGGACGTGAGTTGTGGTGGGGTAGTGACACATTGGTGGTGGTGTAGTGAAAAAGAGTGGGGGGGAGGGGAGAGAGGTTTGGGGTAGTGTGACGGAGTGGTGTGGGGGGTAGAACATTACCTCATCGCTAAACTTAATGCCCTTTAAACGGCAAGCGCGTGAAAACATCTTTTACCCTCTTTACAAACCATTTTTTAATGATGCTTTTTTCAAACACCAACGTTAAGACTAAACGTTTTAAAAGGTAACATACACTTTGAAATTTTTTGTAAACAAAAGAAAATATTGATTTTTTTTCGTACTTCTTGCAATTCGATAATGAGGTTATTTATAAAAGGTCTCGACTGGAGCAACGAGGACACTTTATTCTTAGAACTTTCCAGAGCCATCCTCTGAGTTTTTTTTATTAATCCCGTGAGTGCTGAAAAACCGACCCAATCTAAAAACAGGTAATCCATCAATACCCACAAAGGATTAAACTTAACCTTTCGGATCCCTTTTCCATACTAGCACCCAGAATCCGCAAGGGGGTTTTGTTAAATTTATCTGCATCTCCCACAACGAAACCCTTAGTTCTCTTTCGAAAAGGGCAGGCGGGGGAGGGGGGAATTTTCAAATTGGTTTTGTGTCGAGATGTGAACGAGTCCCAGGAGGAGAGAAGAGTATCACCATAACTGCTGGCTCAGTTGCTGGAGGTGTTCATTTATGAGGTCGTCCACAAGCTCACCCAATACAATTTCACTTGTTTCGATGACGTCTTGAAGACCTAGAAAGCACTGAAGAGAATTCGAATTTTCACAGCTTGATCAGAATGTTATTTTGTTTTTGTTATATCACTGCTTCGACTTTGTCATGTTGAGCGCTGAGGCGCTGACACCCTGGTAACTTTAATTTAGTTCATTCAAAGCCGTAAAAATGTTTGCAAGGTTTGCTGGCTTTCACAAGAATACTTGTTAAGCGGAATGTCTACAGATAATTGCTGAACTTCCCGTCACAATTAAAAAATGCCTTTGTTAGAACTTTTTTTTTTTTTTGCACGAGAAGTGTCTCGTGTTGACTCCACGAGAACTGCCTAGCGTTCACTGCACGAGAAATGTTTCGTATTGACTCCACGAGAACCGGTAAGCGTTCACTGCATGAGAAATGTCTCGTGTTGACTGCACGAGAACTGCCTAGCGTTCACTGCACGAGAAATGTTTCGTATTGACTGCACGAGAACTGCCTAGCGTTCACTGTTGACTGCACGAGAACAGTCTGACACCGATTTCTAGGCATATTTTCAATATATCCCAACTCAGCCGTTTGTTCTTCACACATTCAACAGGTCGCGAATAAAGAAAGAAAGAAAGAAAAAAAAAGAAACAAGTCACGTACTCTCAATCGGGTCAGCAAGCCAAGACATGATTTTCCATCAATTCGCCCACTGTGATGACGTTTCGGTCCCACCTGAACCAAGAAGAACATAGGTATCTTCCTTCTATGTGCGTGTTGTGTAATGAGGCCTAGTCTCAAACCAGGCCTCGGGGGGCGTTGACCCCCGAAATCCTCTCCAGGTATACTCCAGGTATATTGTTCCAGTCACAGGGCTGTGCCCTTTTCTCGTTCTTTTTGAACGATGGTTAGAAAACTAACGCCAACGTTTCCTAGTCAGTCACACGGAGAAATCATTAACAGGTATCTATGCTCCCCTAATTTGTTGAAACTAATTAGGTTCGTAATTAAAGTTGCGTTGTATATATTTCAAATTTTGGTGACAAATGAATGCTATATACAAATTCCGCCATTTTGATAGACATGTTCAATATTTTGATGGATGTTTACATTATTTTGATAGCTATTTTAATAAATTCTGATAGACATATTCAACATTTTGATAAATATATAAATACATTTTAATAGATATATTTCACATTTTGATAGATATATTCTACATTTTGATAGATATATTCCGCATTTTGATAGATATGTTCTACATTTTGATTGATATATTCCACATTTTGATAAATATATTCCACATTTTGATAGATATATTTCACATATTGGGAGATATATTTCACATTTTGATAGATATATTTCACATTTTGGTAGATATATTTCACATTTAGGTAGATATATTTCACATTTTGGTAGATATATTTCACATTTTGATAGATATATTTCACATTTTGGTAGATATATTTCACATTTTGATATACATTCCACATTTTCCAGCAACGTCAGTTTGATCACTGTGATATTGCTAAAAGCTTCGATATTTTATTACTATAGATGACCGCCACGTTAATAAATTGTTAAATATTTAAATTTACACTGAACTGTCTGTTTCTCTCTGTCTCTGGCTCTCTCTCTCTCTCTCTCTCTCTCTCTCTCTCTCTCTCTCTCTCTCTCTCTCTCTCTCTCTCTCTCTCTCTCTCCCTCTCTCTCTCTCTCTCTCTCTCTCTTTCTCTCTCTGCGTTTTACAAGGGCTTCCTTGTATCTCCTCATCAACGCAGAGACATGACACTTGCTTGTTGTAACATTCATCACACAACACGTCTCACCTCCCGGCATCATCTCCTAGCTGGCGTCATCGCCCAGCTGGTATCATCACCCAGGTGGTATCATCACCATCTGGACACGTTACCTGGCCTCTTACACGCTCTCACCTTCCTTGATGATGCTCCTCCACACCTTCACTCATCTTGTTGCTCCACTCTTGCGATACTTCCACACTGCCATCACAGATCTGTTCCACCCTCTCTCTCTTCTCACCTCACTCTCTCTCTCTCTCTCTCTCTCTCTTTCTCTCTCTCTCTCTCTCAAACAAAATTCGATTTAATTTTTTTAATTTAATTTTACAAATTTTTCTTCAAAGTCCCAATTTCTCTTAAAAACATAACATCGTCTATTATCATTTTCTTGTAAACTGTGATAGTTCTCTATCTATTAAATATCTCGTTCAGAAAAACAAATGCAGAAGAGTATCTTTCTCGGCGCAGATAACTGTTGTGGGGTAATGTATCTTTTTATATGTGAACAGTATACATTTCGTTCTTGTGCGAGGGAATATTTTTGAATCCAGGAAACTATACCATTGTTTTCTCCAGGCGCCAGATCAATCAGGTTGTGAGTGATGTGGGGGCCAGCAGGCCGCCAACAGCAACAGTCTGGTTGAGGAGAGGGAATCTAAAGAAAATTCCTGGCTCTATGCCCTTAATATTTCGTATACACTGTACAGGTCCGGTGTCGTGAAGCATTTCTCACTTTCGCAGTTGCAAGAGAGGATAAGAAGTGAGTGAGAGAGAGAGAGAGAGAGAGAGAGAGAGAGAGAGAGAGAGAGAGAGAGACAGCAGGCCTCAAGGGACATAAACTCAACATAACTTAAGAAAAGAAAGAATGAAAGGCCTGAGCACCGGCTTTCTTACCTGGCTATTTACCTGCAAGTCATTAGCACCGGAAGGCAGGTAAGGAGTTCATGTGAACATTATCACACACACACACACGCACAGTAGCGACCAGTGGAAAGGCGGGGCCAGGAGCTGTGGATCGATCCCTACACCCACAAATAGGTGAGTGCAAATAGGTGAGTACACAACAATGTGGTCCAGGACACCCAGCACGAGGTATAACAGGTCCATCACAGTGTCGGCAGCACCAGCATCGAACACTCACTCGTACAAACTTATTCAGAAACTAGAGACATTCCAGAGATTGGCAATAATATTAGTCCTGGAACAATGAGGGATGACCTATAAATCTATGACAAAAAATAATAAGGAAATAAAGCATTTCAGTACTAGAGTAGAGAGAAGCAGGGATACATGATCACGACGTCAAAAATACTCCGTAAACAAGACTTAATTCTGTCTCAGATCTAAGTAATTATTAATGGCCATAACATATAGAACAAACTTGACTATGTTGGTTAAGGTATATCTTACATAAACTTAAGATAAGTCGTAATGAATATAAGAATGGACGGGGACTCGAACAGTGGTTCTGTCGTAAGGTTCATGGTTCAGTGGCACAGCCTTGAGCCTTCTACATGTAAAGACCCCAGTTCGAGTCCTCGTTCTTTATTCCGGTTATTCGAATAAATACTTTTAATGAAGCGCTAAACCCATTAGACTGGAAAGGAGAGATGGAAGCTCGATCCTATGTACATAAGTTTGAGACAAACTGGTCTGGAATTTTACAACTCACTCGCCTCGGGTTCACAACTCACCCGTTCCGTGGTGAGCCCAAAACTGACTCTCTGCTCTCGCTGAGCTCTATTGAGCTCAGGTCGTCTGTGTCACAGTGAGCAACATCTTGTGCATTTCCTGGTGGCAGATCAAGCTTCCTTGTTAACCTGGTCCATCAGGCTGTTGGTGCTCGCTGCGTGAAGTCCAACGCAGTATCTGAGCCCCGTTATATGTCATGCAATCTAATTTATTTCATCAGTTTCCCTATTCCTCCTGTTATCATTGTCTTTGCTTCTCCCGTTATCATTTTCCTTGCTCCTGTTATCTTGGCTTTACCTCTTCCTCACGAAAAGATTAAGCTTCCCAGGGGACCAAGAGTGTCTTCTTAGTTTTGTTTACGTGGATTTGGTCAGCAGTTTTATCCTGGCCTGGTCTGGCCTGGCCTGGCCTGGCCTGGCCTGGCCTGACCTGGCCTCACCCTGGGGTGAGTTATGCTCTCTATTGCCCAATACTTCCAGCCAACTTGGCCAATATATTCGCTAACTAGGCAGTGAAGGCACTTTCATTACCTACTTATCTCCTTTATCTAAAACTTGCGAAATGTTTGAGGGATTTTTAGACGAATGGAGACTGTAGTTACGCAGACGTTGGCACCTACGTTACCAGTACCACCTCAGTGGCTGCTGCTGGAGAAATTAAGTCGGTGGGGAGAGAGAGTTTTCATTTTTTTTTTCTTCAGTAGAAGGCAGTTTCAGCTGTTCAGTGGCTAGTGGTTTATCTTTGCGTCAGCGGTTGGTGGTTTATCTTCACGTAAGTGGCTAGTGGTTTTATTATTCAGGGGAAGCTGACGACTACGTGCTTTGACTAACATGATGGCAGAGCGGAATTACGTGCTTTAGAAATTCAATAATTTTTTTTTTTGGCAGTCGTGCGAGTCGAGGCCTCGGAGCTGACTGCTCACCACCACTACAATGTACACAAGGTTGTGTCTGCAGCTAACGTTACACTGTATACACGTACGTATTTTTAAGTAAAGTTCCAATGTATACACATGAACATACCTGTTTACTGCCACTACAATGTATATATATATATATATATATATATATATATATATATAAATATATATATATATATATATAATATATATATATATAATATATATTTCTGGAATATCGCTGGTACCCTCCTGTGTAAAAACTGAGAGGAAGTATGTGCTAAAACTTCTACACATTTCCTTATCACTGTCAGTGAGCTGACCCGAGGAACTTTTGAGTGGGCCTATCTTGTCCCTGATCTTACTTTCTGTATACCTGAAAGAATCCTTTTGGGTTAGTCTTCGAATCTCTTGCAACTTTAACCCCATAATCTCTTTTTGCTTTTCTAATTCCTTTTTTTATTTCTCTCTTTAACTGAATATATCGATTTCTTAATTGCCCCTCTTCTCTTTTGATTTGCCTATATATGCCTCTCTTTTGACCAATTAGATATTTTAATCTATTGTTCATCCATTTAGGATCATTTTTGTTTGATCTGATTTCCCTATTTGGAACATAATTTGACTGAGCAGCTAGAACTATGCCCTGGAAAGCGTCATATCGGCATCCATCACCACCTACCTGACCCTTAGTCAGGTCATTCCAGTTCAACCCACCTAAGTAATTTTTCAGTCCTATGAAATCAGCCAAGCGGAAGTCAGGGACAGAGACTTGATTGCCATTATTAGGGGAATTCCATGATATATTAAAACTGAGTGATTTGTGATCACTTTCCCCAAGCTCATCATTAACCTCAAGATTATTAATTAGTGTTTCCCTACTGGCAAGAACCAAGTCAAGGAGGTTATTTCCCCTAGTTGGCTCTGTCACAAACTGTTTTAAAAAACAATCCTGGATCGTACCAAGAAAGTCACCTGACTCTAAATTTCCTGTCAAATTGCTCCAGTCAATCTGTCTATAGTTGAAATCTCCCATTAGCACAACATTTTCGTTTGTAGATGCCTTACGAATTTCGTCCCATAGAAGTTTACTGCACTCAACACACCACTCACCTTTTTTCCCTCATCAATTCTATGATTAACCTCATCCTTCATAAATCCATCCGCCGACACGTCAACTCCCAAGTATCTGAAAACATTCACTTCTTCCATACTCCTCCTCCCCAATTTGATATCCAGTTTTTCTTTATCTAAATCATTTGATACCCTCATCACCTTACTCTTTTCTATGTTCACTTTCAACTTTCTACCTTTACACACATTCCCAAACTCATCCACTAACCTCTGCAATTTTTCTTTAGAATCTCCCATAAGCACAGTATCATCAGCAAAAAGCAACTGTGTCAATTCCCATTTTGTATTTAATTCCCCATAATTTAATCCCACCCCTCTCTCGAACACCCTATCATTTACTTCTTTTACAACCCCATCTATAAATACATTAAACAACCATGGTGACATTACACATCCCTGTCTAAGACCTACTTTTACCGGGAAGTAGTCTCCCTCTCTTCTACACACCCTAACCTGAGCCTCACTATCCTCATAAAAACTCTTTAGAGCATTTAGTAGCTTACCACCTATTACATATACTTGCAACATCTGCCACATTGCTCCCCTATCTACTCTATCATATACCTTTTCTAAATCCATAAATGCAATAAAAACTTCCCTACCTTTATCTAAATACTGTTGTTCACACATATGCTTCAATGTAAACACTTGATCTACACATCCCCTACCCACTCTGAAACCTCCTTGCTCATCCACAATCCTACATTCTGTCTTACCTCTAATTTTTTCAATTATATATATATATATATATATATATATATATATATATAATATATATATATATATATATATATATATATATATATATATATATATATATATTATATGTGTGTGTGTGTGTGTGTGTGTGTGTGTTAACAATAGTGAAATGACATTAAAAAAAACCTGCTAGTCATTAAAAATTTATATGATAGATTAACTAGTGTAGACGACACATTGAACTGCATAGTTCTGCTCATGCGGCTGTAAAGACTTTATTACGAATAGACATTTATAAATGGCTATTTACGAAGAGGTAAACACTAAGGGATAGTTATAAATAGGCAATTACTAATAGGTAATAAATTACTAATAAGTAACAAAGAGGTGATAAATAGATCATTTTAATAGCTATTTAATTATACTGATGATTAAAAATATATAATTAAAATTTATTTTAAAAAATATATGTAATTGCATGAGCTTAAATAAACATTAATGTCCAGGCCAGTTGTACCACTATCCTTGACCGATAATGACAGCACAAACAACTGCAGTAGTAAACCTCTCTTTCTCTTTCTCTCTTTCTCTCTCTCTCTCTCTTGCACAAATTATGCATGTTGATGGTCCTGTTCACCAGCCCCCCTGGTGCAGCTAGCAGCGCCGTTGTCATGCAGAGTGTTGATTCCTGTATTGAAATTGAGGCATACATCAATAACTGGGCTTCCATTCTTCAAACTGAACTGTGTGTTATGCTCCTTGCCCTCAAGTGTGTCTATGTATCCAAAGTTGACAATGAGTTTTCAATCATTCATAGATGGCCATTAGTGTCAATTGTGCCACATTAGTGTCAGAAGCCAGACACAGGTATGGTGGAACCGCAGACACTGGAATCAGAGTTAACCTTCTGTTTTTCAAATGCAGGACAGAAATGATGAATTGGCAAAGGTACATACCTTTAGGAGAGAGTAGATTACAACGTTGGGAATAATAATAATAATAAAAAGCTTGAACTGACCTTCAGTGAGGGAAAACCGACACCAGTCAATCACCATTCTATTATGCAGGACGAGCCGGATGTCTATGGTACACCCAACAAATTCAACAGGCCCTAGGATGTTACTACTGCCCGGCTCCGACTGGGCTACAGGTACCTGTGGGAAGCTGCATCACCACTTGATGAAGACGCAACTAAATTAAAGTTTTGCCAGAGGAAATGTTGTCACGCCCTCCGTCATTACGTGCTGGGATGCGAAAGAAAATAATGAATTTGGGGATCACTCACAAATATTCAAGAAATGTCAAAGTACTACATCCCCATTCTAGAAAAAGAATACCCCAACCTTTGCCTGTTGTAAATAACACATAAGCACTTAAATTTACTTATATTCAACCATACCTTTCTAAAATAGTGGGCATTATAACTCATAACCGAATATAAGTTATATCACAATAAGTTTTGAGGGGAGGCTGAATTCATGTCTGTATAAACTTTTAATTACGAATGTTATCAGATCATTAATTTACAAATAGCTTATTATCACTGTAACTTATTTAGCAATCAAAACATAGAGGCCCATTTTCTGAACCCATTATGCGCCTTTTATCTTTCCACGACCTACCTCACAATGGGTATGAGAGGTATGAAGCTATTAAACTAATTCCTTGACTCCTTTTTTAAAGCAAACAACATAGTGGGTAAGCAAGCACCATCTTTGGCACTCACTAAATAACGGTTCTAGTAAACAACCGATCTCCAATGTTTATTTTTTAAGGGATGATGACAGGATCTCGTTATCGTGCCGGGAGAGTCGATTCAATATGAAATTTGTGATTAGCGCAGGGGAACTTAATCAGCAGTGTGGATTAGCATTTATGGGAATTACCTCAGTGACAACACCCTCCTCTCACGGTTCCCCCCAGCGATGTCCACCGCGTTCTGGGGGAGATTCAGGTCCATTACTTTTGATTACCTTCAGTGGAAACCTGGCATTGTTATCCTAATTAGTAATTAAAAACATTAGTACGAAAAACAAAGTTTTTTCACATCCCTTTCCCCTTCTCTGTCTCTGACTGGATGGCGAAACGTCTACAATAAAGATATCCAGATGTTGCACATGTGTCTTAACTTTCATATTGTCGGTATTTTATACCTTTCTTGCACAACTTATCAGACACTGCAACATCATGGAATCTTGGTTCAGAGGACATCTACAAGACCTTCTTCACGGCTGCTGCAACTAACCCATCTCTTTGGGAAGGACCTACTTCCACTGGGGAATCCCACCTACCAGTGACTATGCCCTCGTCTGCTGCCCGTCCTTATCCACTGACGCCTATATAACCGCCAGTCTTCTTGCCTTTGCTCCAGATTCTCCTCCACCACGATGCTGTGAACACTAACTCCAAAGCTGAGGGACTGATTACCTCATCTTTTGTATATATTTGTCCTAGAATCTGTATTGATAAAGCCACTGGATGGCGAAACGTCTACAATAAAGATATCCAGATGTTGCACATGTGTCTTAACTTTCACATATGCAACAGTTAGGTATCTTTATTTCGAAACGTTTCGCCTACACAGTAGGCTTCTTCAGTCGAGTACAGAAAAGTTGATAGAAGCAGAAGAGACTTGAAGACGATGTAATCAGTCCATCACCCTTAAAGTTTTGAGGTGGTCAGTCCCTCAGTCTGGTGAAGAGCATTGTTCTATAGTCTGAAACAATATGGAGTTGAAGTGACAGGATTGAGCCTTATATAGCGCCAGGAGGTGAGACGTAGGTCACTAGTAGAACGCAGATGTTGGGAGGTCAGGTCCCTCTCAAATCCAGCCGTTCTCACTAGTAGAGGTTGTCGAAGTTGATTTCAGATCTGTACCAAGATACCCTTGTGTTGCAGTGTCTGACTGACTGTCTCTGTCTGTCTCTCTCTCTGTCTCCCTCTCTCCTTCTTACTGGTACTACTGCTGATAAATTAGACACATGTGCAACTCTTGGGTATCTTTATTGAGGAAACGTTTCGCCACACAGTGGCTTCATCAGTCCATACGTAGGAGAAACTGGAAGAACAGGAGGAGAATGAGGTAATCAGTCCCTCAACCTTGAGTCGATGTATTCAGTCCATCAATCTTGAATAGAATACGGCATATGATGGACTGAACACATCGACTCAAGGTTGAGGGACTGATTACCTCATTCTCCTCCTGTTCTTCCAGTTTCTCCTACGTATGGACTGATGAAGCCACTGTGTGGCGAAACGTTTCCTCAATAAAGATACCCAAGAGTTGCACATGTGTCTAATTTATCAACATGTCGGTTCTCTGAACCATTCATCTACTGGTACTACTGCTGTTGCTCTACTCACTGGTGGCAAAACGTCTTCATAAATAAAATGTCATAACCCACGTATTGCGTCTTATTTACATACTGTCGGTATATTCAACCACTGTATTGCAACTTCTGATGAATCATTGTCCACCAGGCTGGTGGATTGATTACCTCATCTTCTACTATCTTCAGCGCGTCTCTCTGTGATGCTGAGAGACTTATCTTTTCTAATGTTTTTATATATCATCCCTGTAATGAACTGATAAAGTCGCTGCACCTGTATCTAATTCCTCATTTTGTCAGTATTGTGTATCATTAAAAATTGACACTATTGATGCTGGCGGGACACGTAGCATCCTGCAACATAGTATTATTCTAGAAACCGCTAGGCAGCTTCCTACACCTGCTGGGTGAAAACATAAACACATATGCAGTTTAATGTGATCCTTTACTGACAACGTTTCGCCCACACGGTGGGCTTTTTCGAGTCACAAACAGATCTACCTGGGGTGGAAGGTACGGGAGTATTTATAGTCATGTTCAGAATGTTGAGGTCAGGTGGAGAATGCTGCATCTGATGATCTACCGGGTGGGGTTATAGAGTCTTGGGTAGCTTGGCAGGGATATTGGACAAGTTGTGAGTAGACCTTCTGCAGTGTTCTATGTTCTTATGTGGGATAGCGATGAAGAAGTTTCTTGGCGAGTGGTTCAGCTATGTTATAGAAGCCATTGCTCTGGTTGAAATTGTTGGTTATAGAGATAAGCGATGATTCCAGGATTCTTCGGTATTGGGTGTTGTCTTCTGTGGCGATAAGTCTTGATTTCTGTAGTTAATTAAATGGTTGTGTGAATTGCGATGTTGTACACAGGCATTCCTTGTATCGTCAGTCCTGCTTGCGTATTGGTGTTCTGAAATACGTGTTTGGAGGTCTCTTGAAGTTTCGCCCACGTATAAATTCACGTGGGCGAAACATCAAGAGACCTCCAAACACGTATTTCAGAACACCAATATGCAAGCAGGACTGACGATACAAGAATGCCTGTGTACAACATCGCAATTCACACAACCATTTAATTTAAATACAGAAACTCAAGACTTATCGCCACAGAAGACAACACTCAATACCGAAGAATCCTGGAATCATCGCTTATCTCTATAACCAACAATTTCAACCAGAACAACGGCTTCTATAACATAGCTGAACCACTCGCCAAGAAACTTCTTCATCGCTATCCCACATAAGAACATAGAACACTGCAGAAGGTCTACTCACAACTTGTCCAATACCCTTGCCAAGCTACCCAAGACTCTATAACCCCACCCGGTAGATCATCAGATGCAGCATTCTCCACCTGACCTCAACATTCTGAACCTGACTTTAAATACTCCCGTACCTTCCACCCCAGGTAGATCTGTTTGTGACTTGAAAAAGCCCACTGTGTGGGCGAAACGTTGTCAGTAAAGGATCACATTAAACTGCGTATGTGCTTATGTTTCCATTGTGTCGGTATTTTATACCATTATTTTCACCTGCTGGGTGATGTAGGAACACTCCGTGTGTGACCTGACACAGCCTAGCGTGTCCAGTCAGCAGTCAACATATCACAGGACACACCTGTGGACTGCTGCTCCAATTATTAATTACCCTCGTTCGCTATCGTATAACCCAGAGCATAAATGCTGCTCAAACAAGCCTTTTTAACCGTAATACACTCGTATATTATATAATTACCGGCTTTGACAGAGTGCCGCATTAAACAATGGCAAACAACGAGAGTATAATACATAATATAATGTTTATCTAATAATGGTAGTGATCCAACTGAGCTTATTGCGCGGTAGTTTGTAACTGTAATTGCTGGAAATCTGTTTAAATCTAAATGTAATTACCACTGAATTTATTACGGAGGGATTTAATTGTATTACTCAAAAACACGTTTATGGTATTTTATCATGAGTAATAAGCTTATGGTTGTTGTTCAAATAATTGACTAATTTTTTTGCCCCATGATTCAATTGTTTTCTGCGCACGGCTTTATGACGTCACGTGATTACTGATTTGATGCGAAGGCAATAACTGCTGTTTAGAAACGAGTGTGAGTACTCACCTAGTTGTACGCACCTAGTTGTGGCTGCAGGGGTCGATTCATAGCTCCTGGCCCCGCCCCTTCACTGGCCGCTACTGGGTCACTCTCCCCGCACCTCTGCTTAAAGCTATGTATGGATCCTGCCTCCACTACATCGCTTCCCCAACTATTCCACTTCGTGACTACTCTGTGACTGAAGAAATACTTTCTAGCATCCCTGTGATTCATCTGTGTGTGTGTGTGTGTGTGTGTGTGTGTGTGTGTGTGTGTGGTGTGTGTGTGTGTGCATTTGTGTGCAAATTAAAATTCAATATAGTTTCAGTCGTAGGTGAGGCTGACACACACACACACACACACACACACACACACACACACACACACACACACACACACACACACAGCACACACACACACACACACAGGCACACACACAACCACACATAGCACAACACACACACACACACACACACACACACACAACACGCACACACACACACACACACACACACCACACACACACACACACACACACACAACACACACACACACACACAGGCACACACATAGGCACACACACACACACACACACTTACGTTGTCTCATATAAGTCACGACTTCGGTGACGCAAAAAGATAAATAAACTGGGCGATTTTTTTCCCTAGCGCCTGGTCGACTGAGACGGCTGTGAGCTGCAGTTAATAACCTGCTTTAACTCGGCTCACTTTCGACTGGAATTCGATAGGGAATGTGCGATATTATGTTATGAAATATTCACAAGGCATTTAGCACTGCTAGATATTAGCTAGCTATTTCTACTAAATGTATTATTGAACTGTCACTTTCCGAGAGCTGGTGAATGCAAGTTCTACGGAAGAATATTGTGGGTAATATCATAAGATGTTAAATTTTGAAGACTTTTGTTCTTCTGAGAGCAGCTGACTACCGTAGGGTGACTGAAGAACACTTCTCACCACACGCTCCAGTGTCCTTGGAAGATCAACGCTTTGGGATTTTATTCACGCAGTTTTATTCACCAGGTTTAGTCGCCCAGTTAATTATAAGTAGGATTAGAGAAGCTATGAATTAATTTTAAACTTCTCATTATCTTCGTGAATGGGGCATTTTGAGTGTAATAGATTTTGGAGACAACTGTATATAAAATCATGCGCCCACCATGCCGGGTACACCCATCCTGTCGCAACTAAAAAAACTGTATCATGTTCGTACATGTCGGTTTAAAATATCTTGCTGATAGCTTTTAAATAGCTAATAGTTTGCTTTATTTCTCTTTTTTTTATTTCGAATTGTAATGTCTATCTGCCTTAGGTAAATTCTTAATGGACATACCTGGTGTCAGGCCTCGACACTCGCTTGGACTCTCCTTGTGGGTTTACACAACCACTGACAGGTTACACCTCATCCAACCCTGCCTCCCGGCGCCCTGGAGAGATGTACTGCTCAAAGTTTGGCAGTGAAAGGAAGAAGCTAATTATTGTTTTTATGTTTGAAAGGATGGACCGGTAAGCCAGGGGAAGGTCTCGGTCAGATGACCAAGAGCTCCAGTTGTGGATCATCATATGACTAAGACTTGCGTCAGGAAACACTTGTCCTGTTTCCTGACAAACCTCACGTAACGTAATGAAAGGAAAGAGGAGTTCCCTACAGTTGAGAGGCGGAAACATCGCACACCCTCACCAGCTTTCCTCAGAGATCGTAAAATATTATCAGCCTGAAAAAAAAAATATTTAGTTAACCCTTAAACTGTCCAAACGTAGATCTACGTTTTTTCAACATTTGAACGTATGTAGAAAAAAACATATATCTTCTTTTCTTCTTTTTTTTCATTTGAAAACATGTAAAAAAACGTAGATCTATTTTTGGAGCACTACGCATGCGAACGTAAATTTGTTTGGACAGTTTAAGGGTTTTAATGAATGGTTCCCGATTATTGACGTCCCCAAGGGCACAATTAAGATAAGCACAAGTGTCCCAGGGAGAATAAATTTATCTCCGGATGCTCTGAGTAAAGCGAGAAATCAGCCGGTTTTGCTTAGCACACGCAGGATGTTGATATAGTGCGCCGTAGTGGCGCAGCCGGGATTGCAATTTAGTGTGGCTTAGAAATCACGAGTTGCTGAAATTATTGTTTTTGTAGTATGTATATAAAATCTCTTAAACTATTATGTTTCCGTAGTCACATGACCACTCTACTGCAGGTGGTCACCCGCTTAGCGCGAAGAACCACCTGTGATGTAACTTGTTTTCCACGGATTTTCCTCGTGTCACTGAGCATTCAGTCTCTTGAGGCTTCCCTGATCATCGTAGCGAAATTAATCTGGTTATCTCATGTCAGTCATGATAATTTTGAGTGTGCTTAACCAAACCGCAATCTGCTAGCTAAACACTTCCATTCTCAAGTACACTCCGTTCACCGCTGGCTGACTCCGGTTCTTGGTCCATATTGATGGCCGAATAACAACAACAACAACAAATAATAATAATAATAATAATAATTCGGAATTTTTCCTAATTCTTTAGCGCCTGTTCTTTCGTAGAATAGAATACTGAAGTCTCTACAGTGAAGTTGATACTCGTTGATTGTTTATTGTTAATTATCATCGAATTCGCATACATTTTAAAGTCATACTTGGCTTGCTTTTAATGAATCTAATTCCTCGGGATTCAACTCTCTCTCTCTCTCTCTCTCTCTCTCTCTCTCTCTCTCTCTCTGGATTCAACTCTCTCTCTCTCTCTCTCTCTCTCTCTCTCTCTCACTACTTTGATATTAATGAAAAATAGGCTAAAGACAAGTTAATTAGGTTTATACCCACCCAATATGACATGAATCTCTTCTTGTCTGTCACTTTCTGAAAGGTTTTTAAACTCCATTATGTGAGTTTAGATCAACTTGCAACTGTAACACTGTTTGTCACATATCTCAGATGAAAAACTTCATTTTGTTTGCTTTTGAAAGACTCCTCAACCGCCCATGTACTTTTTACTGAATTCGTCAGTCAGTTATAGAGGTGATTTTAATACTGGAGATTTTGAAGAGATCAGTCCCTCAGTCCTTGACAGAAGGCTGTGTCTTATTCATCAAATTGTCAGTAATGGTTACCATTAATATATTACTTAACACCATTCAAACGTTATCAACTACCATCCAGGGTACCATATAGCATAACTAACGTCTAGTGTAATGTTTATACAGGATTACTGTAAGATATACTATCCGTTATATTGCACACAGGAAAAGTATCTACCAGCTGAAAATAGCCAAAGTGTGCTAAACTGAAAACTTTAATATTTATGAGAAAGAGAAGTCACAGTACCTCAGTAAAAATATGATCCGTGCTTAGGAACAAGACCTGTGCAGCTCCCGACTCACACACACCACACACACCCCACACACACACACACACACACACACACACACACACACACACACACACCACACACACACTCACACACACACACACACAACACACACACACACACAAAACACACAGCCTCATCATCGAGGGTAGATTCGTAACAGAATTTCGTTAAGGAGCCAAAAAAAAAAACAAGACACAATTCCGCAACTGGAATAATATACAAATAACGCGCACATAGGACCAAGAAACTTATCATGACGTAAGAGTCAGACTTGGATCATAATATATCATGGTCCAAGTCGGACCGAAACGTCGTCGTAAGCCTCTTCTGTGTGAGGATTATTTGTGTGCTTAGGTCAAGGAATTCTGCATACTAACGTAGAGAATTGATACTATAATGCATAAGTAGTTACAACAGCTCATAATTATCCTTCAAAATTGTCAACACAAGCTGGACTACACTGTCCTCCTTCCTGGAACTCAGTTGCTCTAAATCCGTATGGGCTATAAACGCCTGGGGAAAGAAATGTTATCTTGGTTAATCCAGTGAAGAGAGGAGTAGCTCCAATTCGATGGATCAAGATCTTCTCACTATCATCAAGGTACTCCCTTAAAGGCAGGAACTACAAACACGTATTCAGTAACACCGAAAAACGTCAGACAGTTGATTTTTGCTTTCGAAGTCATTCACTGGAGCTGAAAGCGGCAGTATGAGTCCCCTTGTATGATGCCCCGTGTGTTGTATGATGCCCCGTGTGTTGTATGATGCCCAGTGTTGTGTATGATGCCCCGTGTGTTGTATGATGCCCCGTGTGTTGTATAATGCCCAGTGTGGTGTATAATGCCTAGTGTGGTGTATGATGCCCCGTGTGGTGTATGATGCCCAGTGTGGTGTATGATGCCCTGTGGTGTATGATGCCCAGTGTGGTGTATGATGTCCAGTGTGGTGTATAATGTCCCGTGTGTTGTATGATGCCTAGTGTGGTGTATGATGCCCAGTGTGGTGTATGATGCCCAGTGTGGTGTATGATGCCCAGTGTGGTGTATGATGCCCAGTGTGGTGTATGATGCCCAGTGTGGTGTATGATGCCCAGTGTGTTATATGATGCCCATTGTGGTGTATGATGCCCAGTGTTATGCATGATGCCCAGTGTGGTGTATGATGCCCAGTGTGGTGTATGATGCCCAGTGTGGCGTATGATGCCTAGTGTGATGTATGATGCTCCGTGTGATGCATGATGCCCAGTGTGGTGTATGATGTGCAGTGTGGTGTATGGTTCCCAGTGTGTTGTATGATGTCCCGTGTTTTGTATGATGCCCCGTGTGGTGTATGATGCCCTGTGTGTTTTATGATGCCCAATGTGGTGTGTATGATGCCCAGTGTGGTGTGTATGATGCCCAGTGTGGTGTATGATGCCCTGTGTGGTGTATGATGCCCAGTGTGGTGTATGATTCCCAGTGTGTTGTATGATGTCCCGTCTGTTGTATGATGCCCCGTGTGTTTTATGATGCCCAGTGTGGTGTATGATGCCCAGTGTGGTGTATGATGCCCAGTGTGTTGTATGATGCCCCGTGTGGTGTATTATGCCCCGTGTGGTGCATGATGCACAGTGTGGTGTATGATGCCTCGTGCGGTGTATGATGCCCCGTGTTGTGTATGATGCACAGTGTGATGTATGATGCCCAGTGTGGTGTATGATTCCCAGTGTGGTGTATGATTCCCAGTGTGTTGTATGATGTCCCGTGTGTTGTATGATGTCCCGTGTGGTGTATGATGCCCCGTGTGTTTTATGATGCCCAGTGTGGTGTATAATGCCCAGTGTGGTGTATGATGCCCAGTGTGTTGTATGATGCCCCGTGTGGTGTATTATACCCAGTGTGGTGTATGATGCACAGTGTGATGTATGATGCCTCGTGCGGTGTATGATGCCCCGTGTGGTCTATGATGCACAGTGTGATGTATGATGCCCAGTGTGATGTATGATGCCCCGTGTGGTGTATGATGCCTTGTGTGGTGTATGATGCCCCGTGTGGTTGTATGATGCACAGGTGTGATGTATGATGCCCGTGTGTGTATGATGCCCAGTGTGGTGTATGATGCCCAGTGTGATGTATGATGCCCGTGTGATGCATGATGCCCAGTGTGGTGTATGATGTCATGGGTGTATGGTTCCCAGTGTGTGTATGATGTCCCGTGTTTTGTATGATGCCCGTGTGGTGTATGATGCCCGTGTATTTTATGATGCCCAGTGTGGTGTGTAGATGCCAGTGTGGTGATGATGCCCAGTGTGTGTATGATGCCCAGTGTGGTGTATTATTCCTAGTGTGTTGTATGATGCCCCGTGTGGTGTATGATGCCCCGTGTGTTTTATGATGCCCAGTGTGGTGTATGATGCCCAGTGTGGTGTATGATGCCCAGTGTGTGTATGATGCCCCGTGTGGTGATTATGCCCACGTGTGGTGTATGATGCACAGTGTGGTGTATGATGCCCCGTGCGTTGTATGATGCCCGTGTTGTGTATGATGCCAGTGTGATGTATGATGCCCAGTGTGGTGTATGATTCCCAGTGTGGTGTTATTCCCAGTGTGTTGTATGATGTCCCGTGTGTTGTATGATGTCCCGTGTGGTGTATGATGCCCCGTGTGTTTTATGATGCCCAGTGTGGTGTATAATGCCCAGTGTGGTGTATGATGCCCAGTGTGTTGTATGATGCCCCGTGTGGTGTATTATACCCAGTGTGGTGTATGATGCACAGTGTGATGTATGATGCCTCGTGCGGTGTATGATGCCCCGTGTGGTCTATGATGCACAGTGTGATGTATGATGCCCAGTGTGATGTATGATGCCCCGTGTGGTGTATGATGCCTTGTGTGGTGTATGATGCCCCGTGTGGTGTATGATGCACAGTGTGATGTATGATGCCCAGTGTGGTGTATGATGCCCAGTGTGGTGTATGATGCCCAGTGTGATGTATGATGCTCCGTGTGATGCATGATGCCAAGTGTGGTGTATGATGTGCAGTGTGGTGTATGGTTCCCAGTGTGTTGTATGATGTCCCGTGTTTTGTATGATGCCCCGTGTGGTGTATGATGCCCTGTGTATTTTATGATGCCCAGTGTGGTGTGTATGATGCCCAGTGTGGTGCATGATGCCCAGTGTGGTGTATGATGCCCAGTGTGGTGTATTATTCCCAGTGTGTTGTATGATGCCCCGTGTGGTGTATGATGCCCCGTGTGTTTTATGATGCCCAGTGTGGTGTATGATGCCCAGTGTGGTGTATGATGCCCAGTGTGTTGTATGATGCCCCGTGTGGTGTATTATGCCCCGTGTGGTGTATGATGCACAGTGTGGTGTAGAGCCTCGTGCGTGTATGATGCCCCGTGTGTGTATGATGCACAGTGTGATGTATGATCCCAGTTGGTGTATGATGCCAGTGATGTATGATTCCCAGTGTGTTGTATGATGTCCCAGTGTGTTGTATGATGCCCGTGTGGTGAATGATGCCCGTGGTTTTATGATGCCAGTGTGGTGTATAATGCCCAGTGTGGTGTATGATGCCCAGTGTGTTGTATGATGCCCCGTGTGGTGTATGATGCCCCGTGTGTTTTATGATGCCTAGTGTGGTGTATAATGCCCAGTGTGGTGTATGATGCACAGTGTGATGTATGATGCCCAGTGTGGTGTATGATGCCCAGTGTGGTGTATGATGCCCAGTGTGGTGTATGATGCCCTGTGTAGTGTATGATGTCCAGCGTGGTGTATGATGCCCCGTGTGGTGTATGAGCCCGCTTGGTGTTGATGCCCCGTGTGGTGTATGATGCCCCATGTGGTGTATGATGCCTCTTGTGGTGCCTGACATCCCCATGTGATGCCTGGTAGCCCGTGTAACGATTGATAGCCCCGTGTAGTGCCTTGCAGCCCCGTGTAGTGCCTTGCAGCCCCGTGTAGTGCCTTGCAGCCCCGTGTAGTGCCTTGCAGCCCCGTGTAGTGCCTTGCAGCCCCGTGTAGTGCCTTGCAGCCCCGTGTAGTGCCTTGCAGCCCCGTGTAGTGCCTTGCAGCCCCGTGTAGTGCCTTGCAGCCCCGTTGTGATGCCTGGCTGCCTCACGTATTATCCAACTATCAATATTCACCCTGGCAGTAACTCGTCAGAATTAAAGATCAAAGAGGCTTGTTGCGCTCTCATGCGACAGCTGCGCTCTCGTGTGACAGCTGCGCTCTCGTGTGACAGCTGCGTTCACGTGTGACAGCTGCGCCCTCGTGTGACAGCTGCGCTCTCATGCGGCAGCTGCGCTCTCGTGTGACAGCTGCGCTCTCGTGTGACAGCTGCGCTCTCGTGTGACAGCTGCGTTCTCGTGTGACAGCTGCGTTCTCGTGTGACAGCTGCGCTCTCGTGTGACAGCTGCGCTCTCGTGTGACAGCTGCGCTCTCGTGTGACAGCTGCGCTCTCGTGTGACAGCTGCGCTCTCGTGTGACAGTTGCGCCCTCGTGTGACAGCTGCGCTCTCATGCGACAGCTGCTGCGCTCTCATGCGACAGCTGCGCTCCGGTGTGACAGCTGCGCTCCCATGCGACAGCTGCGCTCTCGAGTGGCAGCTGCGTTCTCGTGTGACAGCTGCGCTCTCGTGTGGCAGCTGCGTTCTCGTGTGACAGCTGCGTTGTCGTGTGACAGCTGCGCTCTCGTGTGACAGCTGCGTTCTCGTGTGACAGCTACGTTCTCGTGTGACAGCTACGTTCTCGTGTGACAGCTGCGCTCTCGTTTGACAGCTGCGCCCTCGTGTGACAGCTGCGGTCTCATGCGACAGCTGCGCTCTCATGCGACAGCTGCGCTCTGGTGTGACAGCTGCGCTCCCATGCGACAGCTGCGATCTCGTGTGACAGCTGCGCTCTCGTGTGACAGCTGCGCTCTCAAGTGACAGCTGCGCTCTCAAGCGACAGCTGCGTTCTCGTGTGACAGCTGCGTTCTCGTGTGACAGCTGCGTTCTCGTGTGACAGCTGCGCTCTCGTGTGACATCTGCGCTCTCATATGACAGCTGCGTTCTCGTGTGACAGCTGCGTTCTCGTGTGACAGCTGCGTTCTCGTGTGACAGCTGCGTTCTCGTGTGACAGCTGGGCTCTCGTGTGACAGCTGCGTTCTCGTGCGACAGCTGCGCTCTCGTGTGACAGCTGCGCTCTCATATGACAGCTGCGTTCTCGTGTGTCAGCTGCGTTCTCTTGTGACAGCTGCGTTCTCGTGTGACAGCTGCGTTATCGTGTGACAGCTGGGCTCTCGTGTGACAGCTGCGTTCTCGTGCGACAGCTGGGCTCTCGTGTGACAGCTGCGTTCTCGTGCGACAGCTGGGCTCTCGTGTGACAACGAAATTTGTTGACGCTGCGCCAGAACCTCCTGACTTTACATAAATCCTCAGGAAAAACTAATCAGGAGTCATTGAATTATTATTATTATTATTATTATTATTATTATTATTATTATTATTATTATTATTATTACTATTATTATTATTATTATTATTATTATTATTACTACTAATTCCAAGGAACTTACCATTTTTGTCATTATCATTCTTAAGACGCAGGAGCAGGAGAAACGGAAAGCAGAAAAAAGAATATACAAGAAATGGAAAGCAGACGAAGTACTGGAAGCAGAGTAAGAGCTAAAAGCAGAGTAAGAGCTAAAAGCAGAGTAAGAGCTAAAAGCAGAGTAAGAGCTAAGAGCAGAGTAAGAGCTAAAAGCAGAGTAAGAGCTAAAAGCAGAGTAAGAGCTAAAACCAGAGTAAGAGCTAAGAGCAGAGTAAGAGCTAAAAGCAGAGTAAGAGCTAAAAGCAGAGTAAGAGCTAAGAGCAGAGTAGGAGCTAAAAGCAGAGTAAGAGCTAGGAGCAGAGTAAGAGCTAAAAGCAGAGTAAGAGCTAAGAGCAGAGTAAGAGCTAGGTGCAGATTAAAAGTTAGAAGCAGAGTAAGAGCTAGGAGCAGAGTAAGAGCTAAAAGCAGTGTAAGAACTAAAAGCAGAGTAAGAGCTAGGAGCAGAGTAAGAGCTAAAAGGAGAGTAAGAGCTAGGTGCAGAGTAAGAGCTAAAAGCTGAGTAAGAGCTAGGTGCAGAGTAAGAGCTAAAAGCATATTAAGAGCTAGGAGCAGAGTAAGAGCTAGGAGCAGAGTAAGAGCTAGGAGCAGAATAAGAGCTAGGAGCGGCGTAAGAGCTAGGAGCAGAGTATGAGCTAGGAGCAGAGTAAGAGCTAGGAGCAGAGTAAGAGCCAGGAGCAGATTAAGAGCTAGGAGCAGAGTATGAGCTAAGAGCAAAGTAAGAGCTAGGAGCAGAGTATAAGCTAAGAGCAAAGCAAGAGCTAGGAGCAGAGTAAGAGCTAGGAGCAGAGTAAGAGCTAGGAGCAGATTAAGAGCTAGGAGCGGCGTAAGAGTTAGGAGCAGATTAAGAGCTAGGAGCAGAGTAAGAGCTAAGAGCAAAGTAAGAGCTAGGAGCAGAGTATGAACTAGGAGCAGAGTAAGAGCTAGGAGCAGAGTAAGAGCTAGAAGGAAAATAAGAGCTAGGAGCAAAGTAAGAGCTAGTAGCAGATTAAGAGCTAGGAGCAGAGTAAGAGCTAAGAGCAAAGTAAGAGCTAGGAGCAGAGTATGAGCTAGGAGCAGAGTAAGAGCTATGAGCAGAGTAAGAGCTAGGTGCAGAGTAAGAGCTAGGAGCAGAGTAAGAGTTAGGAGCAAAGTAAGAGCTAGGAGCAGAGTAAGAGCTAGGAGAAGAGTAAGAGCTAGGAGGAGAGTAAGAGCTAGAAGCAGAGTAAGAGCTAGGAGAAGAGTAAGAGCTAAGAGCAGAGTAAGAGCTAGGAGAAGAGTAAGAGCTAGGAGCAGAGTAAGAGCTAGAAGAAGAGCAAGAGCTAGGAGCAGAGTAAGAGCTAGGAGTAAGAGCTAGGAGCAGAGTAAGAGCTAGGAGCAGAGTAAGAGCTAGGAGGAGAGTAAGAGCTAGGAGGAGAGCAAAAGCTAGTAGCAGAGTAAGAGTTAGGAGTAAAAGCTAGGAGCAGAGTAAGAGCTGGGAGCAGAGTTAGAGCTAGGAGCAGAGTAAGAGCTGGGAGTAGAGTAAGAGCTAGGAGCAGATTAAGAGCTAGGAGCAGAGTAAGAGCTATGAGCAGAGTAAGAGCTAGGAGCAGACTAAGAGCTAGGAGCAGAGTATGAGCTAGGAGCAGAGTAAGAGCTAGGAGCAGAGTAAGAGCTAGGAGCAGAATAAGAGCTAGGGGTAGAGTAAGAGCTAGGAGCAGAGTAGGAGCAAGGAGCAGAATAAGAGCTAGGAGCAGAGTTAGAGCTAGGAGTAGAGTAAGAGCTATGAGCAAGTAAGAGCTAGGAGCAGAGTAAGAGCTATGAGCAGAGTAAGAGCTAGGAGCAGACTAAGAGCTAGGAGCAGAGTATGAGCTAGGAGCAGAGTAAGAGCTAGGAGCAGAGTATGAGCTAGGAGCAGAGTAAGAGCTAGGAGCAGAGCAAGAGCTAGGAAGAGAGTAAGAGTTAAGGAGCAAGAAGAAAGAGAACGAGTAAGAGCTTAGGAGATGGTAAGAGTAGAGAGGTAGGCTGTGTGGACACTAAAGTAGACAGAGTATGAGCTGGGTCATGTACACCCTAGTACATATGACTAGCATCAAGCTAGAGCACAATAGGACAAGTAAGAGCTAGGACAAAAAAGAGTACAGTAGTGCCTTCACTTTTGTGTGATGTCGTGCTGTAGTTACACTAATAGTACATTACGTGCCTTCATGTACACCCGTAGTACATATACGTGCCATCACGTACACCAATAGTACATGTACGTGCCTTCACGTACACCAATAGTACATGTACGTGCCATCACTTACACCAATAGTACATGTACGTGCCTTCACGTACACATAGTACCATGTACTGCTTCACGTACACCAATAGTACATGTACGTGCCTTCACGTACATCAGTAGTCCATGTACGTGCCTTCACGTACATCAGTAGTCCATGTACCTGCCTTCACGTACATCAGTAGTCCATGTATCTGCCTTCACGTACATCAGTAGTCCATGTACCTGCCTTCACGTACATCAGTAGTCCATGTACGCGCCTTCACGTTCCTCAAACAAGAGTATTGATGAATTAGAAAGCGACACATGTCCTTCCATTCAATATTTCATTGTAAACACGATGGGCAAAACACTTTCCAATTCGTTATTTTAACAGCGGAATGTAAACACACGGTTACGATTACATTTATATATATACAAAGCCGCTTTCCAAATTGATCATATCGTCAGAGTTTGTAAATGGCCGGATAGAGCCTGTTGCAGCATTGAAACCTTGACTGCACCATTTCTACGACACTCCAGGACGAGTGACTCTGTAACCCGGGTAAGTCCCCTACTCCCGAGTCACATAGATCGGGTAGTACCGGGACCCAATTAAGTAACTGAGTTACAGACCAAGTAAGTACCCGAGTCACACAGACCAGATAAGTACCTGAGTCACACAGACCAGGTAAGTACCCGAGTCACACAGCACGAGGTAACAGCCCGTAAGTCGAGACACAGTCCAGGTAAGTACCTGAGTCACACAGTCCAGGTAAGTACCTGAGTCACGCAGATCCAGGTAAGCACCTGAGTCGCACAGACCAGGTAAGTACCTGAGTCACACAGACGAGGTAAGTACCCGAGTCACACAGCCCAGGTAAGCACCTGAGTCACACAGACCAGGTAAGTACCTGAGTCACACAGACGAGGTAAGTACCGAGTCACAAGACCAGTAGTACCAGTCACAACCAGTAAGTCTGAGTCAACAGACCAGGTAAGCACCCGAGTCACACAGACCAAGTAATACCTGAGTCACACAGACCAGGTAAGCACCTGAGTCACACAGACCAGGTAAACCTGAGTCACACAGACCAGGTAAGTACCTGAGTCACACAGACCAGGTAAGCACCTGAGTCACACAGACCAGGTAAATACCTGAGTCACACAGTCCAGGTAAGCACCTAAGTCACACAGACCAGGTAAGCACCTGAGTCACACAGACGAGGTAAGTACCTGAGTCACACAGTCCAGGTAAGCACCTGAGTCACACAGACCAGGTAAATACCTGAGTCACACAGACCAGGTAAGTACCTGAGTCACACAGACCAGGTAAGCACCTGAGTCACACAGACCAGGTAAGTACCTGAGTCACACAGACCAGGTAAGCACCTGAGTCACACAGACCAGGTAAATACCTGAGTCACACAGACCAGGTAAGTACCTGAGTCACACAGACCAGGTAAGTACCTAGTCACACAGACCAGGTAAATACCTGAGTCACACAGACCAGGTAAGTACCTGAGTCACACAGACCAGTAGTACCTAAGTCACACAGACCAGGTAAATACCTGAGTCACACAGACCAGGTAAATACCTGAGTCACACAGACCAGGTAAGTAACACACAAGATTCATTCCAGAGTTTATTCCTTCGTAGCGTAAAAGTTGATATAGAGAAGCGTTATTGCAGTGTGTGAGGCACACACCTCACACACTGAGTGTCCGTGGTTCGATTCCCAGTAAGGGTGGAAACACGGGGCGTGTATCCTTACACCTGCTGTCCCTCTTCACCGAGCAGTTAGTAGTTACCTGGGTGTTAGCCGACTGATGTGGGTGGCTTCCTGGGACACAAGATTAACCTAAACTGCCCGAAATGCTCTGCATAACCAGGAGTTTTCTATATAGTATGCAAATGATATCAACTACGTCTGTATAAATTGTTTCATGTAAATGTAGAAATTATTCTTATTATTATTATTATTATTATTATTATTATTATTATTATTATTATTATTATTATTATTATTATTATCGATGGGAAACTGTAAAAGCGTACGGAATCACACAACGCAGGGTTCGTATGTTGGACTGTGTGCGACCAGCAGTAATAACCTGGTTGATTAGGCCCTGATCCACCTGGAGGCCTGGTCGTGGACCGGGCCGCGGGGGCGTTGATCCCCGGAATACCCTCCAGATAGGATTGCCTCAAATTCTATCTGGAGCCTCTACCCATCCCTCTAGGAAGAGGGCATGCCTAGAACTCTTTAATTAGTCAAAAGGGGAGTTTGAACCGCCTCATTGGAAGCTAATCAACCCCGAGGAGGTTCCAACCCCGTGAGACTCCGAGAAAGAGAGAGAGAGAGAGCGAGAGAAAGAGAGAGGGATGTAATCAATATTTGAGACATTAATGTGGGCAGGAGCACCTGTGTATAGCTCAGGAGATTAGTTAAATGAAACATTTCGTGGCTTCGTCACTCCTGACCAGTCCCTAGGAAAAGATTTGTTGAATGCATGTTCCTTCCTCTCTGAGCTTCACGTAAAGAAGAAATGAGTTGGTTAAATAATTAGCATTGAAAGCTGAAACTCTAAATCAAAGATTGGCCGTCCTAGGGAGAAACTGGTGAGGCAGTAGTACAAAGTCAGAGGAAGGTCTGCACTCTGGCTAAACGGAAAGCGGAAGAGTGTCAGCTGTTAATTAAAGGAGGTCTCTGAACAATGAGGTGTCACTGATGAACCAGGGTGTGGAGGAGGAGGAGTACACAAGTGTCACTGATGAACCAGGGTGTGGAGGAGGAGGAGTACACAAGTGTCACTGATGAACCAGGGTGTGGAGGAGGAGTGCACAAGTGTCACTGATGAACCAGGGTGTGAAGGAGGAGTGCACAAGTGTCACTGATGAACCAGGGTGTGGAGGAGGAGGAGGAGTACACAAGTGTCACTGATGAACCAGGGTGTGGAGGAGGAGGAGTACACAAGTGTCACTGATGAACCAGGGTGTGGAGGAGGAGTGCACAAGTGTCACTGATGAACCAGGGTGTGAAGGAGGAGTGCACAAGTGTCACTGATGAACCAGGGTGTGGAGGAGGAGTAGGAGTACACAAGTGTCACTGATGAACCAAGGTGTGGAGGCGGAGTTTACAAGTGTCACTGATGAACCAGGGTGTGGAGGAGGAGTATACAAGTGTCACTGATGAACCAGGGTGTGAAGGAGGAGGAGTTTACAAGTGTCACTGATGAACCAGGGTGTGGAGGAGGAGTATACAAGTGTCACTGATGAACCAGGGTGTGGAGGAGGAGTATACAAGTGTCACTGATGAACCAGGGTGTGAGGAGGAGTAACAAGTGTCACTGATGAACCAGGGTGTGGAAGGAGGAGTATACAAGTGTCACTGATGAACCAGGGTGTGAAGGAGGAGGAGTATACAAGTGTCACTGATGAACCAAGGTGTGGAGGAGTACACAAGTGTCACTGATGAACCAGGTGTGAAGGAGGAGGAGTATACAAGTGTCACTGATGAACCAGGGTGTGGAGGAGGAGTATACAAGTGTCACTGATGAACCAGGGTGTGAAGGAGGAGGAGTATACAAGTGTCACTGATGAACCAGGGTGTGAAGGAGGAGGAGTACACAAGTGTCACTGATGAACCAGGGTGTTGAGGAGGAGAAGTACACAAGTGTCACTGATTAACTAGGGTGTGGAGGAGGAGGAATACACAAGTGTCACTGATGAACCAGGGTGTGGAGGAGGAGGAGTATACAAGTGTCACTGATGAACCAGGGTGTGGAGGAGGAGTATACAAGTGTCACTGATGAACCAGGGTGTGAAGGAGGAGGAGTACACAAGTGTCACTGATGAACCAGGGTGTTGAGGAGGAGAAGTACACAAGTGTCACTGATGAACCAGGGTGTGGAGGAGGAGTATACAAGTGTCACTGATGAACCAGGGTGTGGAGGAGGAGTAGTACAAGTGTCACTGATGAACCAGGGTGTGGAGGAGGAGGAATACACAAGTGTCACTGATGAACCAGGGTGTGGAGGAGGAGTAGTATACAAGTGTCACTGATGAACCAGGGTGTGGAGGAGGAGGAGTATACAAGTGTCACTGATGAACCAGGGACCAGGGTGGGGAGGAGTAGTATACAAGTGTCACTTATGAACTAGGGTGTGGAGAAGTATACATTTGTCACTGATGAACCAGGGTGTGGAGGAGTATATAAGTGTTAGCTGACGTCAGCTATAGTACAAAATTTCCATGTGTCTTCAATTCTATGTACAATATGCACAGGAAATTACAATTCAGAGAAGGCTCACATTTTTAAATACACTGGCCCCTTGTCAACACCCTCGGTGTTAAGTGCACAAATTCCATTTCAATTGCAAACTTCAATTTTCCCGTCTCAAGAGTCCCTCGTATCTCTTGAAATATCACATCTTAGAGGTGTGTTCTTCAATAGTCCTCTTGGACACATAGCTTACAGATATGTTATTCGAGAGTCCCCTCTTGAAATATCTCTCTCGTTCCCCTTTAAATATAGCTTGGAACTTTGTTCTACAAGAGTCTTCTTGCACCATGGAGGTGTTTTCTTGAAGAGTTCCTCGTTCCTCTTGAATAAAACGTGGAAATGTTCTTTCCTTTCAGTGATTCAGTCGAGGGAAAGAATGCAGGGAGATGATGCCTTCAAGGTACACATGACGTGTATAAAATTAGCTATTAAGTGATAGAAGTGCAGTGCTTGTGATTTCTATACAATTAGCTATATAAGTGTTAAAAGTGCAATGCTTGTGATTTCTAATGTTAAGACACTTGAACTGCGGTTAACAATTATCTTGACAAAGTACAGATAATTGTGGTTGAGAATTGCACTGATAAAGTATAGAAGTGTTTGTGAATTAGTAGGAGGCAGAGTCCTGATATTTCCAGGGGAAATGTCCAGTAATGAAGAAGCAGGGACAAGTGGTAACATAGTTCTTTAATTAAAATCGATGTCAAAGAAAGAGTAGCAGGATATTGAGGCTGGAGTTACCTAGCGCAGTTGGCGCTTTAGCGGATGGAGGATCGAGCTCTCTATGCACACATCAGTTACACATTTCGACTCATGAAATCGTAGCAACATGATTTCAAACAAACCAGGGAACGGGTGGGGAGGGGGTTGAGCTCACTCGCCACGGGTTCAAACTCTACCCGTTCCTTGGTTAATTATATATTTGAGGGTAGCTTTTAACGAGATGTGAATGTGTCTGAATTACTGAGCGAGGGAAGTATGATGAGTGAACTGACTGATCATGTGTCTCCCACGGGGATAAATAACTTTTATGTTATTGTTGTTATCTCTCGATTATAATTTGGTACGCATCCCATCTCTGGTCCATCGTCCGGTCCATAGTCTGGTCCATCGTCCGGTCCATCGTCCGGTCCATCGTCCGGTCCATCGTCCGGTCCATTGTTCGGTCCACGGCAGATCCCTTCTCCTCCTCCTCTTCAACAATGATGACGCTGCCAACGTGTAACTTGCGATTTGTATTATTTAGGTCAGTGTTATATACCCACCTTCCCCGTATTGTTAGGTCAGTGTTATATACCCACCTTCCCCGTGTTGTTAGGTCAGTGTTATATACCCACCTTCCCCGTGTTGTTTAGGTCAGTGTTATATACCCACCTTCCCCGTATTGTTTAGGTCAGTGTTATATACCCACCTTCCCCGTATTGTTAGGTCAGTGTTATATACCCACCTTCCCCGTGTTGTTAGGTCAGTGTTATATACCCACCTTCCCCGTGTTGTTAGGTCAGTGTTATATACCCACCTTCCCGTTTGTTTAGGTCATTGTTAAATACCCACCTTCCCCGTTTGTTTAGGTCGTGTTATAACCCACCTTCCCCGTTTGTTAGTCAGTTATAACCCACCTTCCCCGTTTGTTAGGTCAGTGTTATATCCCCACCTTCCCGTATTTAGGTCAGTGTTATATCCCCACCTTCACCCGTGTAGTTAGGTCCAGTGTTATATCCCCACCTTCCCCGTGTTTTTAAATTTCAGTGTTATATACCCCCCTTTCCCCCGTTTGTTTAGGTCAGGTTATATACCCACCTTCCCGTATTGTTGGGGTCAGTGTTATATACCCACCTTCCCCGTTTTTTTAGGTCAGTGTATATACCCACCTTCCCCGTGTTGTTGGGTCAGTGTTTTTAATCCACCTTCCCCGTGTTGTTTAGGTTAGTGTTATATACCCACCTTCCTGTGGTTTAGGTTATGTTATATACCCACCTTCCCCCTGTTGTTTTAGTCAGTGTTATATACCCCCCTTCCCCTGTGTTTAGGTCAGTTTTTATATCCCCACCTTTCCCCCAAATTTTTTGGTAGTATGTTAATTCCCCACTTCCCGTGTTGTTTAGGTGTGTTATATCCCCCTTTCCCCCTGTTTTTTTAGGCCAGTGTTATTCCCCCACCTTCCCCTGTTGTTTGGGTCAGTGTATTATCCCCACCTTTCCCCCTATTGTTTAAGGTTAGTGTTAATACCATTTTCCCCCGTTTTGTTATGTCCAATCCCCTGTTTTATATTAAAACCCTTCCCCGTGCTGTTTAGATCAGTGTAATTTCCACCTTCCCTTTTTTAGGTTTATTTCCCAGTTGTTATGTATACCCAACCTTCCCTGTGTTGTTAGGTCAGTGTTATTACCCACCTCCCCGGGGTTGTTAGTGTCAGTGTTATTACCCACCTTCCCGGGGTTTGTTTAGGTCAGTGTTAAATCCCACTTCCCGTGTTGTTTAGGTCATGTTTATAAACCTTCCCGTGTTGCTTGGGTCAGAATTAAATACCCACCTTCCCCGTGTTGTTTATGGTCAGTTTTTAAATCCCCACCTTCCCGTGTGTTTAGGTCATGTTATATACCTACCTTCCCGTTTTGTTTAGTCAGCATTTATCCCCACCTTCCCCGTGTTGTTTGTCAGTGTTATATACCCCCCTTCCCCGTGTTGTTTAGGTCAGGTTATATACCCACCTTCCCTGTTGTTTTTAGGTCAGGTTATAAAACCCACCTTCCCCGTGTTGTTTAGGTCATTTAATTTGTGCCTTTATAACCCGCCTTCCCTGTTTTGGGTTTAGTGTTAATATACCCCTTTCCCGTGTTGGTTTAGTAAAGTGCATACCCACCTTCCCCGTGTTGTTTTAGTCAGTGTTATATACCACTTCCCCGTGTGTTTAGGTCAGTGTTATATACCTACCTTCCCCGATGTTTAGGTCAGTCAGTGTTATTACCACCTTCCCGGGTTTTGTTTGGGTTCGTTTTATATCCCCACCTTCCCCGTGTTGTTTAGGCCAGGTTATTACCCACCTTCCCCGTGTTTTTTTAGGAAAGTGTTATATACCACCTTCCCGTTTGTTTAGTATTCAGTGTTATAAAACCACCTTCCGTGTTTTTTAATCATGTTATTTTACCCCCCCGTGTTGTTTAGGTCAGTGTTATATTCCACCTTTCCCGTGTTGTTTTAGGTCAGTGTCTATTCCCCAACCTTCCTGTGTTGTTAGTCAGTGTTATATCCCCACCTCCCTGTGTTTGTTTAGGTCAGTGTTTTTTCCCCACCTTCCCTGTGTTGTTTTGGGTTTCATGTTATATCCCACCTTACCCCGTGTTGTTTAGGTCATGTTATAAAATAACCTTCCCGTGTGTTTAGGTCAGCTTATACCCCACCTTCCCCGTGTTGTTTAGGTCAGTGTTAAATACCCATTCCCGTGTTGTTTAATTTTTCCAGGTGTTTTATAATTACCCACCTTCCCCCGTGTTGTTTAGGTCAGTGTTATATACCCACCTTCCCGTGTTGTTTAGGTCATGTTAAAATACCCACCTTCCCTTGTTGTTTAGGTCAGTGTTATATCCCCAAACCTTCCCCGTGTTGTTTAGGTCAGTGTTATATACCCCCTTCCCTGTTGTTTGGGTTTAAAGTTATATATCCCCTTCCCGTGTTTTTTTAAAGTCAGTGTATAACCCACCTTCCCCTTTTTGTTTAGGTCAGGGGTTATATACCATTTCCCGTGTGTTTAGGTCAGTGTTATATCCCCACCTTCCCGTTTTGCTTTGGGTTTGTTATATACCCACCTTCCCGTGTTGTTTAGGCCCAGTGTTAAACCCCCTTTCCCCGTTTGTTTAGGTCAGTGTTATATACCCACCTTCCCCGTGTTGTTTAGGTCAGTGTTATATACCCACCTTCCCCGTGTTGTTTAGGTCAGTGTTATATACCCACCTTCCCCGTGTTGTTTAGGTCATTGTTATATACCAACCTTTCTGTGTTGTTATGTTAGTGTTATATACCCACCTTCCTCGTGTTGTTTAGGTCAGTGTTATATATCCACTTTTCCCGTGTTGTTTAGGTCAGTGTTATATATCCACCTTTCCCGTGTTGTATAGGTCAGTGTTATATACCCACCTTCCCTGTGTTGTTGAGGTCAGTGTTATATACCCACCTTCCCTGTGTTGTTGAGGTCAGTGTTATATACCCACCTTCTCTGTGTTGTTGAGGTCAGTGTTATATACCCACCTTCCCTGTGTTGTTGAGGTCAGTGTTATATACCCACCTTCCCTGTGTTGTTGAGGTCAGTGTTATATACCCACCTTCCCTGTGTTGTTGAGGTCAGTGTTATATACCCACCTTCCCTGTGTTGTTGAGGTCAGTGTTATATACCCACCTTCCCTGTGTTGTTGAGGTCAGTGTTATATACCCACTTTCCCTGTGTTGTTGAGGTCAGTGTTATATACCCACCTTCCCTGTGTTGTTGAGGTCAGTGTTATATACCCACCTTCCCTGTGTTGTTGAGGTCAGTGTTATATACCCACCTTCCCTGTGTTGTTGAGGTCAGTGTTATATACCCACCTTCCCTGTGTTGTTGAGGTCAGTGTTATATACCCACCTTCCCTGTGTTGTTGAGGTCAGTGTTATATACCCACCTTCCCCGTGTTGTTGAGGTCAGTGTTATATACCCACCTTCCCTGTGTTGTTGAGGTCAGTGTTATATACCCACCTTCCCTGTGTTGTTGAGGTCAGTGTTATGTACCCACCTTCCCTGTGTTGTTGAGGTCAGTGTTATGTACCTCCCTAACAGTGTGTATTATTTAGGCCTGTCTACTTGTTTATGTCTCTACCTCTCATTTATATTGAATAATAATGTAAAGGAAATAATTGCCGAATCTCTTATAAATTATTAAAAAATGAATGATAAGAAAATTTAGCGTCCCTCCGTGTCCGCATCATCGTCGCCCTCTCCTATTCACCCCATCTTATTCTCCCCTCTCTTCCCTGCCTGTCAGGTTCTGACAACCCACTCTGCCTATCAGGCTGTGACAACCCACTCTGCCTATCAGGTTCTGACAGCCCACCATGCCTGTCAGGTACTGACAACCCACTCTGCCTGTCAGATTCTGACAACCCACTCTGCCTGTCAGATCTAGACAATCCACCATGCCTATCAGGTTCTGACAACTCACTTTGCCTATCAGGTTCTAACAACCCACCCTGCCTATCAGGTTGTGACAACCCACTCTGCCTATCAGGTTCTGACAGCCCACCATGCCTGTCAGGTACTGACAACCCACTCTGCCTGTCAGGTACTGACAACCCACTCTGCCTATCAGATTGTGACAACTCACTCTGCCTATCAGGTTCTGACAACACACTCTGCCTATCAAGTTCTGACAATTCACTCTGCCTATCAGGTTCTGACAACCCACTGCTGATATCAGAACCTCCGCCTCACACTGAAAATAATCAGTGACTGGATTAATATTTCTATGCTAATATTTCTTCGTGGATGATAATCAACTTTATCAAGTTAGTGTTATTTATTAAGTGCAATATTGTGTGAGAGAATAATCTCCCTCGTGTGAGAGAATAATCTCCCTCGTGTGAGAGAATAATCTCCACGTGTGAGAGAATAATCTCCCTCGTGTGAGAGAATAATCTCCCTCGTGTGAGAGAATAATCTCCCTCGTGTGAGAGAATAATCTCCCTCGTGTGAGAGAATAATCTCCTCGTGTGAGAAAATAATCTCCCTCGTGTGAGAAAATGATCTCCCTCGTGTAAGAGAATAATCTCCTCGTGTGAGAGAATAATCTCCTCGTGTGAGAGAATAATCTCCCTCGTGTGAGAGAATAATCTCCCTCGTGTGAGAGAATAATCTCCCTCGTGTGAGAGAATAATCTCCCTCGTGTGAGAGAATAATCTCCTCGTGTGAGAAAATAATCTCCTCGTGTGAGAAAATGATCTCCCTCGTGTAAGAGAATAATCTCCTCGTGTGAGAGAATAATCTCCCTCGTGTGAGAGAATAATCTCCCTCGTGTGAGAGAATAATCTCTCCCTCGTGTGAGAGAATAATCTCCCTCGTGTGAGAGAATAATCTCCTCGTGTGAGAGAATAATCTCCCTCGTGTGAGAGAATAATCTCCCTCGTGTGAGAGAATAAATCTCCCTCGTGTGAGAGAATAATCTCCCTCGTGTGAGAGAATAATCTCCTCGTGTGAGAAAATAATCTCCCTCGTGTGAGAAAATGATCTCCCTCGTGTAAGAGAATAATCTCCTCGTGTGAGAGAATAATCTCCCTCGTGTGAGAGAATAATCTCCCTCGTGTGAGAGAATAATCTCCCTCGTGTGAGAGAATAATCTCCCTCGTGTGAGAGAATAATCTCCTCGTGTGAGAGAATAATCTCCCTCGTGTGAGAGAATAATCTCCCTCGTGTGAGAGAATAATCTCCCTCGTGTGAGAGAATAATCTCCCCTCGTGTGAGAGAATAATCTCCCTCGTGTGAGAGAATAATCTCCTCGTGTGAGAGAATAATCTCCCTCGTGTGAGAGAATAATCTCCCTCGTGTGAGAGAATAATCTCCCTCGTGTGAGAGAATATCTCCCTCGTGTGAGAGAATAATCTCCTCGTGTGAGAAAATAATCTCCCTCGTGTGAGAAAATGATCTCCCTCGTGTAAGAGAATAATCTCCTCGTGTGAGAGAATAATCTCCCTCGTGTGAGAGAATAATCTCCCTCGTGTGAGAGAATAATCTCCCTCGTGTGAGAGAATAATCTCCCTCGTGTGAGAGAATAATCTCCTCGTGTGAGAGAATAATCTCCCCGTGTGAGAGAATAATCTCCCTCGTGTGAGAGAATAATCTCCCTCGTGTAGAGAATAATCTCCCTCGTGTGAGAGAATAATCTCCCTCGTGTGAGAGAATAATCTCCTCGTGTGAGAGAATAATCTCCCTCGTGTGAGAGAATATATCTCCCCTGTGTGAGAGAATAATCTCCCTCGTGTGAGAGAAGAATCTCCCTCGTGTGAGAGAATAATCTCCTCGTGTGAGAAAATAATCTCCCTCGTGTGAGAAAATGATCTCCCTCGTGTAAGAGAATAATCTCCTCGTGTGAGAGAATAATCTCCCTCGTGTGAGAGAATAATCTCCCTCGTGTGAGAGAATAATCTCCCTCGTGTGAGAGAATAATCTCCTCGTGTGAGAGAATAATCTCCCTCGTGTGAGAGAATAATCTCCCTCGTGTGAGAGAATAATCTCCCTCGTGTGAGAAAATGATCTCCCTCGTGTAAGAGAATAATCTCCTCGTGTGAGAGAATATTCTACCTCGTATGAGAGAATAATCTACCTCGTATTAGAGAATAATCTCCCTCGTGTGAGAGAATATTCTACCTCGTATGAGAGAATAATCTACCTCGTATTAGAGAATAATCTCCCTCGTGTGAGAGAATAATCTCCCTCGTGTGAGAGAATAATCTCCCTCGTGTGAGAGAATAATCTCCCTCGTGTGAGAAAATGATCTCCCTCGTGTAAGAGAATAATCTCCTCGTGTGAGAGAATATTCTACCTCGTATGAGAGAATAATCTACCTCGTATTAGAGAATAATCTCCCTCGTGTGAGAGAATAATCTCCCTCGTGTGAGAAAATGATCTCCCTCGTGTAAGAGAATAATCTCCTCGTGTGAGAGAATATTCTACCTCGTATGAAAGAATAATCTACCTCGCATTAGAGAATAATCTCCCTCGTGTGAGAGAATATTCTACCTCGTATGAGAGAATAATCTACCTCGTATTAGAGAATAATCTCCCTCGTGTCAGGTAGATTATTCTACCTCGTGTGAGGTAGATTATTCTGTGTGATGATATAAGTCTGATAAATAAAGTTGGGGAATAACAATGTTAGGTCAGATGTCAACATCAACTGGAGTGCTGTGTGGAACATTGCTGATTAATGTTGAATAAATAGGACGTTGATGCACCTTAGCTACAATGTTTCGCCCACACAGTGGATACGTTAACTCTATAATGTTTCATCAACACACTGGCTTCATCACAGGCCTCTTCGTGGGCGAAACGTTGTGGTTAATAATGACCTCCAATGCTCCACCTAGAGCACCTATTATTATTATTATTATTATTATTATTATTATTATTATTATTATTATTATTATTATTATTATTATTATTATTATTATTAATTATATTATTATTATTATTATATTATTATTATATTATTATTATTATTATTATTAGTAGTAGTAGTAGTAGTAGTAGTAGTAGTAGTAGTAGTAGAATTAGTAGAATTAGTAGTAATAGCAGTATTACATTCACTAGAAAGCACTAAACCCGAATGAGCAATCAGTAAAAATAATTTTGTTTCTGTCTCTCTCTCTCGCCCCTTTTTTTATTTCTTTCTCATTTCTACCCTTTTTTTAACTCTTGCTCTTTCCCTTCCTTCCTTCTCCCCCTCTTATCCACTTTTTTTTTCAGCAAAGCACATTAGACAAAGCAGATTTACCTCCCCCCCCCACCCGGCGTTGTTTGTGAGGAGTTGGAGAATTAACAAAAGCGGCAAAAACCAAAGAAACAAACAAAAAAAAAAAAAAGTCTGAACCTCGCAGGCTTGAAGTGGGGAAAAAAAAAAAAAGGTCTGACTTGGAGGGGGGATGGAAAGGGAAGAAGAGAGATAGGGGAGGTAGGAGTGGGGATGGGGAGAGGGAGGGGGAGGGGGAAAGGGGAAGGGGGAGGGGGAGGGAGGGGGCGGGGGGGAGGGGGGGGGAGGGGAGTGGGAGGAGAGGGGGAGGGGGAGGGGAAAGGGAGTGGAGGGGGGAACGCGTGTTTAGCTTGTTCTTCTGCAGCTTAGCGCTAAAATTGATAAGCAAACAGTATATGAGTCTAGATCAAACGGTGTTCCCGGCAAACATCAGAGTTCAGAGGTGGATGGGATGGGCCTCTCTCTCTCTCTCCCCTCTTCTCTCTCTCCTCTCCTCTCTCCTCTCTCTCCTCTCTCTCTCTCTCTCTCTTCTTCTCCTCTCTCTCCTACTCTCTCTCTCTCTCTTCTCTCATCCTCTCTCTCTCTCTCTCTCTCTCTCTCTCCTCTCTCTCTCTCTCTCTCTCTCACTCTCTCTCCCTCTATCTATCTATCTTTGTATCTATCTTTACACAGGGTTTTACAAGGTTAGGCAAAGAATTCCTAACTTTATATACACGCTAAGCTGTTACCTACATCATCATCACTCTCCTCTTCTCTCTCCTCTCTCCTCTCCTCTCCTCTCTCTCTCTCTCTCTCTCTCCTCTCTCTCTCTCTCTCTCTCTCCTCTCTCTCTCTCTCTCTCTCTCTTTCGCTCTCGCTCTTTCCTCATGATTTGCGCCATTTACTAACCCAGCTGGTTGTGGCTTGCTATACCAGCTGGTTTTGGCTTGCTATACCAACTGGTTGTGGTTTGCTATACCAGTTGGTTGTGGTTTGCTATACCAGCTGGTTTTGGCTTGCTATACCAACTGGTTGTGGTTTGCTATACCAGTTGGTTGTGGTTTGCTATACCAGCTGGTTGTGGTTTGCTATACCAGCTGGTTGTGGTTTGCTATACCAGCTGGTTGTGGTTTGCTATACCAGCTGGTTGTGGTTTGCTATACCAGTTGGTTGTGGTTTGCTATACCAGCTGGTTGTGGTTTGCTATACCAGCTGGTTGTGGTTTGCTATACCAGTTGGTTGTGGTTTGCTATACCAACTGGTTGTGGTTTGCTATACCAGCTGGTTGTGGCTTGCTATACCAGCTGGTTGTGGTTTGCTATACCAGCTGTTTGTGGTTTGCTATACCAGCTGGTTGTGGTTTGCTATACCAGCTGGTTGTGGTTTGCTATACCAGCTGGTTGTGGTTTGTTATACCAGCTGGCTGTGGTTTGCTATATCAGCTGGTTGTGGTTTGCAATACCAGCTGGTTGTGGTTTGCTATACCAGCTGGCTGTTGTTTGCTATACCAGCTGGTTGTGGTTTGTTATACAAGCTGGGTGTGGTTTGCTATACCAGCTGGTTGTGGTTTGCTATACCAGCTGGTTGTGGTTTGTTATACCAGCTGGTTGTGGCTTGTTAACACTCTCTTCTGCTTTCTCCTCCTCCTCCTCTCCCTCCTCCACCTCCTCCTCCTTTCCCTCCTCCACTTCCCCCTTCTTTCCCCCTCCTCCTCTCCCCCCTCCTCCACCTCTCCTTCCTCCTCCTCCTACCCTCTTCCTTCACCTCCTACTCTACCTTTCCTCCCTCCACCTCGCACTCTCTCTCTCTCTCTCTCTCTCTCTCTCTCTCAAGTCTCCTACACATCTTTCCCTTCGCTTATTCCATTAAATGTGACCGTCTTCATAACGTACCTACCCCGTTTACCCCCCTTCGGCCCCCCTCACTACCCCCCTCCCACCACCCCCACAACACCCTCAGGTATTGTCTGGCTCGGCCTCTCGCCGCTCGAAGAAACTTTTCAGTTCCTCCTGAGTTCTCAACTGCCTTTCAGAAGAGTTGAGTCAGAAATGGCATAGTTCTTCTGCCTTTGTTTGGAAATGTTTAGTGTGTGTGAAACGGTTGGGGACTCGAACCACCGGCCTCTCACAAGGAAACAGAGATTGTCTTCAACCCCGGGCACGGCTGCGGCTCGTCTTGTCGGAGTGTTTAGCTGTCTGTATTCTCTGGGATAGAGCATTTTAATGTATACACTAACAAATACACGATATGCAGGCACGATACACCCTAACAAACACACTATATACAAGCACGATACACCCTAACAAACGCGATATACAAGCACGATACACCCTAACAAACGCGATATACAAGCACGATACACCCTAACATACACAGTATGTACATATAACGATACACACTAACAAAATGTACATACAGCGTACGTGGAGCAATGTACGTGGAACGATACATACTAACAAACACATGAAGTATATACGACAATACATACTAACACACACAATGTACTTGCACGACACACGCACAACAAATGAGCATCTACCAAGGAGTCCGTCATAGTTGAGGCTTCAATTACTTCCTGGCAGTTACTAATCACGTCTAGAAGGGTGTTATTACTGCTTGTAATGGCTGAGTTTGATGAGTGTGGGGGCCACCCTGCTGAGTGACCCTGCTGAGTGACCCTGCTGAGTGACCCTGCTGAGTGACCCTGCTGAGTGACCCTGCTGAGTGACCCTGCTGAGTGACCCTGCTGAGTGACCCTGCTGAGTAACCCTGATGAGTGACCTTGATGAGTGGAGTGACGTGCTGAGTGACCTCGCTACGGTTAACTCCGTCATATTGTGACCCCGTCACTTCTGGCCCCGTCACTGCTGGCCCCGCCACTGCTGACCCCGTCACTGCTGACCCCGTCACTGCTGACCCCGTCACTGCTGGCCCCGCCACTGCTGACCCCGCCACTGCTGGCCCCGTCACTGCTGACCCCGCCACTGCTGGCCCCGCCACTGCTGACCCCGCCACTGCTGGCCCCGTCACTGCTGACCCCGCCACTGCTGGCCCCGTCACTGCTGACCCCGCCACTGCTGGCCCCGTCACTGCTGACCCCGCCACTGCTGGCCCCGTCACTGCTGACCCCGCCACTGCTGACCCCGCCACTGCTGACCCCGCCACTGCTGACCCCGCCACTGCTGACCCCGCCACTGCTGACCCCGTCACTGCTGACCCCGCCACTGCTGACCCCGTCACTGCTGACCCCGCCACTGCTGACCCCGCCACTGCTCCCAGGCAGTGAAAGCAGTCATTGTTATGTATCATGTTAGGGACAATCAGTCACGATATCACGATATGTATCATGTTCTATATCATGCTATATTTAATGTTATGTACAATGTTATGCATAATGTTATACATAATGTATAATGTTATGTATAATGTAATGTATCATGTCATGTATCATGTTGTATTTAATGTTATGTATCATTTACAATGTTACGTACCATCAGTTACATTATGTATCCTGATACATACCCAGTTATGGATCACGCTCGCAGCTGGTCGTAAAAGTGACTTAAAATAATTTTTAGTGATTTAATCACTATGCGAGAGAGGAGTACTCTCTGAAAGTATTTTCTAACTCATATACAAAAATCAAAGGCATTACCATTATTGTCACTTCTGCTCTCTCTCTCATATATATATATATATATATATATATATATATATATATATATATATATATATATATATATATATATATATATATATATATATATATATATAATGTGTGTGTGTGTGTGTACAGAACAACCACTGTGAAAAAACAGTGAAATTCCAAGCGCTTTCGTAACTTCTCACATTATCAAGGAACCAAAAAAAACAAAACATCAACAAGAAGGCATACAAGGGCAAGACTACACCTTACAGTCGCATCACAGCACCTGACTCTGTGAAACACAACTGATACCCTACTCAAACGTTAAGATATTTTACCCATCTAATGTATCATTAAATTCTTCCAAATTTTATTAATTATAAATGAATCCAATTTGTATAAACCAAAAGAAAAGTTCATATTTTCAAAACTGCTTTTTATGAAACAAGATTCAATTATATTCGTGTCGACCATGGACTTTCTTGATACAACTTTCTCAGGCTTTTGAAAATCAATTGGATGGTTAAATATCTTTCACGTGAATAAACAGAACATTAGAATCTTGTCCACTTCTAATGGTATATTTATATTGTTTTAATCTTAGCTTAAGATTTTAATGTTAAAAACAACATAGATTTAATAGATAAATTTGGTACTTTCACAAACTTAAATGATTTCAATATGGTTAGTTTTGATGTTACTTTCTTGTTTACAAAAGTTCCAGTTGAAGATTTATTAAGTTTCATATCTGAAGAACTTGTTAAATACGATTTACCATTGCCAGTACCTACTATCATTAAGCTTATTAAACTTAGAATTGTTGATGCAAAATTTGTGGTTAATGACGAGTTTTACACTCAGAAGTTTGGTATGGCGATGGAAAACTCTCTCTCACCTGTTCTTAGTAATTTATTCATGGAATTTTTTGAAACAAGAGTTATTAACACAATCCTTCTTAAACAGAGCTAAGTGGTATAGATATGTTGATGATATTTGGTGTCTTATGCCTAAAAATATAGATATAAACCATTTCCTTGTTAAATTAATTAGTTTAGCTCATTATATAAAATTTACTGTTGACTTCGAAGAAAATAACTCATTGCCTTTCCTAAAAAGTTTTAATTATTAAGGGTAACAATGATTTTTAAATTTAAAATTTACAGAAAACCAACAAATAACTGTTACTATGTACACTATTATTGTACACATCAGGATAGATTTAAGCTGTCGGTTTTCTCATAAATGTTTTTAGAACTTTAAGTATTTGTAGTCCAGAGTTCATAGATGAAGAAATCTCTAAAATTTATGAAATAGCTAATGATCTAAAATACCCAAGAAACTTAATTTGTAAATCCTTTAAAATTGCCAGAAATACTTTTTACAATCCAAAAAGGGACAACCAGCCTTATTCAACTAAAAATATGTTGGTTCTCCCTTACCATGAAAACTTGGTTGATATGCTTTCTCTTCTTAAGACTTTTAATATCAAAGTTGTATTTAAAAATCTTGATTCAGTAAAAACAAACTTCTGATAAAAAATTCCACCAAAATGTTGACGGATGTGTCTAAGATATCTTGTAAAATTTGCGATAAAGTTTATTACGGTCAAACTGGTAAAAGTCTTGAGCTAAGATTAAAACAACATAAATATAGAATTAGAACTGGAAAAGATTCTAATGCTCTGTTTATTCACGTGAGAGATTTTAACCATCCAATTGATTTTCAAAAGGCTGAGAAAGTGGTATCAAGCAAGTCCATGGTTGACAGGAATATAATAGAATCATATTTCATAAAAAAGAAATTTCGAAAGTAATATGAATATTTCTTTTGGTTTATATAAATTGGACTCATTTATAAATAATAAAATTTGGGAAGAATTTAATGATACATTAGACAAGTAAAAAATCTTAATGCTTGGGTACAGCATAAGGTGCGTTTCACAGAGTCGGGTGTTGTGACGTGACTGTGAGGTGTGGTATCACCTGTTTACTGCGATCTTATTGCATTTCAATTATATATATTTTATATATATATATATATTTATATATATATATATAATATATATATATATATATATATTAAATACATATAATATATAATATATATATATATATATATATAATATATTATATAAAATATATATATATATATATATTATATATTTTATATATATATATATATACATATATTTTTATTATCACACTGGCCGATTTCCCCCCAAGGCAGGGTGGCCCGGAAAAGAAAAACTTTCACTATCATTCACTCCATCACTGTCTTGCCAGAAGGGTTTCTTTACACTACAGTTTTTAAACTGCAACATTAAACACCCCTCCTTCAGAGTGCAGGCACTGTACTTCCCATCTCCAAGACTCAAGTCCGGCCTGCCGGTTTCCCTGAACCCCTTCAAAAATGTTACTTTGCTCACAAATCCCAAAAGCACGTCAAGTATTAAAAACCATTTGTCTCCCATTCACTCCTATCAAAAAACGCTCACGCATGCCTGCGGAAGTCCAAGCCCCTCGCACACAAAACCTCCTTTACCCCCTCCCTCCAACCTTTCCTAGGCCGACCCCTACCCCGCCATCCTTCCACTACAGACTGATACACCTTGAAGTCACTCTGTTTCGCTCCGTTCTCTCTACATGTCAAAACCACCTCAACAACCCTTCCTCAGCCCTCTGGACAACAGTTTTGGTAATCCCGCACCTCCCCCTAACTTCCAAACACGAATTCTCTGCATTATATTCACACCACACACTGCTCTCAGACATGACATCTCCCTGCCTCCAGCCTTTTCCTCGCTGCAACATTCATCACCCATGCTTCACACCCTATAAGGCATTGGTAAAACTATACTCTCATAAAATTCCCTTCTTTGCCTCCCAAAGGGCAAAGTTCTTTGTCTCCACAGACTCCTAAGTGCACCACTCACCCTTTCCCCCTCATCAATTCTATGATTCACCTCATCTTTCATAGACCATCCGCTGACACTTCCCCCTCCCAAATATCTGAAAACATTCACCTCCTCCATACTCTCTCCCCCCAATCTGATATCCAATTTTTTCATCACCTAATCTTTTTGTTATCCTCATAACCTTACTCTTTCCTGTATTCACTTTTAATTTTTTCTTTTGCACACCCTACCAAATTCATCCACCAATCTCTGCAACTTCTTTCAGAATGTCCCAAAGCACAGTGTCATCAGCAAAGAGCAACTGTGACAACTCCAACTTTATGTGGATTCTTTATCTTTTACTCCACGCCCCTTGCAAGACCCTCGCGTTTACTTCTCTTACAAAACCCCATCTATAAATATATTAAACACCACGGTGACATCCACACCTTGTCTAAGGCCTACTTTTTACTGGGAAATAATTTCCCTCTTTCTACATACTCAACTAGCCTCACTATCCTCGTAAAAACTCTTCATGCTTTCAGAAACCCTACCCCCTCCCAACACTTGCAACACTCCACATTGCCCCCCCTATCCACCCGCATATCCCTTTTTCAAACCCTAAATCCCACAAAGACCCTTTAGCCTTATCTAAATACTGTTCACTATATGTTTCACTGTAAAATTGTTCCACACACCCCCTACCTTTCCTAAAGCCTCCTTGTTCATCTCTATTTTATTCTCCTCTTCTCTTAATTTTTTCAATAATAAATCCATACACTTTACCAGGGAAGGTTACCAACAGACTTACCCCCTAATATTATTATATATAAAATTATTATTATATATAATAATAATTTTTATATATATAATATATATATATATATATAATTAAAAATATATAATATATATATATATATATATTATAATAATTTTATATAATAATGTAATTATTTTTATATATTTTTATATATATATATATATATATATATATAATATATATATATAAATATATTAATTATATATATATATATATATATATATTTTTATAATATATATAATATTATATTTATATAAATAAAATAAAATATTAAAAAAATTTTTTTTTAAAAAATTAAATTTTTTTAATTATTTAAAATTTTAAAAATAATAAAAATAATATATAATTATTTTTTGATAAATAAATATAATTAGATAAAAATTTTATTATATTTAATATAAAATTAATAATATTTTAAATTATAATATTTATTTAAATATTATAAATTAATTTTAATTTTTAAAAAAAAAAAATAATTATATTTGTATAAAAATAATATAAATTTAATATAATTTATAATAAAAAAATATTTAAAAATTATATAAAAATTATTTTTAAAAAATAAATTAATAATTATTTAAAATTTTTAAAAATTTAAAAATTAAAAAAAATAATATTATTAATAATTGATATTTATAAATAATATAAAATATTTAATTTTTTAAAATTTATATTTTAAATATAAAAAATTAATTAGAAGATTTTAAATTATTTTAATTTTTAATAAAAATTATTATTAAAAAAAAATAAATAATATTTAATTATTTATTTAAAAATTTATATAAATATAAAAATTTTTAATTAAATTTATTAAAAAAAAATATAAAAAAAAAAAATTTTATAATAAATAAAAAATATAAAAATTTTTTATAAAAATTAAATTTAAAATATATAATTATATTTTTATAAATAAAAATTTTTTTATAAATAAAATTTTTATATTTTATATATATATATATATATATATATTTATAATGTTATTATTTTATATATATTTATTTAATATTTATTATATATATATATATATATAATATTTATATATATATATTTTAATATATATATATAATATTTTTTATATTATTATATATATATAAAATCACACGGGCCCGTTTCCCCCACCAAGGCGGGTGGCCAAAAAAGAGAAACTTTCCCACTTTCACTCCTCCTGTCTTGCCAGAAGGGTGTTTCACTACGTTTTTAAACTGCAACATTAATCCCCTCCTTCAGAGTGAGGCACGTCTTCCCTCTCCAGGACTCAATCGGCCCGCCGGTTTCCTGAACCCCTTATAAATGTTTTCTTTGCTCACACTCCAACAGCACGTCAAGTATTAAAAAACCCTTCGTCTATATTCATCCTACCCAAAAACCCCTCACGCATGCCCGCTGGAAAATCCAAACCCCCCGCACACAAAACCCCCCTTTACCCCTCCCCCCAACCTTTCCCGGCCCACCCCTACCCGCCTTCTTCCCTACAGAGTGATACACTTGAAATCTTCTGTTCGCTCCATTCTCTCCCATGTCCCCAACCACCTCAACAACCCCCTTTTCGGCCCTCTGGACACAGTTTTGGTAATCCGCACCTCGTTCTTACTTCCAAAATACGAATTCTCTGCATTATTTTCAACCACACATTGCTCTCGAATGACATTCCACTGCCTCCAGCCTTCCCCTCGCTGAAACAATATCCCCCATGTTTCCCAACCCATATAAGGCGTTGGTAAAACTTACTCTCATACTTTCCCCCTCTTTGCCCCCAAGGACATAGTTTTTGTCTCCAGAGACTCCAAGTCCCCACCCCTCCCCCTTTTTCCCCCTCATCAATTTTTGTTCCCCTCTTTTCTGACCCATCAGCTGAACATCCACTCCAAATATCTGAATACATTCACCCCCTCCATACTCTCTCCCCCCAATCTGATATCCAATCTTTCATCACCTAATCTTTTTGTTATCCTCAAAACTTACTCTTTCCTGTTTTCCCTTTTCAAATTTGCTTTTTTTGCACCCCCTACAAATTTTCATCCCCCAAAATCCTGCAACTTCCTTCAGAATGTCCCAAGAGCACAGGATCAGAAAAGAGCAACTGTGAAATCCCCTTTTGTGTGATTCTTTATTTTTAACTCCACCCCTCTTGCCAAGCCCCCTCGCATTTACTTCTTTAAACCCATCTATAATATATTAAAAAAACCACGGGAATACACATCCTTTTTAAAGGCCTATTTTTTCTGGGAAATAATTTCCCTCTTTCCTACTTATTTAAATTGGGCCCTCAATCCCTTTAAAAACTCTTCACTGCTTTCGTAACCTACCTTTCCTACCCCATCCCCTGAAATTTCCCCATTTTGCCCCCCTATCCACCCTGTCATACCCCTTTTTCCAAATCCAAAAAAGCCCAAAAAGACCTCTTTAGCCTTATCAAAAATCTTTTTTTACTTACATGTTTCACTGTTAAAAACATGTTCCCAAAACCCCCCCTACCTTTTTCCTAAACCCTCCTTGTTCTTTGCTATTCTTTCCCCGTCTTAGTTTTAATTCTTTCAATAAAAACTTACCATAATTGGGCAGGTTACAACAGATTATTCCACAAAAATTTTTGCACCTTTTTTACCCCCTTTGCCTTTATCAAGGAATATGCTGCTCTCTGCAAATCCATAGGTCCTTACCCTTCCATACTTTATTAAAATAATTGCACCAACCCCACTCCAAAACTTACCCCCCACCTGCTTTTAAATTTCTCTCTTCATCCCATAAACCCCGGTGCCTTACCCCCTTTCTTTTACCTAGTTTCCCAAAAAACTTCCCCCACATCACAACTGCTTTTCCTCATCCTAAAGATGTTGTTCCCCCTTGCCCTTACAAAAAATCACAGTTTCCCTATCTCATCAACTTTTTAAAATTCCCTCAAAATTTTCCCCTCCATCTTCCCAATCCCTCAAACTCCCATTTAATAAATTCCTCCCCTATTTTTACTGACAACCATTTGTTCTCTAGGCTTTTTTAACTTGTTTTTTCACTCCAAAATTTTTTCTTATTTTAAACAAAATTTGTTGAAAACATCTACCCACTTTCATTTGCTCCTTTTTACATTGCTTCACCACTCTTTTAACCCTCTTCTTTTTTCCATATACTTTTCCCCTCCTTGCATCACTTCTTCTTGTAAGTGTAATATAATATATATTATTATATATATATATATATATAATATATATATATTATATATTTATTATATATATATTTATTTATATATATATATATGTCGTGCCGAATATTTTAAAATGGTCAATTGAAAAAAATCATTTAAAATTAAAGGGTCTTTTCTGAAATTTTCTCTTTACTTTTTAAAGATAATTTTTTCTTAATGTTCCTGTAAAAAATTTTAATTTTGCCCAAAAGAATCTTAGAAAACTTTCTAACCTTATTAAAACAAGGGGAATTTTTTTTTAGCCAAACCCAATAAAACATTTTAAATACGTTAAAATAATTTTAGTACTAACAAAACACAATCAAATATTTTTTTTGTTAGGTTCAGAATGTTTTTTGGCAAAATTTTTGATATAAAAAATTTTCCTTGTCCTGTATGGCAGTGAGCTTTGCTTTTTAACCCAAAGATGCAAGTTCTCCCTATTCGGCACGACATATATATATATATATATATATTTTATATATATATATATATTTTAATATATATATATATATATTATATTTTAATGTATATATATATATATATATTAGATTATTATTATATAATATTATATATTATATATATATATTTATATATTATATATATAAATTATACATATGTCATCCCGAATAAGAAAAATTTATTATTAGCAAGAATCTTTAAAAATTGTCCTTTAAAAAAAAATTTTCTCTTATACTTTTAAAAGGGAATTTTTTTCCATTTATATCAATGTAAATATTAATAATTTTGTACCAAAAGAACCTTAGAAAACTTTCCTAACCATATTATAAGAAGCGTAATTTAATTTAGCGTAATCCAACTAAATATATTCTCGAATGATTTTTGCGAAATTATTGCATACACAGATTTTCGCTTGTCTTATTCAGCAAGAAGAGCGTTGCTTTCTAAGCCAAAATCGCAGGATTTACCTATTCGGCACGACATACTAGATATGATGGTAAGTTAGGTTACATAACACAGGCTAAGTTAGGTTGTTATATAACACTGGCAAAGTTAGATTACGTTGCATGACACATTTATGTTACATAACACAGGTCAGGTGGACACAACTTTAGCCATAAGTCACAAACCTAGAGGAGGGAGGGGGACGCAGCGACTATTTCGGCTGACTGAATGACCGTCATTACTATCTTGATACTCTGTAATACTCAGCACTACCGACCTGGGTGTTGTGTATGGGCGGCCTGGGGCCTGTGTGTGGGGGGGGGGAGGGGGGACGAGATGTGTTGTACCCACCCTTTTTTTACTCGCCTATTTTTGGTTTCAGGGGTCGACACAGTCCCGGGGCTCCTTTCACTTGTGAGTGTTGGAAAAAAAAAGGGAAGAAATTTATGGGGATGTGAGGGGAAATGTATCGAAATGGTCGAAAAAATGTGTGTTTGTGTTGTGTGTGTGTTTTGTTGTGGGATGAGGGAAATGTGTGTGTTGTGTGTGTATGTGATATGGTGAAATTGGGGAGCGAGCGGTGAAGAAAATGTGTATGAAAGCGGCACAAATGTGCGGGGGAGAGGTGAGGAGCATCACTTCCCGGAACCAGGATCCCGTAACAAACCCAAAAAAAAACTCAGAGGGAAATTTTAAAAAAGACAAAAATGTAAAAAAAAAAAAAAGATTAAAAAAAAGCAAACAAAAGGGTGCCAAAATTTCCAAAAAAAAAAAACGATAAAAAAAGGGGGGGGGGAGGAGAAAGAAGAGAGGGGGTTTTTTTTATTTTTTATTTTTTTTTTTTTTATTATTATATATTTTTTTTTATTTGGGGGGGGAGAGAGAGGAGGGGGGAGGGAGTAGAGAGAAGAGAGAAAAGAGAGAGAGAGAAGGAGAGAGAAGAGGGGGGGGGTGGAGGGAGAAGTGAGAGAAGGGGGAGAGGAGAGAGAGAGAGAGGAGAGGAGAGAGAGAGAGAAGGAGGAGAGGAGATAAGAGAGAGAGATTATATATATTTTTTTATATATATATATATATATAAGAGAGAGAGAGGAGAGAGAGAGAGAGAAGAGAGAGAGAGGAAAAGAGAGATAGAAGAGAAGAGAGGAGAGGGAGGAGGAGAGAGAGAGAGAGAGAGAGAGAGAAGAGAGAGAGAGGGGGAGAGAAGATTCCCGGGAAGAAGGTGGGTGGAGCATACACAGATGCCTGTGCATTCGTTTTTAAGCTGCTTGATGTTATATTTACAGTCTTAACGACCTGTCGATGCCTCCAGCTTGAGTTGACATTACCCAGTTGTATTTCACGATTTGCCAGTTTTATTGGAGAAATTTTTAAGAAGAGGGAAAAAGAGGAGGGGACAGAGAGAAAGAGAGTAAACTTTTTAAATTTAATTCCCATGTTGTAAAGGATTAAGCTCCCTTTTTTTCGGCCTAGCGTCCCCCCCAGCGTTTAATTTTTCAATTAATCAAATGTATTACTCAAGGAACTACAGACTCAACCAGCCGTTGGACGCCAATATTAAAAAAAATTTTGACTATTGGTCCAAAAACACACAACACTACAAGGGTTTCGACCCACGACACTTTTTCCCGTTAAGAGACAAAAACCCAAAGTTCAGTCTTCTTATCCACTCAGCATCAATCCCACAAAGATCGCGCACCCAGCAGGGAAAGGTGTTGTTTGGATCAGGAAATCGTGGCAGTAGTTTGCTCAACGTTCTTTGCTCTTTATTCGGGCCAATGTGTCGTGGGGTGAACCCTGTCGAACCCTGTGTGTGTTTGTATATATGTATAATTATTATATATATATATATATTATATATATATATATATATATATATATATATAATATATATATATATATACATATATATATATATATATATAAAATATATATATATTATATATATATAAAATATATATATTATAATATATATATATATATATATATATATATATATATATACAGTGGTCCCTCGCTTTTCGTAGTTCTCGGCAATCGTAAATTTCGCCAATCATAGGGGTATTTTCGTATTAACATGGACTCGCTTTTCATAGGTTGACTCGCGAATAGTAGTTCGTCTGGGACACGTACGCACGGTGTGAGCCGGGGCGGCCTCCCTACCCAGCCAGTCTGGCATTGTTTACCAGTGAGTGAAGGTCCCCGTAAGTGCTCCTACGAAATATTTCATAATATTCCACTCATTTTAGTACTTGCAATTATTAAATAAGCTACCATGGCTCCGAAGAAAGCTCCTAGTGCCAAGCCTGTGGTAAAGAAGGTGAGAAATATGTACAGTGACAAAGTCTTGGGCCATTTTAGGGAAGTGTTAAAGAGACACCAGAAACAGAGCTCTCTCCACAGTTATTTTGAGAGACAGGACTAGAGTGACTCTCAAGGTGGTCCTAGTGGCATTAAGAAACAGAGAAGAGAAGCAACCCCAGAGAAGCAATTGGTACCTGAGGTGTTGCTGGAAGAGGATTCCCCTTCCAAACTGTAAACAATCCACTCTCTCTCCTCCTCCAGTCTCCCTCCTCCTCCAGTCTCCCATACACTAAGAAGAATCTCCAATAAAGGTAAGTGTTATGCTGTTAATGTTTCATTCATCATTTCCCATTGTATTGTTTATGTACTATATGTATATTTCATGTGAAAAAATTTTTTGTTTTAATACTTCTGGGTGTCAGGAACGGATTAATTGTATTTACATTATTTCTTAAGGGGAAAATTGATTCGCAAATCGTAAATTTCGTTTATAGTAACGGCTCCAGGAACGGATTAATTACGAAAAACGAGGGACCACTGTATATATATATATATATATATATATATATATATATATATATATATATATATATATATAATATATATATATATATATATATATATATATATATATATATATATATATTATATTATTATATATATAATACACACACACACACTTTGATTTCTGCTCCATTATTATATTTCAACAATTCAGTGAACATTCACCATTATTTGAAATTGAAAAAAAATATTAAGTAAAAATGCTGACTACCACGACAGTTTTGTTTCGAATTATCAAACGAATAAGAAGATATTAGTTTTATTCTTTATAAGGACATAACAAGGAAGGCGTTTATTGTATATAAAAGTGAACAGTTACTGCACTACATGCTACACTGGACGCAGGTACTGGACTACATGCTACACTGGACGCAGGTAATGGACAACATGCTACACTGGACGCAGGTACTGGACTACATGTTACACTGGATGCAGGTACTGGACTACACGCTACACTGGACGCAGGTACTGGACTACATGCTACACTGGACGCAGGTACTGGACTACATGTTACACTGGATGCAGGTACTGGACTACACGCTACATGGACGCAGGTACTGGACTACATGCTACACTGGACGCAGGACTGGACAACAGCTACACTGGACGCAGGTACTGGACTACACGCTACAGGACAGGTACTGGATACACGTACTGGCGCGGAAATGGACACATGCTACAATGGACGCAGGTACTGGACTACAGCTACATGGAGCAGGAAATTGGACACAGCTACACTGGACGCAGGTACTGGACTACACGCTACACTGGACGCAGGTATGGACAACAGCTACACTGGACGCAGGTACTGGATACACGCTACACTGGCGAGGTATGGACAACAGCTACACTGGCGCAGGTACTGGACTACACGCTTACACTGGACGCAGGTACTGGACTACACGTTACACTGGACGCAGGTACTGGACTACACCCTACACTGGACGCAGGTACTGGACTACACGCTACACTGGACGCAGGTACTGGACTACACGCTACACTGGACGCAGGTACTGGACTACATGCTACACTGGACGCAGGTACTGGACTACACGTTACACTGGACGCAGGTACTGGAACAACATTTTACACTGACGCAGGTCTGGACTACACGTTACACTGGACGAGGTAATGGACAACATGCTACACTGGACGCAGGTACTGGATACCGTTAATGGCGCAGGTATGGACAATGCTACACTGGACGCAGGTACTGGACTACACGTTACACTGGACGCAGGTAATGGACAACATGCTACACTGGACGCAGGTACTGGACTACACGCTACACTGGACGCAGGTACTGGACTACACGTTACACTGGACGCAGGTAATGGACAACATGCTACACTGGACGCAGGTACTGGACTACACGTTACACTGGACGCAGGTAATGGACAACATGCTACACTGGACGCAGGTACTGGACTACATGCTACACTGGACGCAGGTACTGGACTACACCCTACACTGGACGCAGGTACTGGACTACACGCTACACTGGACGCAGGTACTGGACTACACGTTACACTGGACGCAGGTAAGGGGAAACATGCTACACTGGACGCGGTACTGGATACACGTTACACTGGACGCAGGTAAGGGGACAAATTGCTACATGGACGCAGGTACTGGACTACATGCTACACTGGACGCAGGTACTGGATACACCCTACACTGGACGCAGGTACTGGACTACACGCTACACTGGACGCAGGTACTGGACTACACGTTACACTGGACGCAGGTAATGGACAACATGCTACACTGGACGCAGGTACTGGACTACACGCCACACTGGACGCAGGGACTGGACTACATGCTACACTGGACGAAGGTACTGCACTACATGCTACACTGAACGCAGGTACTGGACTACATGCTACACTGGACGAAGGTACTGCACTACATGCTACACTGAACGCAGGTACTGGAACTACACGCTACACTGGAGCGGTATGGATACATACTACACTGGAGCAGGTACTGGACTACATGCTACACTGGACGAAGGTACTGGACTACACGCTACACTGGACGCAGGTACTGGACTACGCTCTACACTGGACGCAGGTACTGGACTACACGCTACACTGGACGCAGTTACTGGACTACGTGCTACACTGGACGCAGATACTGGACTACATACTACACTGGACGCAGGTACTGGACTACATGCTACACTGGACGCAGGCACTGGACTACATGCTACACTGGACGCAGATACTGGACTACATGTTACACTGGACGCAGATACTGGACTACATACTACACTGGACGCAGGTACTGGACTACACACTACACTGGAAGCAGGTACTGAACTACACGCTACACTGGACGCAGACACTGGACTACACGCTACACTGGACGCAGGTACTGGACTACACGCTACACTGGACGCAGGTACTGGACTACACGCTACACTGGACGCAGGTACTGGACTACACGCTACACTGGACGCAGGTACTGGACTACACGCTACACTGAACGCAGGTACTGGGTTACACGCTACACTGGTCTACATGTTACACTGGACGCAGGTACTGCACTACATGCTACACTGGACGCAGGTACCGGACTACATGCTACACTGAACGCAGGCACTGGGCTACACGCTACACTGGTCTACATGTTACACTGGACGCAGGTACTGCACTACATGCTACACTGGACACAGGTACTGAACTACATGCTTCACTGGACGCAGGTACTGGACTACATGCTACACTGGACGCAGGTACTGCACTACATGCTTCACGGGACGCAGGTACTGGACTACACGCTACACTGGACGCAGGTACTGGACTACACGCTACACTGGACGCAGGTACTGGACTACGCGCTACACTGGACGCAGGTACTGGACTACGTGCTACACTGGACGCAGATACTGGATTACATACTACACTGGACGCAGGTACTGGACTACGTGCTACACTGGACGCAGGTACTGGACTACACGCTACACTGGACGCAGGTACTGGACTACACGCTACACTGGACTGATCGAGGCTAGCTAGAATTCAACCTGAACAAGGGAGACTCAACTATTTCGAGCATTCCAGCTGCAGATACATTATCATTGCTCTCTAAACAGACTCGGCTTAATACTTAAAAGCAGCCTATTTTTGCTCCTTCGTTACGATTTTAAAAGCATTTGTACTCAACATTCGAATTTTAATCCCAGAGTTCATTTAATAGTTGTAAAGAGAGGTTTAGAGAGGAAGAGAGAAGAGAGGGAGTGAGAAGAGAGGGAGAGGGAGAGAGGGGAGAGAGAGGGGAGAGGAAAAGAGAGAGAGAGAGAGAGAGAGAGAGAGAGAGAGCTTTCTCCGTCTTTGTTCTAGTAGGCTGGAGCGTAGGTGGCTGTTGTGCTCAGCTCCGTTATAAATAAACGTTTTAATTAGCGAGTCAGAAAATTCTTGAAGATGAGATTCCTGCCAGTAGCACAACCATCAGAGAGAGAGAGAGAGAGAAAGAGCGGGGAAGGGGAGAGTTAGGGGTTTGATACATAATTTACTGTAGTAATGATATCAATTTCCCTATGATCGTTGCTACATTATGACTGTATGATCATCCTTACATCAAACTATATGTCTGTATGACCATACTGTATGACTGTATGATCATCCCTATATCATACTGTAGACTGCATGACAGTCGTAGCATCATACTGTAGACTGTATGACCGTCGCTTCACAATACAGCAGACTGCATGACCGTCGCTTCACAATACAGCAGACTGTATGACCGTCGCTTCATCATACTGTGTAGACTTTATGATCGTCTGTACATTATAAGGTGCTCCATAATAATTATCCCGGAGCAATGAACTGCCGGCCAGGCGATACACAACTCTCGTGCGCTCTCAACGTTAGCGTGACAACGATAGCAATACTTTTACGCCGTGAATAACAAGGAAACATTACTGGTTAATAATGTTGCGAACATGATGATTGGCTGCTTGGCCACGCATTATTTAGCAAATAGGAGAGCGCGGTTTCAATCAGCGACGATGATTGTTTGAGAGAGGTTTATGCAACCAATGGGAGAGCTGGACTTTCGCACGAGCGGCTGGTGAGTGTGTGGCAGTGATTGGCTACCTGAACGGGGCTTATTCAGCCAATAGGGCACTTGCAAGCAGCTGCAAGTCACTCAGTGGTTTCTTCCCGTGGACTTCAGGAATTTGCACCACTGGAATTGGTTATTTCGGTCCAGCCAATCATCGATCTGAGTGGAGTTTTCTGCATTATATGATGCAGGGAAAGGCAGCCTCAAGGGTTAAGCAATGGTTATAATTATAACCTGAGTGTTTAAAGGGGTAGACCGATAAGCTGGTGGAAGACCTAGGTCAGATGAGCAAAAGCTCCAGTGGCGGGTCGTCAAATGACTAAGACCATCGTCAGCGAACTTATGTCGTTTCCCGACAAATCTTACCTAACCCAGCCTAGCTCCAAGGGTCATACTCTAACAAGTCATCTATATGATGAAGACTCATGTCAGGAGACAGTTGTCCTCTCTCCTGACGAATAAAGTTGCAATATCCCAAAGGTCATTGTGCAACTGTCATAGTAGATAGCGGAAGAATTGCGATACGAGATACTCCAGCTGCTGTCTTAAACATCAACAGGGTTCTGGGTTATGAAATAGAATTTTAATCTCTAATAAATATATTACGGAGATAGTATTCCTAGTCAAGGTCCAGATCCACCAGGTGTACTACCTTCGGAAACCTCCGCCACATTCCAAGAAACACCTAGAGTACTCGTCTGTGTCGTTATTATTAATCAATAAAATTGATGTTACAGCTCTATATGACTCAGAATAAAGGTGTTCTCTTCGTTTCTTGTGTCTCACTGAGTAACAGAAGCAGAATGATCTTCACAGGATACATGATATTAATGACATCAATGTTCGATTGGACAAACTCAAGAAAAGACAACTATACAAAATGAAAGAACTTTACTTACCTGATAGAGAAGATCCTATCTTTGGCAGTTAACACCGTTAATTATGCAGTTCAGTAACTCCCACATAGGATCCACAGAATGACTAACAACAAATTAAACTTCATAGGCAGAAGGATTACAACCCTTGGCTTATGATACTAAGCTATTTATCAAGAAGATCCAGAAGACTGAGTATCAAGTGTACTCAGCTACGCACGAAATTAGGAAATTCACACTGACCATTCACATTACAACACCGCTCTCAAACTGACAACGCTTGTAAAACAAACATTCATCACAGTAGTGGCGCAATGATTTAATTATGAAATGTCATACATTCAACAACGGACGAATAGTACTTAAGAACATTCACCTCTATGCAGTTACGTAATTAAGAACATTCGAGTGAAAAAATCATATTTACACAACATCGTAAATAATGGAATTCGCATTTAAATTGCCCAGAGCTTCACGACAGTGATAATACTTGCTAAGTGAAGCAGACCACCAGATCATCTTCACAGGTGCCAGCAAAGAAGCCTTCTGTGTTGCTAACTACAATCTTAAGCTTTAATTACTATATCACTGTATACATACTCACGAAACTGTGCGTAGAAAGCTGAAAAAAAATATGTTTACAAAAGACCACATACACACTTACAGCTGCTCATATATGTCTGCTTTTTGTATATACATATGTAAGTGCATTAGAACAAGTCATATGTACATTACTTGCCTGCCATCTGTGTTATATATAATAACATTACAAATTTTCATCCATAGAAAGGGTTCTATCCTTCCCTAATCTTCTTTCCCACCTTACCATGTTCTATCGTCGATAATCCTTGTGTCCTACCTACAGGTTACCTGTAGGTTACCTGTAGTCGCTTTCGGAGGTCACCGCCCGCGCGGGTCCAGTTCCAAACCAGGCTTGCAGGGGTCAATCAGTGACCAGCAATGGGCAGTTAGCAGGCAGCAGCAGTGACTTTCCCAACCTAGGTGCAGAAGCAGTGATTCATGTGAAGTAGCCAGTATGTTGGTGCGGACGATAAATAAGCAGTAATGAGTCGTTTGGAACTGTGTTACAGTGACATTTAGTAATGTGTCATGTGTAATTGCATCAGCGGTAAGTTTTGATGTATAATGTGAATTTGTTACAGTGATAAAAAGGTAGCATAATGCAGTAAAGACTCCAGCTGAATCCACTCTTGTCCCAATTGTGGCTCCTTTTATGTCAACAATGTCCTGCGTGCTCTCTCATTCACCCAGTAAAACTATTACTGTCACCCCCCCCCCATTTTTTTAAATGCGTGCTTGCCCGAGCCTGCCATCCATCATGTACACACACGGGACCATCCCAGTCATAAGGTGGTGGTGGTGTGCAAAAAAACAACAATGTTTGGCAAACTTATTGATTCCCGACCAGCCGACACTTTAGTCCCGAGGTGCCGACCCAGCGTATCGATTCCCGAGAGTCCGAGGTAGAGATGAAACTGTTGAAATCTTCTCCCTGTTCCTTAAATGTGTCTTCTACCTCCTCCTCCTCCTCCTCCTCCTCCTCCTCCTGATCCACATCCTCCTCCTCCTCCTCCTCCTCCTACTCCTACTCCTACTCCTCCTCTCCCTCACAGATATTAATATCTGTCACTTCCCTTCCTCGCTGGTGTTGACATTTCTCCACCGACGCCATCGTAGGTAAATACAAATGTTTTCGTCTTTCACACGACCTCTCCCTCACTCTCACTCCCCCTCACACGACCTCTCCCTCACTTTCACTCCCCCTCACACGACCTCTCCCTCACTTTCACTCCCTCTCACACGACCTCTCCCTCACTTTCACTCCCCCTCACACGACTTCTCCCTCACTCTACTCCCCCTCACACGACCTCCCCCTCATTCACTCCCTCACACGACCCTCCCTCACTTTCACTCCCTCTCACACGACCTCTCCCTCACTTTCACTCCCTCTCACACAACCTCTCCCTCACAGTGCTAAGTTGTAACGTAAAAACAACGAAGTCACTATTTTAACATAACGGCAGTGTTACAGTGACACACACACAAGAAACGATGTGTCTCAAACACCGTGTTGCATTGATACACGCGAGATACGTTAGTTTTTCAGACGTCGAGCACGAAGTAACACTAAGCGACATTAAGTAACACTAAGCACGAAACGAATCCCTCATCACTTCCCGGTGCTCCAAAAGTGAACAAACTCCGTTTCATACCTTAGCCTAGCTGGCTGCTAGGTACTCTCGCAGTGTTGGAGCTAGGAACAAGCTGTGTTGGAGCTAGGAACAAGGAGTGCTGGAGCTAGGAACAAGGAGTGCTTGAGCTAGGAACAAGGAGTGCTGGAGCAAGGAACGAGCAGTGCTGGAGCTAGGAACGAGGAGTGCTGGAGCTAGGAACAAGGAGTGCTTGAGCTAGGAACAAGGAGTGCTGGAGCTAGGAACAAGGAGTGCTGGAGCTAGGAACAAGGAGTGCTGGAGCTAGGAACAAGGAGTGCTGGAGCTAGGAACGAGGAGTGCTGGAGCTTGGAACAAGGAGTGCTGGAGCTAGGAACAAGGAGTGCTGGAGCTAGGAACAGCCTTGCGCTGAATGACCCACACAAGCGCGACACTTGACATAAACACAAGAGTACATATGGATTGCATAATGGTAACACAATCCTGTAATTTACATTTGCACTAATATCAAGAGTGATTCAATCTACAAAACTGGAACTGAAATTTAATGTACATGTACTGTAGTGTATATACACCGAGATACACGCACACACATGCGCACCTCTAGGAGAGAGAGAGAGAGAGAGAGAGAGAGAGAGAGAGAGAGAGAGAGAGAGAGAGAGAGAGAGAAAGTTACGGACATCCTGGTTCATATACACCTCTAAGTGTATATTTCTGTGCTAATAAGGTAATTGAGGCTACCAGTTAATGGGGGTAATATTGATGAGTTGGATGAATTAAGGGGTGTAGAGTTGATGAATGGAGAGACCTAACGGGGTACAGAGTTGATGGACTAAACGAGCCAATGGATATGGAGTTGTTGGGTTGCACGAGCCAAGGAGTTGATGGATAGGGCGAGCTAAAAGGGTCTAGAATTGATGGATTGAGCGAGGTAATGGAGGGGAGAATGGTGTCTCGACAGTTATTACCTTAGAGGTAGCTCCAGCAGGTGCCTCTGCTCCCGCCACTTATGCTAATTACCAGAGTTGAATAATTAACGCTGGAAATTTGGCAGCCTCGCGTTACCTGGTGATACGCGTTGTTGGTTCGTTACCAGCACTCTAGTGCTCAACATCCTGAAGTCCCCGCACTGCAGTACTCAGCACTCTTAAGTCTTCACACTGTAGTACTCGGCATTGTGAAGTTCTTAAACTACAGCACTCAACGTCCTGAAGTCCTCACATTGTAGTGCACAACGTGCTGAAGTCCTCACACTGAAGTGCACAACGTGCTAAAGTCCTCACACTGTTTGTGCACAACGTGCAAATCCTCACACTGTAGTGCACAACGTGCTAAAGTCCTCACACTGTAGTGCACAACGTGCTAAAGTCCTCACACTGTAGTGCACAACGTGCTAAAGTCCTCACACTGTAGTGCACAACGTGCTAAAGTCCTCACACTGTAGTGCTCAACGTGCTAAAGTCCTCACACTGTAGTGCTCAGAGTCTGGAGTCCTCACACTGTAGTGCTCAGCGTCTGAAGTCCTCACACTGAAGTGCTCAGTGTCTGGAGTCATCACACTGTAGTGCTCAGCGTCTGGAGTCCTCACACTGTAGTGCTCAGCGTCTGGAGTCCTCACACTGTAGTGCTCAGCGTCTGGAGTCCTCTCACTGTAGTGCTCAGCGTCTGGAGTCCTCACACTGTAGTGCTCAGCGTCTGGAGTCCTCTCACTGTAGTGCTCAGCGTCTGGAGTCCTCTCACTGTAGTGCTCAGTGTTTTGGAAATCCTCACACTGTAGTGCTCAGTGTCTGGAGTTCTCACACTGTAGTGCTCAGTGTCTGGAGTCCCCACACTGTAGTGCTCAGTGTCTGGAGTCCTCACACTGTAGTGCTCAGTGTCTGGAGTCCTCACACTGTAGTGCTCAGTGTCTGGAGTCCTCACACTGTAGTGCTCAGTGTCCCGGGTCCTCACACTGTAGTGCTCAGTGTCTGGAGTCCTCACACTGTAGTGCTCAGTGTCTGGAGTCCTTCACTGTAGTGCTCAGCGTCTGGAGTCCTCACACTGTGTGCTCAGTGTTGGAGTCCTCGCACTGTAGTGCCGTGTCTGGAGTCCTCACACTGTAGTGCTCAGTGTCTGGGTCCCCACACTGTAGTGCTCAGTGTTGGAGTCCTCACACTGTAGTGCTCAGTGTTGGAGTCCTCGCATGTAGTGCTCAGTGCTGGAGTCCTCACACTGTAGTGCTCAGTGTCTGGAGTCCTCACACGTAGTGCTCAGTGTCTGGAGTCCTCACACTGTAGTGCTCAGTGTTGGAGTCCTCACCCCTGTAGTGCTCGTGTTGGAGTCCTACACTGTAGTGCTCAGTGTCTGGAGTCCTCACACTGTAGTGCTCAGTGTCTGGAGTCCCCACACTGTAGTGCTCAGTGTTGGAGTCCTCACACTGTAGTGCTCAGTGTCTGGGGGTTTCTCACACTGTAGTGCTCGCGTCTGGAGTCCTCACACTGTAGTGCTCAGTGTTGGGAGCCTCACACTGTAGTGCTCAGTGTCTGGAGTCCTCAACTGTATGCTCAGTGTCTGGAGTCCTCACACTGTAGTGCTCAGGGTCTGGAGTCCTCACACTGTAGTGCTCAGTGTCTGGAAATCCTCACACTGTAGTGCTCAGTGTCTGGAGTCCTCACACTGTAGTGCTCAGTGTCTGGAGTCCTCACACTGTAGTGCTCAGTGTTGGAGTCCTCACACTGTAGTGCTCAGTGTCTGGAGTCCCTCACACTGTAGTGTCAGTGTCTGGAGTCCTCACACTGTAGTGCTCAGTGTCTGGAGTCCTCACACTGTAGTGCTCAGTGTCTGGAGTCCTCACACTGTAGTGCTCAGTGTCTGGAGTCCTCACACTGTTTGTGCTCAGTGTTGGAGTCCTCACACTGTAGTGTCAGTGTCTGGAGTCCTCACACTGTAGTGCTCAGTGTCTGGAGTCCTCACACTGTAGGCTCAGTGTCTGGAGTCCTCACACTGTAGTGCTCAGTGTCTGGAGTCCTCACATGTAGTGCTCAGTGTCTGGAGTCCTCACACTGTAGTGCTCAGTGTTGGAGTCCTCACACTGTAGTGGGTCAGTGTCTGGAGTCCTCACCTGTAGTGCTCAGTGTCTGGAGTCCTCACACTGTTTGTGCTCAGTGTCTGGAGTCCTCACACTGTAGTGCTCGTGTCTGGAGTCCTCACACTGTAGTGCTCAGTGTTGGAGTCCTCACACTGTAGTGCTCAGTGTCTGGAGTCCTCACACTGTAGTGCTCATGTCTGGAGTCCTCACACTGTAGTGCTCAGTGCTGGAGTCCTCACACTGAGTGCTCAGTGTCTGGAGTCCTCACACTGTAGTGCTCAGTGTCTGGAGTCCTCACACTGTAGTGTCAGTGTCTGGAGTCCTCACCTGTAGTGCTCAGTGTCTGGAGTCCTCACACTGTAGTGCTCAGTGTCTGGAGTCCTCGCACTGTAGTGCTCAGTGTCTGGAGTCCTCACACTGTAGTGCTCAGTGTCTGGAGTCCTCACACTGTAGTGCTCAGTGTCTGGAGTCTCACACTTTTAGTGCTCAGTGTCTGGAGTCCTCACACTGTAGTGCTCAGTGTCTGGAGTCCTCACATGTAGTGTCAGTGTCTGGAGTCCTCACACTGTAGTGCTCAGTGTCTGGAGTCCTCACACTGTAGTGCTCAGTGTCTGGAGTCCTCACACTGTAGTGCTCAGTGTCTGGAGTCCTCACACTGTAGTGCTCGTGTCTGGAGTCCTCGCACTGTAGTGCTCAGTGTCTGGAGTCCTCACACTGTTGGTGCTCAGTGTTGGAGTCCTCACATGTAGTGCTCAGCGTCTGGAGTCCCCACACTGTAGTGTCAGTGTTGGAGTCCTCACACTGTAGTGCTCAGTGTCTGGGTACTCACCTGTAGTGCTCAGCGGGCTGGAGTCCTACAAATGTAGTTGCTCAGTGTCTGGAGTCCTCAACACTGTAGTGCTCAGCGTTGGAGTCCCTCACTGTAGTGCTCAGTGTTGGAGTCCTCACACTGTAGTGCTCAGCGTCTGGAGTCCTCACACTGTAGTGCTCAGTGTCTGGAGTCCTCACACTGTAGTGCTCAGCGTCTGGAGTCCTCACACTGTAGTGCTCAGCGTCTGGAGTCCTCACACTGTAGTGCTCAGTGTCTGGAGTCCTCACACTGTAGTGCTCAGTGTCTGGAGTCCTACCTGTAGTGCTCAGCGTCTGGAGTCCTCACACTGTAGTGCTCAGTGTCTGGAGTCCTCACACTGTAGTGCTCAGCGTCTGGAGTTTTCACACTGTAATGTCAGTGTCTGGAAATCTCACACTGTAGTGCTCAGCGTCTGGAGTCCTCACACTGTAGTGCTCAGCGTCTGGAGTCCTCACACTGTAGTGCTCAGCGTCTG
>NC_069425.1:24063014-24065514 GCF_026875155.1 Cherax quadricarinatus
CTCAGTTTCCATTTCCAGCACCACAGCGAGACACACGTTAATCTTCTTAGTGAAGATATACTTCAACTGTCTGCTGAAGAACAGTATGGCTCTGTGTGTGTGTGTGTGTGTGTGTGTGTGTGTGTGTGTGTGTGTGTGTGTGTTACTTAGTGGTTGGAGACTCAATAGTAACAACAGAAGACCATCCCAGGTCTTCTTTCTCTTTTCAGGCATATATATAACTCGAATAAGTTCTATAATGCTTTATCCAGCTTTTATTCAGTATAATACTAAGCTTCCTGATTTACTTAGTAAATTAAATAATCAATAAAAGCACCTTACTTATAGGTGGGACATGAACAATTCAGGTATACCTTTCCTTTAACTCTTATATACACAAACATTGCAGCTTCATAATCAACAAACACAATATATCACTGGGACCTCTGACACTGCGAACAAAATACAGTATCAGTTATCCACTCAAATTCACTACAGTTGGAACTGGTTAGAGACTTTATCTCAAGACTTCAGCGAGTATAGAACACAAACTTACTCTCTTTGCTAAATTGCCTCACAAAGTGAATAACTACACAGGCGTAATGCACCAAGTATTTCCAAAACAAGACGTAATTTAACAATCTCTCGCTCAAACCGGGAGATCCCGGTCCAAAGGGTTTCCTGGAGTTTTCAAAGAAGAGATATTGTAAGAAAGCTCCTATGCTGGGTGTTTTCTCAACCAGAGGAGAAAATGAACTACCAGGAGTAAAACTCCCTTGTTAGACGTCACCTCTCAGTATTTTGTATGTCGTTATCATGTCCCCTGTATCGCTCCTGTCCTCCAGTGTCGTCAGGTCGATTTTCCTTAACCTCTCCTCTTAGGACATACCTCTTAACTCTGGGACTAGTCTTGTTGCAAACCTTTCCACTTTCTCTAGTTTCTTTACGTGCTTGGCTAGGTGTGGGTTCCAAACTGGTGCCGCATACTCCAATATGGGCCTAACGTACACGGTGTACAGGGTCCTGAACGATTCCTTATTAAGATGTCGGAATGCTCTTCTCAGGTTTGCCAGGCGCCCATATGCTGCAGCAGTTATTTGGTTGATGTGCGCCTCAGGAGATGTGCCTTCTGTTATACTCACCCCAAGATCTTTTTTCTTGAGTGAGATTTGTAGTCTCTGGCCCCTAGACTGTGCTCAGTCTGCGGTCTTCTGTGCCCTTCCCAAATCTCCGTGACTTTGCACTTGGTGGGGTTGAACTCCAGGAGCCAGTTGCTGGACCAGGCCTGAAGCTTGTCCAGATCCCTTTGTAGTTCTGCCTGGTCCTCGTCCGGTTGAATTCTTCTCATCAACTTTACTTCGTCTGCAAACAGGGACACTTTGGAGTCTATTCCTTCCGTCACGTCATTCACAAATACCAGAAACAGCACTGGTCCTAGGTCTGACTCCTGTGGAACCCCACTCGCCACAGGTGCCCACTCTGACACCTCGCCACGTACCATGACTCGCTGCTGTCTTCCTGACAGGTATTCCCTGATTCATTGTAGTGCCTTCCTTGTTATCCCTGCTTGGTCCTAAAGTTTTTGCACTAATCTCTTGTGTGGACTTGAGTCAAACGCCTTCTTACAGTCCAAGAAAATGCAATCTACCCACCCCTCTCTCTTGTCTTACTGTCGTCATTCTCTCATAGAACTCAAGTAGGTTTGTGACGCAGGATTTTCCGTCCCTGAAACCATGTTGGATGTTATTGATAAACTCATTCCTTTCTAGGTGTTCCACAACTCTTCTCCTGATAATCTTTTCTTTGACTTTGCATACTATACATGTCAGTGACACTGGTCTGTAGTTTAGTGCTTCATGTCTGTCTCCTTTTTTAAAAATTGAGACTACATTTGCTGTCTTCCATACCTTAGGTGATCTCCCTGTTTCGATAGATGTGTTGAATATTGTTGTTAGGGGTACACATAGCGCCTCTGCTCCCTTTCTCAGGACCCATGGAGAGATGTTATCCGGCCCCAGAGGCTGCTCGCTCAGCAGCCTCTTCACTTCTTCCTCAGTTGTATGTATTGTGTCCAACACATGGTGGTGTACCCCACCTTTCCGTCTTTCTGGAGTCCCTTCTGTCTCCTCTGTGAACAATTCTTTGAATCTCACGTTGAGTTCCTCACATACTCCACGGTCGTTTCTTGTCTCTCCTCCTTCCTTCTTTAGCCTGATTACCTGGTCATTGACTGTTGTTTTCCTTCTGATGTGGCTGTATAACAGCTTCGGGTCAGATTTGGCTTTCGCTGCTACGTTGTTTTCATATTGTCGTTGGGCCTCCCTTCTCACCTTTGAATATTCATTTCTGGCTCTATAACTGCTCTCCTTATTCTCCTGGGTTCTTTGCCTTCTGTACTTCTTCCATTCCCTAGCACACTTTGTTTTTACCTCCGTGCACCTTTGGTGAATCATGGGCTCATCCTGGCTTTTTCATTATTCCTGTTACCCTTGGGTACAAACCTCTCCTCAGCTTCCTTGCA
>NC_069425.1:24068014-24070514 GCF_026875155.1 Cherax quadricarinatus
TGCCAAGTTTCAACTGTGAGCTATTCAACTGTTAATTAGCTTTATGTAAATACACGCACCGAAGCGTAGCTGCTTCAGCGTTAAATGAGTCACTCATTGAACATTTAATTACAATAACTGACATGGGAATGTTGATACAGAAATGATGATAATGACATCGAATTGGTCTACCTACCTGGAGGGAGGTCCGGATGGGTCAACGCCCCCTCCCGTCCCTCCCGCGGCCCAGTCTATGATCAGGCCTCATGACATCGAAAGGATCTTAATTACCGTGTTTTCCGGCATATAAGGCGCGCTTTTTTTCCCACAAAAAAGTCTTGGAAAATCCCCCAGATATTTACTACAAGTACATGTACAAGGTATACAGTCCTAGCTGACATCAATGAATACTACTGTATAGAGAGCCGCTTGTTATTGCTGAGCATTTCGGGGCAAATTAGGTCAATTTGTCCAGGATGGCCACCACCCACACCAGTTCGACTAAACAGGGTACCCCATTTTATACTGCTGATGGGAACATAGTGCAACATTCTAAAGAAACACGTCCAGATGTTTCCCCACCCCTTCGCCGGGAATCGAACCCCCGGACCCTCACGGTGCGAAGCGATAGGGTTTTCCAACCAGGGCCCCGGGGGCACCTGTTCCTTATTATGCTCAACATCAGGGCAAGGGTAGGCCTTTGTGTTTAGGCTTTAGCAATTGTTTACTAACCTTAAGTTACAACTGTTTGCAAACATCGTTTTATATGTCATAAATGCTCGTGCGCCTTATATTCCGGAAAACGCGGTATATCGAATGGTTACTAACATTATCAAATGGATCACGAAATTTACGAAGTCTTAATGACATCGAAGGGAAAAAGATGTAAGAGGGATAATGACGTCAAAAACGTCTTTATGACATCTAAAACAATTTGACATCATGTGTATAATAGCCATAAAAATAATAATAGTGACATCTAATGTAATTTTGATATCCAGGCAATGCTGTGTGACCCTGGTGGGTTTAAGGCTTAAGTTTTGATTATAATAATAACTTATATCCAGAGAATAATTGTGACATCGAAGACAATAATAATAATACTATTACGGTGGAACCTCAAATATCGAACTTAATCCGTTCCAGGAGTTAGCTCTAAATTCGAAAAGTCTGAAAAGCAAAGCAATATTTCCCATAAGAAATAATGGAAATACAATTCATCCGTTCCAGAAACCCAAAAATATTCACAAAAAAATACATTTTATTGAGATTAATTATAGTTTTACATACACAACAAATATAGCGTTCAATTATGTATTAATAAGTTTAAATAAACATTTAAATTAACATTTTACTTACCTTTATTGAAGATTGGTGATGGCATCTGGAAAATAAGGGAGGGAGATAGGAGTTTTATTGGGGTTAGTGTTTGGCAGGAGAATCCCCATCCATAGGACTTAGGTAAAGCCTCTCTGGGGTTACTTCCCCCTCTCTTGTCATTTAATGCCACTAGGACCGAGCTTGAGAGCACTGGACCCCTGTCTCACAAAATACCGGACCACAGTCCTCTGTTTTCTGGTGCCTCTTTAAGATTCTCTAAAATGGGACATGTTCTGGTTCACTGAACTTGTTGCAAAATTGCTTGATTCTGCTTGCTCAGTGGTACTTCTTCTCCACAACATATGGACATCTTTCCACTTGGGTACATCATTCCACCTTCCTGCATTATTTTCCCTTCTTCACAACATAAGGTGTTTCTTACTTTCTTTTACCACAAGGTGCCACAAGCAACTTTCATTGCTACCATTGTAGCTTATTTCACAGTCCCACAAGAACTAAACACAATGAAATAATCGTAAAATATTTGAATGAGATGGCAGGTTAGTGTTCACTCAAGCATCAAACAAAACCCAAACTGCTCACGGCGCCTGCGTGGAGACACGGACAGAGCAATCTGCCGGACAGGTCCGGTACCTGGCAGTTCGAAAATAGGGGCGAGTTCGATAATAGGAACAAAGTTGGTTCGAAAAAAAGGTTCTATTTTCGAAGAGTTCGATAAGCGATACGTTCGAAATTTGTGGTTCCACTGTACTACTACTAATAATAATATTGGCATCAGGTGGCACAATAATGACATGGAAGGGCCGTGACAAGGCTCTTAGCTGATCCAGCCACCAGCTGTGACTCGCATCTCCTGCAAGGTCACAAGTTCCCTCCAGACAAGCTCAAAAAAAAAAAACGCAGAAACAGACCAAAATATTTTAGTTTATGATAAGCGAGCAGCATGTCAATAACAGCTGATGCGACTCTCTGAAAAATGTGCATCATGCTCCCTTTAATATGACGAAATGAGAGAGAGAGAGAGAGAGAGAGAGAGAGAGAGAGAGAGAGAGAGAGAGAGAGAGGAATAAAGAGAGTGACATAAACAGGAATTTAATCCACCTAAGCAACAAAAAGGACAGCCTTGATAGTGCAGTTTGCCTGCGAGTAATTTCTGGGGACGATCGAAGCGACGTTTACC
>NC_069425.1:24075514-24133443 GCF_026875155.1 Cherax quadricarinatus
GCCAGAGGCTGAGTGCACTGGTGCACCATCACAACAACAGTGTAGCCAGAGGCTGAGTGCACTGGTACACCACCAACACAACAGTGTAGCCAGAGGCTGAGTGCACTGGTGCACCATCACAACAACAGTGTAGCCAGAGGCTGAGTGCTCTGGTACACCACCACCACAACAGTGTAGCCAGAGGCTGAGTGCACTCGTGCACCATTACAACAACAGTGTAGCCAGAGGCTGAGTGCACTGGTACACCACCACCACAACAGTGTAGCCAGAGGCGAAGTGCACTGGTACACCACCACCACAATAGTGTAGCCAGAGGCTGAGTGCACTGGTACACCACCACCACAACAGTGTAGCCAGAGGCTGAGTGCACTGGTACACCACCACCATAACAGTGTAGCCAGAGGCTGAGTGCACTGGTACACCACCACCACAACAGGGTAGCCAGAGGCTAAGTGCACTGGTACACCACCACCACAACAGTGTAGCCAGAGGCTGAGGCACTGGTACACCACCACCACAACAGTGTAGCCAGAGGCTGAGTGTACTGGTGCACCACCACAACAGTGTAGCCAGAGGCTGAGTGCACTGGTGCAACCACCACAACAGTGTAGCCAGAGGCTGAGTGTACTGGTGCACCACCACAACAGTGTAGCCAGAGGCTGAGTGCACTGGTGCACCACCACACAACAGTGTAGCCAGAGGCTGAGTGAAACTGGTACACCACCACAACAGTGTAGCCAGAGGCTGAGTGTACTGGTGCACCACCACAACAGTGTAGCTAGAGGCTGAGTGCACTGGAGTACCACCACAACAGTGTAGCCAGAGGCTGAGTGCACTGGTGCACCACCACAAAATTTAGCCAGAGGCTGAGTGTACTGGTGCACCACCACAACAGTGTAGCCAGAGGCTGAGTGCACTGGTGCACCACCACAACAGTGTAGCCAGAGGCTGAGTGCACTGGTACACCACCACAACAGTGTAGCCAGAGGCTGAGTGCACTGGTACACCACCACAACAGTGTAGCCAGAGGCTGAGTGCACTGGTGCACCATCACAACAGTGTAGCTTGAGGCTGAGTGCACTTGTGCACCACCACAACAGTGTAGCTTGAGACTGAGTGCACTGGTACACCACCACAACAGTGTAGCCAGAGGCTGAGTGCACTGGTACACCACCACAACAGTGTAGCCAGAGGCTGAGTGCACTGGTACACCACCACAACAGTGTAGCCAGTGGCTGAGTGCACTGGTACACCACCACAACAGTGTAGCCAGAGGCTGAGTGCACTGGTACACCACCACAACAGTGTAGCCAGAGGCTGAGTGCACTGGTGCACCACCACAACAGTGTAGCTTGAGACTGAGTGCACTGGTACACCACCACAACAGTGTAGCCAGAGGCTGAGTGCACTGGTACACCACCACAACAGTGTAGCCAGAGGCTGAGTGCACTGGTACACCACCACAACAGTGTAGCCAGTGGCTGAGTGCACTGGTACACCACCACAACAGTGTAGCCAGAGGCTGAGTGCACTGGTACACCACCACAACAGTGTAGCCAGAGGCTGAGTGCACTGGTGCACCATCACAACAGTGTAGCTTGAGGCTGAGTGCACTTGTGCACCACCACAACAGTGTAGCTTGAGACTGAGTGCACTGGTGCACCATCACAACAGTGTAGCTTGAGGCTGAGTGCACTTGTGCACCACCACAACAGTGTAGCTTGAGACTGAGTGCACTGGTACACCACCACAACAGTGTAGCCAGAGCACTGGTGCACCATCACAACAGTGTAGCTTGAAGCTGAGTGCACTGATGCACAACAGTACAGTAATTCTTGACTGGTAGTCCTTTAAGCAAGTTGGGGAATGGGGAAAGGGGAGGGTGATGGGGAGAGGGAGGGGGAGGGGGAATTTGAGGGGGGAGTTGGAGGGGAGTTGGGGGGGAGTTGGAGGGTGGCAGGGGGAGATGGAGGGGAGGGGGGAAAGGTGGTGGGGGAAGGGGAGGGGGAATGAGAGGTGGAGGGGGTATGGTAGGGGTTGGGATGGGGAGTGGTGGGGTGTGGGACGTTGGGAGGGGAGGGGGGACGGGGGTGCCTTGAAGGTGAAGGTGAAGGGCTCATGATCCAAGAAATTACAGGCTCTCTCTCTCTCTTTCTCACACTCTCTCTCTTTCTCTTTCTCTTTCTCTCTTTTTCTCTCTCCTTTTCCTCGAATCAAACTCAGTTACCTCCACTACCTGACATTTTCCCCCGGCGCGGTCTGACCCCCCTCCACCCTTACGGTATTAGCGCTCCCCCGTCATTACAACAGGAACAGTCAGTCTGACTCTCGATGGAGGTCCTCGGAACAAAAAAATAAGTCCCTGTTGCACTGCATCTAATGACTCGCTAAACCCGTGTGGGTCAATCAACCAAGGAGTTGTGGAGGCTCGATCCTCCGGTCTGTCTCGGCAGGGCATTGGTGATATATGAAGGCGTTGTGATTGTATTTAATTTTATACAATAACAAACAGTATTGTAAAACATAAATGCTCGTAGAGCTAATAACAATTTTCCCTGAGAACGCGAAAGAATTTTTCTGAAGATTCTCCAGAATTTGGGCTCTCTCTCTCTCTCTCTCTCTGCACAAAATCGGCCAGCCCTGTCTCCTTGCTTCCCTAGCTCCCTGGCTCCCTGGCTCCCTGGCTCCCTGGCTCCCAGGCTCCCTGGCTCCCTGGCTCTCTGGCTGCGAGGCTCCTTGGCATGAGGAAGCGCTCTAGTTCCAACAGTAATATGCCCCACAAGACCTCTGTAGAGACGGTTCTGACAAGCTATACACTAACAGACCTCTGTACAGACTGTCCTGGCAAGCTATACACTAACAGACCTCTGTACAGACTGTCCTGGCAAGCTATACACTAACAGACCTCTGTACAGACTGTCCTGGCAAGGTATACACTAACAGACCTCTGTACAGACTGTCCTGGCAAGCTATACACTAACAGACCTCATGTACAGACTGTCCTGACAAGCTATACACTAACAGACCTCTGTACAGACTGTCCTGACAAGCTATACACTAACAGACCTCTGTACAGACTGTCCTGACAAGCTATACACTAACAGACCTCTGTTAAGACTTTCCTGGCAAGCTATACACTAACAGATCTCTGTACAGACTGTCCTGGCAAGCTATACACTAACAGACCTCTGTTAAGACTTTCCTGGCAAGCTATACACTAACAGACCTCTGTACAGACTGTCCTGGCAAGCTATACACTAACAGATCTCTGTACAGACTGTCCTGGCAAGCTATACACTAACAGACCTCTGTACAGACTGTCCTGGCAAGCTATACACTAACAGACCTCTGTACAGACTGTCCTGACAAGCTATACACTAACAGACCTCTGTACAGACTGTCCTGACAAGCTATACACTAACAGACCTCTGTACAGACTGTCCCTGACAACTATACACTAACAGACCTCTGTACAGACGTCCTGACAAGCTATACACTAACAGACCTCTGTACAGACTGTCCTGGCAAGCTATACACTAACAGACCTCTGTACAGACTGTCCTGGCAAGCTATACACTAAAGACCTCTGTACAGACTGTCCCTGGCAAGCTATACACTAACAGACCTCTGTACAGACTGTCCTGGCAAGCTATACACTAACAGACCTCTGTACAGACTGTCCTGGCAAGCTATACACTAACAGACCTCTGTACAGACTGTCCTGGCAAGCTATACACTAACAGACCTCTGTACAGACTGTCCTGGCAAGCTATACACTAACAGGCATCTGTACAGACTGTCCTGGCAAGCTATACACTAACAGACCTCTGTACAGACTGTCCTGGCAAGCTATACACTAACAGACCTTGTACAGACTGTCCTGGCAAGCTATACACTAACAGACCTCTGTACAGACTGTCCTGACAAGCTATACACTAACAGACCTCTGTACAGACTGTCCTGGCAAGCTATACACTAACAGACCTCTGTACAGACTGTCCTGGCAAGCTATACACTAACAGACCTCTGTACAGACTGTCCTGGCAGGCTATAACTAACAGACCTCTGTACAGACTGTCCTGACAAGCTATACACTAACAACCTCTGTACAAAACTGTCCTGGCAAGCTATACACTAACAGACCTCTGTACAGACGGGTCCTGGCAAGCTATACACTAACAGACCTCTGTACAGACTGTCCTGGCAAGCTATACACTAACAGACCTCTGTACAGACTGTCCTGGCAAGCTATACACTAACAGACCTCTGTACAGACTGTCCTGACATGCTATACACTAACAGACCTCTGTACAGACTGTCCTGGCAAGCTATACACTAACAGACCTCTGTACAGACTGTCCTGACAAGCTATACACTAACAGACCTCTGTACAGACTGTCCTGGCAAGCTATACACTAACAGACCTCTGTACAGACTGTCCTGGCAAGCTATACACTAACAGACCTCTGTGCAGACTGTCCTGGCAAGCTATACACTAACAGACCTCTGTACAGACTGTCCTGGCAAGCTATACACTAACAGACCTCTGTACAGACTGTCCTGGCAAGCTATACACTAACAGACCTTGTACAGACTGTCCTGGCAAGCTATACACTGTCAGACCTTTGTACAGACTGTCCTGGCAAGCAGTACACTCTCAGATCTCTGTAGAGACGGTCCTGGTTTTCTGTGCCCTTCCAGGAAATCCCGGGAACTCCAGAAAAGCAGCGTACCTCACAGAGCAGTTCGTCACACTGAACCTCAAGTCCGTCGGTCCACCAGGGTTGTGTGGGAGACGATATTAGGTCACTCAGTTGTGTTATGTTTTGTACAGCCTCAGCACTAGTGAGGACCCTGAATCACAGGTCAACGAGGCGGCTAAGATTGCGGGAGAAGATAAAGAGGCATTCAGTAGCCTAGAGCGCAAGGGAATAATGTAATTATGCAAGTTTCAGCTTATACTCCTTTTTTTAAAATATATTACAGTGTAAAAGTTTACTGGCGAAGCTCACCGAATTATGTATCTGTAAGAGACTGAAAAAAAGTTGTGGGTGTCTGCCTTCTTGTAGCCTGCCTGCCTTCCTGCCTGCCTGTCTCCCTCCTACTCTCTCTCTCTCTCTCTCTCTCTCTCTCTCTCTCTCTCTCTCTCTCTCTCTCTCTCTCTCTCTCTCTCTCTCCCACTCCTCCGTGCTCACGCTTCCCTGCTTCCCACGACTCTGCTCTCTCGTGCATACACACACCCTGACTGTGGCGGCCTCTTGCTCCTTATTTCCAGCACTCTTTTATACTCCTGAAACTCCACTTTAAGGTCCCGAGCCCCGTGCCACTGGAAGGTATATTTCAACTGATTCAACCCATTTCCTGAATGCATTCGGGCCCAGTTATGCGAATATTTCATCGCATCCCAAATTTCGTTTCAACACTCGTGCACAATTTCAATTAGGTAAATACCACAAGCCGCCCCCCCCCCTTCCTCCTTCCCCCCAGAGTTACTTATTTGCTTTTAGCAATTGAACACATCCACTGGCAGACAAACTACCGTCAGGTAACACCACGTTCCCTGCCACTGGATTACCACATTACGAAAGCAATAGGCAATATATTTTTTTGAAGAGATTCAATCCGGTGCCGGAACGCATTCGAGCGAAGTTTCACTTTACAGAATTAAAGAGCGGAATTTCCCAGACGTGATCGCATTGTCAAGTGGAATTTAATATTATGGGAACACGGGTAAGTGTCGGCAAACAAGACCAGGACAGCCAGTGTTACATTATTATAATCAGGGGGGAGCGCTAAACCCAAAGGGGTCACACAGCTCATGGGAAGGCAGCCAGTCTCGAACCAAAGGAGTGGACTGGTCCTCAACCTAGGATCAAGAGCCCATCACCGGCTCTTGAGGTTACAGTCTTTGCTTGGTTATGGTCAGGTCAGGGATTAAAAATATTTAATATGTTTCATATTTTTTATTTTGCCTCTAATTCTCTCTCAGGTGTTCCCGAGGGAGATCTTTTAACTGATAACCTGAATGTTTTCCTTTTTTTCTTCTTCTTTCTTTTCGAACTGATTTCTCTCAAAACTAGAGAATGCCTCATCCAATCGGCTTCAAATTTTTAACGCTGGTGTACGGTAACGAGGACCAAATTCTTGGAACAACTGGCATGTTCGCGTGGCTTATGACTAGAGCTATTAAACCCATTCCCAGCATCCTGAAATGACTCAGATAACTTCCAAAACCCTCAGTGGTGGAGCTTCAAACATAAAAAAAAAATACATAAAATAATCTGATATTTTATTCCCATTAAATCGCTTTAAATTAATATTAATTTACCTCATGTGAACGACTGCAGTATTTAATGGCTGTCGCATCTGAGGGGTAGAATATTACTTATTTTTGTTTTGCGTTCAAGCAAATTTGTGGTTATAATGAAAATAACCTCTTGGAATAATTTCAATCTGTCATGTTTAATTTGCGTGTTGAGGCGACCAGAACAACGGTGCAAGATAAACACACAGCTGCCGTGCACTGTATTTATTGTGAGCTCTGCTCAACGTGTATGGAATGTGTGCAAGCTCACGCTAGAACCCGCATGGGTTAGAGGAGAGAGGGAGAGAGAGAGAGAGAGAGAGAGAGAGAGAGAGAGAGAGAGAGAGAGAGAGAGAGAGAGAGAGAGAGAGAGAGAGAGAGAGAGAGAGAGAGGGGGGGGGCAGAAGGCGAGGCTAGTTTTCTCTAGGAGGTCAAGACAGTGTCCAAACCTCACACTGAGGGTTCGGGATTGGTTCCGGCACGGGTGAAACGTTGGGCATGTTTCCTTACACCTGCTATCACTGTTCACCTAGCAGTAAGTAGATACCTGGGTGTTAGTCGACTGTTGTAGATCGCATCCTGGGGACAATACTTACGTAAGTTGCCCGAAATGCTCTACGTAATCAGGAGCTTTCTGTACAGTATATCACTGATGTCAACTAGATCTGTAATACTTGTATCATTTATCATTAAAGATTATTATTGTTGTTATTCTTCTTCTTCTTATTATTATTATTATTATTATTATTATTATAATTATTATTAATGAGAGTAAGGGAGAGCGGGCACCCCTGAGGCCTAGATGAACTTTGTCCACAAGAGGGCAGGCAGGTGCCCTGGCGACTGGCGACTGGCGACTGGCGACTGGCGCCAAACTCGAATGCCAGTTCATACAAGTCTTGACTCGAGCTTACACGTAACTGGAGATTATTGGATTATTATAATCCTGGGGGAGAGCTAAACCATCCTTTCCCACAGCGCCTGTGGGGAAGGATGAAAGGTATTCAGGTTCAGTTCAGGGAACTGGAGCACAGACCCATTCCCTAGATCAAGAGCCCCTCACCAGTGTCAAAGAACCTCCCTTGAGGGGGACGTAACCGGAAAATGACTCATCTGATCGGCTTCAAACTTTCACCACTGGTGTCGTGTCCTGAACACAAAGTTCCTGCTGTTACTGGCTGCCATAATTCCCAATTTTCCAATTATATTGAACAAAGAGTGAGATTCATTTATATTCAATAACTAAAGAACGCTTCTTCTGATCGGCTTCAAACTTTCACCATTAGTGGGCTTTAATAAAAAAAAGTTTAGTGTTCACTTTGGGCTGTGTAAATTTCAGTTTACCAGTTTTATGAAATAAGTTGTTTCTCAAGTAAAAACTAGAGAATGCCTCATCTGATCGGCTTCAAACCCTAAACGCGGCTGGCATATCACAATTTGAAGTATTTTTGTATTGATTTTGGGTTACGTGAGCCCCAGTTTGACTTGCAAATATCTCGTCTCATTGGCTTCAAATGTTCAACGTTAATATTTAACTGTTTGACAAACTTATGCCACACTCTGCATTGTCCCAGTCGCTTGTACTGAGGTGGAGGGGGCTGGGGTTATGCAGTACTGGAACACCTTTCTCGGGTCTAGTAGAGGTCAAAATACATCTAGTTCATGGTTGAATTTCTTTCATGAATCCCAGAGACGTTTTAAGAGCTTTTATACGTAGCTTGTTTCTCTTCCTTGTTTTCTTTATCCTCTTTCTCTTAGTCATTTTCTTTGTCCTCTTCCTCCTCGTAGTTGTCATCTTCCGTTTCCTCGTTGTTTTCGTTCTCTTTTCCTTCTTTTCCGTCTCCTCGTAATCGTTATCCTTCTCTTTTTGTTCTTTCTCGTAGTTTCCTATCTCCCTCCCTCCTCCTTCTCTACAATTTTCTTGTCTTCCTCGTTTTTTCTCTTCGTTTTACCTCGTCATTCCCTTCCTCCTCTTCTCCAGCGTCTGGAGTTATAACTTCCGGCTAATAGGAGTGTGTGGTTCTTAATGGCTGGGCACCAGCAGTGGTACCTTCCCCTCCGCCTTTATATCTCCGCCGGGATCACCATCACTATCTTTCTCTCGCAACGAGAGAGAGAGAAAGAGGGAAAAAAATAGCAAAAAACACTCTCCTCCTCGCGTCACCAGGGTGAAGAAAAAAATATCCTCACCAAACCTTATCCTTCTTGCATCTCCCTTGGTTTTCCCCTCGCCTGCGCCACGATGACCATTAGACACCACACGCCACCTTTCTGAGAACTATTGGTGAGGAAAATCGTCTTACAGACGCTGTAGTGTTCGAATCTATGAACTCCGACAAGGCCCGCGGGGTGTCTGGACCCGGCTTAGGGATGCAGGTCCTGACACGCTCTTTTTCTCCCTTCTCGGAGTTCGCAGACTCGATCCTACAGCGTTACAGACCACGCAACACAGTGGAATGGTTATACTAATGCCTCGGGTCAGAGTGGACTGGGGGATCAGTTCTCTGTTGGATAGAGTAACAAATATGGTTTGAACCTCGGCGTTACACCACGCAGACACATGCGCCTCTCCTGCCATTAACTGTTGTAAACTTCAGTAATACTTCAGTAACAGAGAAATGATCTGGTGATACCGACAAGATGTGGAAAATTACACTTATGCACAGTTCAGGACATTTATTACAAGAAACGTTTCACCACTCCTATTCAGTCCTAATGGACTGAATAGAAGTGTGTGGTTACCACCTGTTACTTCAGGCCTAATGGACTGAAGTAACAGGTGGTGGCTAGAAGCCTTGGCTAACCACCAGGCCACAGATTTTTCCAGCATTGTATGACACACCCAATAGACACGTTTTAAACAAAAGGTCGATTTCCCTATTTCGACAAATGTATTGTTAGCAGCCGTAGTGAGATTAAATTGAGAAGCCTGCCATCTATGAGAGTGGACGTGAGTAATCGCGTCAGCACTGGGCTCCTGTTTGTTGCAACACTCGCTTCAGCAGCAGCTCAGAATTAACTGGAGCAACTCGTGCGTTAAGGTGTCAAAGGTTGCCATGCTGGATGCTCTAAAATGTTGAACAATTTGTCTCTATTCAGGAAACTGCTGATTTTAATGAGCAGATTTTGACACCTGTGAAGACGAAGGTGACGTACGTGATTCTCGGATCAGTCTGATGACGTAGGTGATCCTCGGATCAGTCTGATGACGTAGGTGATCCTCAGATCAGTCTGATGACGTAGGTGATCCTCGGATCAGTCTGATGACGTAGGTGATCCTCGGATCAGTCTGATGACGTAGGTGATCCTCGGATCAGTCTGATGACGTAGGTGATCCTCGGATCAGTCTGATGACGTAGGTGATCCTCGGATCAGTCTGATGACGTAGGTGATCCTCGGATCAGTCTGATGAGGTAGGTGATCCTCGGTTCAGTCTGATGACGTAGATGATCCTCGGATCAGTCTGATGATGTAGTTGATCCTCAGGTCATTCTGATGAATATGACGTAGACGATCCTCAGAACAGTCTGATGAAGATGATGGTGATCCAGGGATCAGAATCTCAGTAACCTGCCTGGAACAACTGACAAATAAGTCACACTTGAAGAGCAAACTTTAAACCGGCGTTTCGGATTATTCTGTGGACCATTGTCACGCCAGTGTGACTGTGGACCATTGTCACGCCAGTGTGACTGTGGACCATTGTCACGCCAGTGTGACTGTGGACCATTGTCACGCCAGTGTGACTGTGGACCATTGTCACGCCAGTGTGACTGTGGACCATTGTCACGCCAGTGTGACTGTGGACCATTGTTCACGCCAGTGTGACTGTGGACCATTGTCACGCCAGTGTGACTGTGGACCATTGTCACGCCAGTGTGACTGTGGACCATTGTCACGCCAGTGTGACTGTGGACCATTGTCACGCCAGTGTGACTGTGGACCATTGTCACGCCAGGGGTGACTGTGGACCATTGTCACGCCAGTGTGACTGTGGACCATTGTCACGCCAGTGTGACTGTGGACCACTGCCCACGCCAGTGTGACTGTGGACCACTGTCACGCCAGTGTGACTGTGGACCATTGTCACGCCAGTGTGACTGTGGACCACTGTCACGCCAGTGTGACTGTGGACCACTGTCACGCCAGTGTGACTGTGGACCATTGTCACGCCAGTGGGGACTGTGGACCATTGTCACGCCAGTGTGACTGTGGACCATTGTCACGCCAGTGTGACTGTGGACCACTGTCACGCCAGTGTGACTGTGGACCACTGTCACGCCAGTGTGACTGTGGACCATTGTCACGCCAGTGTGACTGTGGACCACTGTCACGCCAGTGTGACTGTGGACCACTGTCACGCCAGTGTGAATGTGGACCATTGTCACGCCAGTGTGACTGTGGACATTGTCACGCCAGTGTGACGTGTGGACCACTGTCACGCCAGTTGTGACTGTGGACCATTGTCACGCCAGTGTGACTCTGGACCATTGTCACGCCAGTGTGACTGTGGACCATTGTCACGCCAGTGTGACTGTGGGACCATTGTCACGCCAGTGTGACTGTGGACCATGTGTCACGCCAGTGTGACTGTGGACCTTGGTCACGCCAGTGTGACTGTGGACCACTGTCACGCCAGTGTGACTGTGGACCATTGTCACGCCAGTGTGACGTGGACCACTGTCACGCCAGTGTGACTGTGGACCATTGTCACGCCAGTGTGGCTGTGGAACACTGTCACGCCAGGGTTGGACTGTGGACCATTGTCACGCCAGTGTGACTGTGGACCACTGTCACGCCAGTGTGACTGTGGACCACTGTCACGCCAGTGTGACTGTGGACCACTGTCACGCCAGTGTGACTGTGGACCATTGTCACGCCAGTGTGACTGTGGACCATTGTCACGCCAGTGTGACTGTGGACCATTGTCACGCCAGTGTGACTGTGGACCATTGTCACGCCAGTGTGACTGTGGACCATTGTCACGCCAGTGTGACTGTGGACCATTGTCACGCCAGTGTGACTGTGGACCATTGTCACGCCAGTGTGACTGTGGACCATTGTCACGCCAGTGTGACTGTGGACCATTGTCACGCCAGTGTGACTGTGGACCATTGTCACGCCAGTGTGACTGTGGACCATTGTCACGCCAGTGTGACTGTGGACCACTGTCACGCCAGTGTGACTGTGGACCATTGTCACGCCAGTGTGACTGTGGACCACTGTCACGCCAGTGTGACTGTGGACCATTGTCACGCCAGTGTGACTGTGGACCATTGTCACGCCAGTGTGACTGTGGACCATTGTCACGCCAGTGTGACTGTGGACCATTGTCACGCCAGTGTGAGACAAAGATGAGAAGACCAGAAGACAGGGCAGGCAGAGGGAGAGGAAAGGTGGTGGTGATGGTGGTGGTGATGATGGTGGTGGTGGTGGTGGTGATGGTGCTGTGGTAATGGTGGTGTGATGATGGTGGTGGTGTGGTGGTGGTGGTGGTGGCTGGTGTTGGTGATGGTGGTGGTGGTGATGGTGCTGGTGGTGGTGATGGTGCTGGTGTGATGGTGGTGGTGGTGGTGATGGTGGTGATAATTGTGGTGGTGGTGGTGGTTGTGGTGTGGTGGTGGGTGGTGGTGGTGGTGGTGGTGTGGTGGTGGTGGTCGGTGTGTGGTGGTGTAGGTGGTGATGGTGGTGGTGGTGGGATGGTGGTGGTGTGTGGTGTGGTGTGTGCTGGTGGTGGTGGTGATGTGGTGGTGGTGGTGATGGTGGTGGTGGTGATGGTGGCGGTGGGTGGTTGGTGGTGGTGGTGGTGTGTGGTGGTGTGTGGTGATGGTGTGGTGGTGGTCAGTGGTGGTTGTGGTGGTGGTGGTGGTGGGTGGTGTGGTGGTGGTTGGTGGTGGTGGTGGCGGTGTGGTGATTGTGGTGATGATGATGGTGGTGTGATGGTTGTGTGGTGGTGTGTGGTGTGTGTGGTGTGGTGGTGGTGGTGGTGGTGGTGGTGGTGGTGGTGGCTGTAGTGGTGGTGGTGTGTGGTGTGGTGGTGTGTGGTGATGGTGGCGGTGGTGGTGTTGTGGTGTGGTGGTGTGGTGGTGGTGGTTGGTGTGGTGGTGAGCGGTGGTGATGGTGTAGGTGGCGGTGATGGTTGTGGTGGTGGTGGTGGTGGTGGTGTGTGGTGGTGGTGCGATGGTGGTGATGATGATGGTGGTGGTGATGATGATGGTGGTGGTGATGGTGGTGGTGGTGGTGAGGGTGGTAGTGGTGGTTGATGGTGGTGGTGGGTGGGTGATGGGTGGTGGTTGTGGTGGTGATGGTGGTGGATGATGTGATGGTGGTGGTGGTGGGTGGTGATGATGGTGGTGGTGGGTGGTGATGGTGGTGTGTGGTTGGTGGTGGTGGTGATGATGATGATGGTGGTAGTGGTGGTGGTGATGGGGGTGGTGGTGGTGGTGGTGAGGGTGATGGGGGTGATGGTGGGGGTGGGGGTAGTTGGTAGATGATGGTGTGGTGGTGGTGGTGATAGGGGGGGGTTGGGGTGGGGTGGTGGGAGGTGGGGAGATGAGGGTGGGGGTGGTGATGATGATGGTGGTGGTGGTGAGGGTGGGGTGGGATGGTGGTGGGGGTAGTGGTGGTGGGAGGTGGTGATGATGATGGGGGGGGGGTGGTGGTGATGATGATGGTGGGGTGAGGATGAGGGTGGTGGTGATGATATGAGTATGGGGGGGTGGTGGTGGTGGTGGTGGTGGTGGTTTTTGGGTGGTGGGTGGTGGTGATGTGATGGTGGGGATGGTGGGATGGTGGTGGTTGGGTTGTTGGGGAGATAAGGGGGGTGGTGTGGTGTGATGATGGGGGTGGTGGTTGTGGTGGTGGTGGGGGTGACGGTGGTGGTGATGAAAAAGGGGGGTGGTGAGATGAGGTGGTGGGGGTGATGGGGTGGGGGTGAGGTGGGGGGAGGGGTGGTGGTGAGGTGGTGATGATATGGTGGGGTGGTGGTGAGATGATGATGGGGTGGGGGGTGGGGTGGTGAGATGAGAGAGGTTGTATTGGTGGGGTGATGGTGGGGGGTGAGTGGGTGGGAGGGGGGGTTGGGATGGGGCGGGGTGATGGTTGTGAGGCGGTGGGGTGAGATGATATGGGGGTAGTGGGGTGGGGGTGGTGTGGGGGTGTTTGGGGGGATGATGATGGGGGTGGTAGTGGTGGGATGAGGGTGGTGGTGGGTGATGATGGTGGGGGTGGTGGTGGTGGTAAAGAGAAAAGATGGTGGGGAGTGTGGTGGTGATGGTGGGTGATGAGGGTGGGTGGTGATGGGGTGATGGCGGGTTATGAGAAGGTTATTTTGGGGTGGTGGGTTGTTATGGTTATTTTGGGGTTATTTCTTTTATTATATTTTTTTTTATATGGTAATAGTTTGGGGGTTTTTGGGGGGGTTTGAAGGGGGAGGGTTGGGGGGTGGGTACGTGTATTGATTTTTTTTATTTTTGGGGGAAGTAGGGGTTGGGGGATATTATTTATGGTATTTTTGGTTGATGGTTTTTTCAGGTGGGTGGGGGGGAATGGGGTGGGGTGGTGAGGGTGGGGAGGGGGGGGGGGAATGGTGTGAGGGTGGGGGGAAGGGGGAGGGGTATTAGGGTTTGGGGGTTTTTTTGGGTTGGTTGCATGGTGGTGGTATGGAAATTTTTTTATTTTTAAATTTGTTATTTTTTTCTTTAATGATATAATTTAGTTTAATTTTTATTATTCTTTGTTTATATTATTTTTTTAATTTTATTTTTTTATTTTATAATTTTTATTTTATTTTTTTTATATAATATTATTGTTTATTATAACAGTATATAATACTTAACTGGGGGTGGTATTTGTTTTTAAATTTTTAAATTTTTTTTTTTTTATTTTGGGGGTTTTTGGGGGTTTTTGGTTTTTTTTTTTATTTTTTTTTTATTTTAAATTTTTTTAAGGTTTTTTAATTTTTATAATTGGGATTTGTTTTGGGGTTTTTTTGGGTTATTTTTTTATTTTATTTAAAATTTTTTTATATTATTCTATATTTTTTTAAAGTTTTTATTTATTTTAATTTATTTTGGGGGTTATTTTTTTTTATTTATCTTTTAATATATATCATATTTTATATGGTATTCAATAATTTAATTTGGGGGGTTATTTTTTTTTTTTTGGGGTATATTTAAATTTTTTATTTTACTTTATTTAAAGGGTATTTTATTTATTTAATATAAAATTTGATGTATTATTTTTAAATAGTAACAAATATTTTATAATAGTAACATAACATATATTTAGTACCATACATACTCACTACTCTAAAATATAACTAAACAATAATATATCCCTCCCCCCCTCTCTCCCTCCCTCCGCCCCTCCCCCCCCCCTCCCACCCCCTCTCTCTCCCTTCCCTTCTCTTTTCCCCCCACCCCCCCCTCCCCCTTCCGCCCCCCCTTCGTCCTCCCTCTTCTCTCCTTCTCCTCCCCCCCGCCCCTCTCTCTCTTTCTCTCTCTCCTCCCCCCCTCTCTCCTTTCTCTCCTCCCTCCCCCCTTCCCTCTCTCCTTCCTCTCTCCCCTCCTCTCCTTCTCCCCTCTCTCCCCTTTCTCTTTCTCACTCTCTCCCCTCTCTCTCTCTCCCATCTCTCTCTCTCTCTTTTTTTTTTTTTTTTTTTTTTTCATTTTTTTTTTTTTTTTTTTTTTTTTTACACGGGGTTTAAAAGGGTTAAGGACCCTAGTTTTATTGACACTTAACAGTTAAGGGATCCTAATTTTATTGGCAAGCTAAAGCTGTTACCTACATCAGCCATTTGAAACATTTTTTTTTATGAACATAAAAGTACAGAACAGGATGAATTTTGGAAGCCATTTTTTGGGGCCAACTTTTTTCATTTATAAACTGACTTTATCTCGTTGACATCAATGCTGACGAATGTGCCCAACTCAGTCTCCGGGTATGTAGATCTCAGATGAGTGAGTTTTTAGAAGGGTACAGCCAGAGTGAAGTTGCTGTTTTCGCCCGCTTGTGGCATAAAAGCTTGTTTCACGCGTCCTCGAAGTGGATCCAAGTGTGGTATTTTGACAAATTTGGGGCCCTTGTCATAACAAAGGCCACCCACATCCCCCCTAGTTAAAGCCTGCTGAAATGACGATCTATCCGGGATGGGTCCAGGCGAGAGATGAGACGCTTGCTCGTTCTCTCTCTTCAACAGCGCAGATGAGGGGGGGGGGGCAGGAAAACCCAAAATGGAGATACTCAAGGGTGAGCGTACTTTGCCCGTACAGGATTTGCGGGCCCTACGTCAACAGATCAATAGGCGAAGTCTGTAACTTCCTGGCTCCCTTTTTTGGGTTTCAAATAGCCAAGAGGGGTCCCTTGCTGGATCAGGAACTTGCATTTTGTAGCAAAGAGTATCAGCAAAGAGGTCCGCCTTCGCTTGACTACTAGTAGTAGGTGGTCCCACCTGTCCGATTTAGAGGTGGAATAAAGTTTTCATCAGCAGATAACCTTGTCTGTCCTGACCAGGGACCACCAGTTTTGGAGCCTATACCCTACATGATGCCTAACTTTCTTTTAGTTCCACCTCCCATTTAGCAATGGCCCACTTATGAACAATCACCCATAAGCCTACAAGGCTTGCATGGCCAAGTTCCTGTATAAGTGGTAAGGATGTCTCTTATATACCTTCGCCATGCTTTAGTACTTAGAAGTAGCATCCTCTCTACACGAAAGCCAAACCAAGGCTGATTTTTAGCTTTGAGTCACACATATTGTCCGTGGTGTAGGAATGTGTTCTTTGTTGGCAGATTTACGGATGTGTCCTAGTTGAAGCTTCCACTTGGTTGTCAACATATCCCTGAGAAAGAGCATTCTCTCTCTGTCTGTCTCTTCTGTCTCTCCCTCTTCTCTCTCTCTCTCTCTCTCTCTCTCACTCTCTACACTCACTCTCACTCCTCCCTCTCTCTCTTCGTCGTACTCTCTCCCTCTCTTTCAGAATAATTTTTAATACTTATCTAGAAAAGGTTAACACCAAGATTACTTTGAGTATTTTGTAAGCCTGTAAAAAATATAACTATTTTTTTTTTGTAATACTCCTGCATTACATAATAATTGTAAATATATTACTGGTACACAAAAAATACTGTAAACAGTAATGTTAAGTGATTACAAACCAACCATGGTTAGTATACACACCTTAATGAACCCTCGTTGTGCGATAGATAGAGTCAACCCCCATGAACCAACCAACACTCTGTGACTTACCGGTCGACAGAACTCTTCAACAGCGGAATCAAAATTACAGATCTTTAGTGTGGCGCCTCCACTGACTGTATTCCAAAATTCTGTCGGATGATCTGGATCACATAATTGGTCTCTGGACGGTACTGTCTCCTGCCAGTGTACTGAAGCACCACACAGATACCGTTCATCGAACAAAATGTTTGAATTTCCACCGCTGGAGAACAAAATCAGTGGTCAAGTGGTGATAAGTGGTGCGCAAGAAGGTATAAAATAACCGAGAGTAATCATAAAGTTATAGACACATGTGCAACATCTGGATATCTTATTGTAGACGATTTCGTCCATCCAGTGGCTTAAATCAAAATACAGATTCTAGGACATAATTGGAAGACCAGTAGAACTATATACAAAAGGAATGAGTAATCAGTCCCCCTCAGCCTTGAAGTTACGAGTCACAGCATTTCGTGGTGGAGGAGAATCTGGAGCAAAGGTATGGAAGACTGGCGGTTATTATAGGTCGTCAGTGGATAAGGACGTTTCAGAGGACATCTACAAGAACTTCTTCACGGCTGTCTACAACTAACGCCATCCGGCTTTTGAGGACCTATATTCCATCTGGGGAATTCCCACCTACCAGTGACTATGGCCCTCGTCCTGCTACACTCCTTATCCACTGACGCCAATATAACCGCCATTCTTCCTTACCTTTGCTCCAGATTCTCCTCCACCACATGCTGTGAACACTAATCCAAGGCTGAGGGACTGATTACCTCAATCTTTTGATTAGTTCTACTGACTTCCTATTAAGTCCTAGAATCTGTATTGATAAAGCCACTGGATGGCGAAACGTCCTACAATCAAGAATATCCAGCATGTTGCACATGTGTCTTAACTTTCATATTGAGTGGTGTGTCCCTAGGATGACCTGTCTGGACTATCCATCACCGTGGCTCGTTTTCTTACTTCCTGTAAAATTCTCCAAATAAACATATTATTATTATAATAAAAGAAGAGCTAAACCACAAGAGCGACTATACAGCTAAAACATACATAAATTTAGCTTTAATTATTCTTTTGTGCTCTGAAAGAGCATTACAGACTTAATCTTTAAGGGTTTGAAGTCTATTTCCCTCTTGGTTCAACTACTCTCATGTGCATCTCTCCTCTTCCTCCCCTCTCTGTGTGATCATTTAAGGGTTTAGAGCTTTTCCACGATTCCTCTTGTAACATCATTGACCTTAATATCTACTAAGACTCAGACAAAAGACATATCCTAAGCAAAACAAGTCACATCTCCCTTAAATTTTATGATTACTAACGACGACGTGACTCCTCAGAGACGCAGGAAGTGAATAACTCTCCAGTACTGACCTTCACCACTTCTTTCGCTGAATGACCCACAGGTGTTAAGCGCTATACCCGAAATTCAGGTCAACAATTTCGAAGTCCTGAGGTCCCCAATAATTCTTTCAAAAATTCTCAACATTGTGCGTCCCAGCGTCAACCTCTGTCCTAAACAGAGTTTGAGCGTCCTCAAGCGAGTGCACTGAGGACTAATGTCAAGCGGGAAGTCATGAGCAATCCATTCAATTCACTTATATCCAACGAGATCTGTCAAATTCAAATCCGAGTACGAATATTCAGTAGTCCTTGCTCCATCCCAGGAAAGTGACTGGACGTGCTCATGACATTAAATTATCCAGCCGGACAGGACCAGTGGTGTCACAATGCCCGAGAACATCCAACAACGTTTATTTTCCCCCCCCTTAGAATTCCCGTATTTATCAAAGCTAACAGCTAGCCTGAATAAAAAAGAAACAAAAAACATCGTAAGCCTTTATTGACAAATTGGCACAATATCCTTTATGAAACTGATAAACGCTTCATCCTATGAGCGAAATCATTATCTAATTAAGGCTTGTGCTGTTTTCACCTGCATGTACTTTGGTCACCTTTGTGCTGGAGTCGAGCATGACACAGCCTCGTGCATTATTTCAAGAGGCGGGCTTCTCTAGCGGAATCCTTTCACTAAGGTTATGCTAACTATTACTGACGTCGAGCAGGAATTTAAACCCGAGTGGATGAGGGACACGGATGCCCCTGCCACTAAACGCTCTCACGAAGTCATGAGAGAGGCAGCGAGCGGAGCGGTAGGGGCTGTTTCTCATCCCTGAGAAATTCCGACGCCAAACGTGAACAATCACTGCCTCTTAAAATTAAGGACACTTGTGCCACACTTGGGTATCTCTTATTTGAGAGACGTTTTCGCCCAACCAAATGGGGCTTTATGAATACTTCACGCAATATAGATAGCCCCAGAGCTGCCACATGGGTCCTTAGTCATCACTTGTTGTATTGTATACCTTTGGCAATACTGAAAGTATAATCATTACAACATAAAATTGAATAGCATCATACTAAGTAATATTGTAAATATCTTTGCCTCACTGGCTCTCCTTCACACACACAACAACAAGTAAGTTAGTTAAGAGAATTTAGAAACACTTTAGAAGTGAAACGCGTGATAGATACTCTCAGACATGTTTCTTGATCAGGGGTGCTGGAGCCCGATTGGGACATGAAGAAAGGTTGAACGTAAATACAATAAAATTCTTAAGAAAAATTGAGAAAGAAATTAAAGAAGGAGAAGAAGAAAGAAACGAAATGATGATGATGGAGGTAAATATCTAATGTCAAATGCGGTGGGGAGATTAAGAGAGGTGGGAAGAAGAGGAATGTTGTAATAGATAGTAGGGGAGTCAGTGTGTTTACAAGAAACCAACAACAGCAGCAAAACTTAAGAATCTCCTCTCAACGGCAAAATGTCTTTTCCAAAAAAAAAATAAATAAATAAATAAAAACAAGGATTATACTTTGAAGGAGAGCGCCGACAAGTAAAAGAAACAATTCCACTGCTCGTTGGGAATGAGCTGAAAAAACCGACAAGCTCATAAAAAAACACACTATGGCAAAGCTTTATTGATAACGATGCTGATGCTAAAGACCAAGCTATCCCAAAAGTCTGAAGAAAGGAACATGGTAAGTATAGGCGTGTACACACCACAAACAGCACACACACACCTTCTTTCTGAACTTCATGTGAGGAGGGAGGATGTGTGTTGAGAATCACATGGGCCAGGGTCCCACCAACTGGAATCACATGGGCGCAGGAGTCCCACAACTAGAATCATTTAGCCGGGAGTCCCACCAACTGGAATACACGCTAACCAAGGGTCCCACCAATTGGAGTCAAGGAGCCAGGAGTCCCACCAATTGTATCACACGTGAACCAAGGGTTTCCCCCTAACTGAAAATCAACGTTGAGCCAAGGATCCCACCGACTGAAAACACAATGAACCCAACGGGATCCCACACCAACTGGAATCTTCCCTGCTTCTGGTTGGCGTGTGTCCTTGATACAATAAAAAGACAATTCCAGTCACTTTCATCTGTTCGGGATATACCATGCTTCGCCCTGGTCAGTCCTTGGTACGATACCGAGCGTTACCGTGTACAGCACGGACGTTTCTGATAAATTGGCCAACTGTCAATATGTCTGTTAGAAAATGAATGTTGAATGAATCCTTAGCCGTTTCACCAACGTTGTACTTTATTACAAGCGCCACACGGGATAACCGTAGATGTCTGCAGTTCTTCTGGACTTGGGTTAACAATCTTAGACCTCATAATGTCTCTGGTATTGTGGGAAGTGACGGTGACGGAGTTATTTAACCGTCCTAGCTGTAATCCGAGAAAGAATGGAAAACGGTTTTCAATATCGACTCTGTTAAGCTTTTTTTCTGCTTTCCCTTCTGCAGTCCGCTACGAAAATGCCCAGGGACAAATGTAAATTGAGGAGGAGGAGGAGTATCTGTGAATCTCTGAGACAACTCGATCATTCCAGGATAATCCTGACAGCATGCCAGATATCTGAGAGCCCCTTAGAAGCAACCCCAGACAGAACACCTGAAACGACCTCCATCTTATTGCCCAGTGTGAGTGGAGACCAGAGATGAACTCTTATACTATTAGCTGGTTTGTCTTACCGAGGAAACCTTTACGGCGCACTACCTTTTACCACCAAATGCTGTCAATGTTTCGAAGATTTTCTCCCTGCTTTCCCTCCAATATTCCCTTCATACATACTAAATTGCCTCTCTTGTGTTTCCCCAGTCTTGTGATTATGTACCATTTGAAATCTTGCAGTTCCCTCTTTTAAGCGCCGCTTTTTTCTGATCTTCTTCGTTGGATGGCCATGACATAAAAACACTAAAGTATTCCCGGTAGTTTCATGTTGGAAGCCTTTCTGGACATACAACGAAACAGGCTGGTTGCATCTGAGAACAATTAAGGTAGTCAATCCTGCCTGTCGACCAAGGAATCCGACGCAACCAGAATAGTGTTAAGTCAAAAGTATTTTTCTCTTCGCGAAGCGCCTTACACTTTTGCAGCGAGGGAGGTAACTGTGTCATTTATCCTTCCCAACAACTGGTCAATATACACTCTAGGGGTTTTCACTTCAATATTTCATATCTTTTTTTTTTGGGGGGGTAAACACAGTTAATAGGCCTTTACAACCAGAGCGGCAATCCCGTCTGCAGGTTTTCAATATCGCGCGCTTGCTTCGACGTTGTACAGTGTGGACCATCCAGCTTCCCGTTCCGGTGTTTCATTGTTGCCCCATCCGAGGCTCAGTGTTCATGGTGGGTCTTTAGGTTTTGACAACGATAATCCCGGATCAGATCTCGCACGCTTTAAGATGAAGCCAACACCACCAACACTTGGAAGTAAGAACACTGGCAGCAACAACACTAGAAGCAACAAACTTTAACAGAAATAACACTTAATAACAACAACACTAGACAGAAATAACATTAGCATAAACAATACTAACAAGCAACACAATAGCAGCAATACCACACTGCCTCACCATCACCACTGAGCAGTGAAATACTCTAGCAGTTAACAAAATAGGAAGCAACAACACTAGAAGGAACAACACTAGAAGGAACAATACTAGAAGGAACAACAACCGCAGCAAGAACACAAGAAGGAACAACACCATAAGGAACAACACTATCAGAACAACACAGAAGGAACAACACAAAAGAACAATAACTATCAGGACAACACAAGCAGGAACTAAACACCACAGGAAACACACTAGCGCCACAACACAACAGCAAACAGCACAAACCGCCAACACTACACTAACGCAATAACACTATCAGCAACAACACTAGCAGCAACAACACTAGAAGGAAGAGCTCTAAAAGGAACAACACTAACAGCAACAACACAAACCAGCAACAACAATAACAGCAACAGCACCATCACCAGCAACACCATCAACAACAACACTATCAGTAACAATACTAACAACAATTACACAAGCAGCAACAACAACCATCCTTTTAAAAATCTGAATCAACACACTCATCCCATTCTTTCCTGCAATGCTGTGAGTCCATCTTAACAAGCTATCAGGCTAGAGATACAAATATATTGTTGACCTGAAACCAAAGTATTTATTTCTTTATTGATTTCTCTTTGACCATTTCTAAAAGTATAATGGACACTGGTTAATGGCCCGAGCAAACTCAAGTGTACTCAATAAAAATAGAAGATGAGAATTATACATTCGGGTCTAATATTGCGAGAGTAGATATAAGAGGACCTCAGCGCGAGTTCAATATAGCAGTTTTTTCCGAAATTTAAATACAGTACAGTAAACAATGGCAGGTCATTAGATACCGTGATGCATAATTTTGCTAGTCTATCATTGCTAGACTGAAAATAGAAAGAAAAAGTAATCGAATCTTCTCAGTTTTTGCTTGTGTTATTAGTACTACTACTAGTAGTAGTAGAAGTAGCAGTAGTGGTACTACTACTACTGTTACTCCAGCTCCCGTCCCTGGCAAGTATGAATATGGACTTTTGTATGTACGAACGAGTGAAAACCTCGCACGATTGTCTCTCTTAACGTTGAAATTATTATGATAAGCGTCCTTGTACTTCCGCCACCCTCCACTATCAAAACAGAGGCGCCACCTCCGTCCCCCCCCCCCAGTTTTTCTTTTTTAGTCGTCTAAACCTTTCCTCAAAATTTTCCTCCTCCTCCTCCTCCTCCTCCTCCTCCTCCTCCTGACCTTTTTGTTTTTGCTGCCTCTCCTTCTGTTTTCATTCCATCCTCGACGGGAAGTGTTTCCACAAAGGAAGCGGCAGAGCGGTGTTTGTTGACGGAAGGCACGATCAGGACCAGAGATCTGTTGAAGCATTGCGGTTCCGCGCCAGAGAATACCTCCTCCACGTCCTTAGAGATGCAAATTTCAATCGATTTAGTGCCCGCTCAGACTCTTCAGCATCTGCTAACTAGGCAGACAATAGCTGAAGCCGACAAGGGGTAATGCAAAGTCATTTTAAGCAGGGGAGAAACTCCATTACATGACGGCGCACCAGCAGCGTGTGTGTGGGGGGGGGGGGGAGGTAACAACAAATACCCCACTGCGGGTGTAAATTTGTAAAATAAAATTTTTTCCGCTTGAAGTTCCTTTGAATTACTGTGTGCTAATTACTTTGTAGCCTGCATAGGTACGTTGGTCCGTGAAGCGCACTGTTCCCAAAACTAATTTCGATAGATTTTTTTTGGAAGGGGTTGGGTAAACTTTCAATTTCATTATTTTTTAAATTTAACTTTTAAAATGGGGGTTTTGAAGGGGGAAAAAAATTTTAGCTTTCAAGAGGGGGGTCCATTTCGCTTTTTTTTTGGGGTTTTCCCCCAAAGTTTTTTAAACATTTTCACATGGGTATCCAGCTGGGTCCCCAAAATGTGGTATTTTGGTGGTCCACCGGCTGGGGTTTTCCTTTACCGGAAAAAACTTTTACTTTGATTTTTTAAAAAACTATTCCCCCCTTTTTTTTTGGGGCCCAAACGGGTTAAAAATTTCCAAATTTCCCCCCCCAAAAGGAAGAAAAAATTTTTTAAAAAATTTTCCTTTTGTATTCCAATTAGGGGTTTAAAAAAAAAAAACGGAACGGGGGAAAGAGGGGGGAAAGTTTCATTTTTTAAAAAATTTGGGTTTTAAAAAAATTTCAAGGTTTCCCCTAAAAAATTTGGACGATAAGCTCCTAAGGGAACCAAAGTAATAAATTTAAGAAAACCCCTCCCCTTTGAAGGGCCCACCCCGTACCTGCCAGGGGGGGGGGAAAGTCACTGACGGAAACTTTTTTTCCCCTGGAAAAACCCCCACCCACTCCCAAATGGAAAAGTAACTGCCAATGGAAAACCACCACATGAACGGGAAACCCCCCGTACCTCCCAAAACTGGGGAAGCCCCCGCCTACAGCAATGGGAAAAAAAGTACCTGCCCCTTAAAACCCCGTTTTGAAGGAAGAAGTAAGCCAACGGAAGAAGGGGAGTGCCAACTGGGAAACCCCCATAACTGGCCACCAAACGGGAAAACACCCAGGTACATTTTCCCCTAAAAACACCCAGCCCCTCCACCAGGGGCCCCCACCCTTAACTCCACCACTGGGCCACCTCACTGCCCCACGGGGCACCAGCCTTTCCCCCACGGATCCACCCACCAACTCCCAACTGGAAAAAAAAAAAAAATAAAAATAACGCCCCCTGGAAGCACCAGTAATAACGAAAAGTATTCCCAAAAACCATGAAACCCCCCCCACCTAAGACCACGGGAAAAAGGGTAAGAAATTTAGAAGACCCAGCCTAATGAAAAACGGTAAGCTCCCTCAAAATGGACCCCAGTACTGCCCCACTGAAGCCCCCTTAGGGCCCCCTCCCCCCAGTACCTGCCCCACGGAAACACCCACCCTACACTGCACCACTGGAACACCCAGCTAACTGCCCCCACGGGAAGCACCCAGCCTACCTGCCCCACTGAACCCCCCCAGCCTACACTGCCCCACGGGAAAAGCCCCCGCCTCACTCACCATGAAGCACCCAGCCTACCTGCCACCCCCGGAAAACCCACCCAGCCTACACTGCCCCCCACTGGAAGCACCCAGCCTACACTCCCACCCTAGAAGCCCCAGCCTACACTGCCACCACCGGACCACCCACCCTACACTGCACCAAGGGAAACCCACCCCCCTAACGCCACCACTGAAGCACCCAGCCTACACTGCCACCACGGACCCCCGCCTATCCCACCAGGGAAACCCACCCGCCTACACTGCCACACGGAAGCACCCAGCTACATGCCCCACCCCCCCGCCCAGCCTCCTGCCACCACGGGAAACCCGCTACACTGCCATCATTTGAAGCCCCCAGCCTACACTGCCACCCGGACCCCCAGCCTACATGCCACACGGAACCACCCAGCCTAACTGCCCACTTGAAGCACCCAGCCCTACACTGCCCCCCAACTGGAAGCACCCGCCTACCCCAACACTGGAACAAACCAGCCTCACTGCCACCACTTGAAGCACCCAGCCTACACTGCCCCGGAACCCCAGCCTACACGGGCCCCCACTGAAGAACCCCACCCTACATGCCACCACGGGAAACCCACCGCCTAATGCCCCCCAAGGGAAACCACCCACCCCTCCCTGCCCCCCCTGGAAGCCCCAGCCTACACTGCACTCCGGGATACCCCCAGCCTACACTGCCCCACGGGAAACCCACCGTACCTGCCCCACCGGATCCCCCCAGCCTACACTGCCAAAAACGGAACCCCCAGCCTATTGCCATACGGGAAACCACCCACCAAACTGCCACCACAAAAACCACGAGCCTACATGCCCCCACTGGAGCCACCCAGACTCACTCCCACCCCCCGGTCCACCCCCCTACACTCCCACCCACGGAACCACCCAGTCTACACTGCCACGCACGGGCCCCACCCCCCTACACTGCCACCACGGGAATCCCCAGCCTACACTGCCACAGGGAACCCCCACTACACTGCCCCCAACGGGAAACCCCACCCAGCCTACACTCCCACCATGGAACCCCCAGCCTACACTGCCCCCACTGGAAAAGCCCCCACCCTACACTGCCCAGGGAAGCACCCACCCTACACGGGCCCCCATGGAAGCACCAGCCTCACTGCCCCCACTGGAAGCACAAACCCTTACACTCCCACTCCCGGACCCACCCAGCTTACACGCCCCCACGGGAAAACCACCCAGCCTACATGTACCACCGGACCACCAAGCCTACCTGCCACCACTGGAACCACCCAGCCTACATGCCCTACTGAAACCACCACCCTTCTGCCACCACTGGAACACCCAGCCTACACGCCCCCAATGGAGCCCCCCCCTACCTCCCCGGACCCACCCAGCCTACACTGCAACCACGGGAAACCCCCCAGCCTACACTGCCACCCACTGGAACCACCCAGCCTACATGCCCCCAGGGAAAACCCCCAGCCTACACTCCCACACGGGAAACCCCACCCGCCTCACTGCCCCCACCGGATTCGCACCCTACACTGCCCCCACGGGAACCACCCCAGCCTACACTGCCCCCCGGGATCCACCCCCTACCTCCCACCAGGAAACCCCCAGCCTACACTGCCACCACTGAAACCACTTAGCAACATTGCCCACTGGAACCAACCACCCTGCACTAAAAACCACGGCCCCCCCCGCCTACCCCCCACCCCGACCACCAGCCTCCTGCCCCCCTTAAAACCCACCCCTACCCCCACTGGCCCCCCCCAAAATCCCCACTGGCACCCCCCCCCGAACCCAACCCCAGCCTACACTGCCCCCCCCGGCCCCACCCACCCTACACCCCCCCAAACCACCACCTCACTGCCCACCACCGTAAAAAAGCAATACCCCCACCACGGAACCACCCAGCCTACACTGCCCCCGGGGGAAAAACCCACCCTTTCATGCCACCACTGGAACCCCCAGCCTTCACGCCATACTGAACCCCCCAGCCACACTGCCACCACGGGAAAACCCCCACCCCTACACTTAAACCACGGGAAGCACCCGCCTCACTGCCCCCCAAAAACCCCCCGCCTACATCCACACGGGAACACCAGCCACCTCCATACGGACCACCCAGTTACACGCCCCACGGGAAACACCAGCCTACCGCCCCCCCCCGGACCCCACCCACCCTCACTGCCACCACTGGAACCCCCCGTACACTGCCCTACTGGAAACCACCAGCCTACCTGCCACCACTGGAAGCCCCCAGCCTACATGCCCCCAGGAAAGCACCCCCCCTACACTGCCCCCACGGGAAAACCACCCCCCTACATGCCACATGGCCCCCCCCCCACCCTACATGCCCCCCACGGACACCACCCTACTTGCCACCACTGGAACACCCAGCCTACACTGCCACCACGGAAACCACCCAGCCTACAGCCCACCTGGAACCACCACCTACACTGCCATCCCGGATCACCCGCCTAATGCCCCCCCGGGAAACCCAACCACCCTACACTGCCCCCCCCGGACCACCCAGCCTACACTGCCCCACGGAAACCACCCGGGCCTCACGCACACTGAAACCCACCTAATGCCCCAGGGGAAAACCCCAGCCTCCTGCCACCCCGGGAACCACCGTTTACACTGCCCCCACCGGTCCACCCCCCTCACTGCCACCCACTGGAACCACCAGCCTACATGCTACCACTGAACCACCCGCCTCGCTCCCCCCAAAATGGAACCCCCCGGCCTCACGCCCCCAAAAAACCCACCCACCCTACACTGCCACCACGGGATCCCCCACCCTACACTGCCCACCATGGAACCACCCACCCTACACGCCACCACCGGATCCCCCCCACCCTACACGCCCCCACGGGAAACCCACCAGCTAATGCCCCCAAATGGAAGCCCCCAGGTACATGCCCCCAAAATGGAACCCCAGCCTCCTGCCACCATGGAACCACCCAGCCTACACCCCACCACCGGATTTTAGAAAAAAAACTGCCACCTCGGGAACCCCCCAACTACACTGCCACCACCGGCCCCCCAGCTCATGCCCCCACTGGAACCCCCCCGGGTTCACTGCCACCACGAAACCCATTGCCTACATTGCCACCACTGGAACCACCAGTTTTCCTGAAAACCCTGGAACCACCCACTACACTGCCCCCACCGGATCCCCCCAGCCTACACTGCCACCCTCGAAACGCCCCAGCTACACGCCCCCCCGGGAACCCCCCCAACCCCCCCCCTGCCACCCATGGAAAAAAACCCAGCCTTATTGCCACCCCGGATCCCCCCCTACACTGCCCCACTGGAACCCCCCAGCCTACCTGCCAACCTACCCACTCACCTTACCTCCCCACGGGAAAACACCCACCCTACACTCCCACCACGGGGAAGACCCCAGCCTACATGCCCCCACTGGAACCATCCAGCCCACTGCCACCACGGGAAACCCACCCAGCCAAAACCTGTCCCCGGATCACCAGCCTAATGCCACTACTGAAACCACCAGCCTCACTGCCCCCCGGATCTACCAGCCTCATTTTCCCCACCACGGGAACCACCCCCCTCACTGCCACCCGGACCCAACCTAGCCTGCACGCCACCCCCGGATCCACCCAGCCTACACTGCCACCACTGGAACCCCCACCCTACACTCCCACCACTGGACCCCCCCACCTCATTCTCCCACTGGAACCCCCCAGTCATCCCAAAAACTTTAACCCCCCACCCTACATTTTTACCACTGGAAAACACCCAGCCTACCTCCCACCATGAAAACCCCCCACCCTCATGCCCCCACGGTCTCCACCCTACACGCCCCCCACGGGAAACCCCCCAACCTCCTGCCCCCCACTGGAACCCCCCACCCTAATTTTGTAAACCACTGGCCCCACCCGCTACACTGCAACCCTGGAACCCCCCACCCTACTGTTACAAAAACGCGTTTCTAAAAGTTTAGAGATCTCCTAAATCTAGAAAGGACCCCCTTCTAGCCCCACCCGTTACTGGGTTTTCGTAACAAGTGTAGTACCCTTGCCCAAATTTTCCCTTAGAATTCGTATGATAAAAAGTGTTTCGGGATTACAACTGGTAGGTTAAAAACTAGGAAATTAAAATTTAAAAAATTTATTAAGTCTAGGGAATTTAAATTTAAAATTTAAAAATTAAATTTAAAATCCAGAATCAAAATAATATCCATCTCTCGGTACAATATTATTGGCTAAAAAGACATATCACATTTTTTTTTAAGTCGTCGGTACATTAACTTTTATTAAGTTTTACAAATATTACAAGTAAGTTTGGTATGTGTGAAAAAAAAAGTTTTTAAAAGTAGTTCCTTGTTCAAAGACTGACTAGATTTAAAAACAAGTGACTGAAAAAGCCCTCAAATAAACTAATTCTTGACCAATGGCAATAAAACAGTCGTTTGAAAAATAAAAAAGAATGCAAAAGCCCAAATAGAAATTTAAAACGCAGCTGCGACACAGAACCCGGAAAAAGGGGAGATAATTAAAAAGACCCTAAGTAGGGCCCCTAGAGATCCCCCAAAAAAAAACCCCCAACAACTCCCATACAACTAAATCTAAGTTCAGCAAAAGAAACCCCCGTGTGATAATACCAGATCCCACAAAAAGTTAGGTCGGGACCTGGTTTCAGGTGTCTAGAGAAACAACTCGTCCCCGTCGAAACCCAAAAGCTTTCAGTGTTTTGGGAACGAGTTCTACAGAAAAACAAGTTATGAGACAGACAATCTGTCCAAACCCCACCAGAGGTCTAGACCACATGAATATTCAGGCGAGGTGAGGACCCCCCCCCCTCGATCACGTGATAGCCCCTGGGTTGTGCACAGAAAACAAGAAAAGACGGAGTCTAACGAGCCACAAGCGAAATTACAGTGTTAGACTTGAACTCACAAATATGTTAATCCCCCTAACAAAAGGGAAACTACGTCAAATAACAATAAAAGCAATACATTTACGATTAGCTATTATCGCAAATTAAGCAATATAAAATTCAATGAAAAGGTAAAATTATATATATACTAAAATCTTTCAACCCCTTAGGGGTTTCAAAACCCCCACAGCCACCACCGGATCACCAGCTCATGCTACCCACTGAAACACCCCGCCTACACGCCCCCATGGAACCACCCCGCCTTCACTACCACTGAAAACCCCTTAGCCCACTTGCCAACACTGGAAACTACCCGCCCGCCTGCAACCCCGGGAAACCACCCCGCTCCCCTCCCCCAGGATCCCCTAACCACATTTCCCCCCTCTGAAAACCCCCCCGCCTACACTCCACCACTGGAAACCCCCCAGCTCATGCCCCTACTGGAACAAACCCCCCCACATTTCCACCCCCCGGTCCACCCCCGCCTACACTGCCACCCCCGGACCACCCAGCCTACACTGCCACCTTGAAACCACCAGCCTACACTGCCACCCCTGGAACCACCCCGCCTACACTGCCACCAGGGGAAAAACCCGCCCACATTGCCACCACCGGATCCACCGCCTACACTGCCACCACGGATCCCCTAGCCCACATCCACCCTCTGAAACCACCCCGCTTACACTGCCACCATGGAAAACCCCCCCTTACACTGCCCCCACGGGAACCCCCCGCCTACATGCCACCCCCGGATCCCCCCGCTACATGCCCACCATGGAACCCCCGCCTACACTGCCCCCACTGGAACCCCAGCCTACATTGTCACCACTGGAACCCCGGCCTACATACAACCCTGGAACCCCCCACCTACAGTGCCCCCCCGGATAACCCAGCCTAAATGCCACCCACTGAAACCACCCAGCTTCCCGCCCCCCCCTGGAACCACCAGCCTCACTGCCCCCCCTGGAACCCCCCGCCACACTGCCACCCCTTGGAACAACCCCGCCTACCGCCCACTGGAACCCCCCCCCTACCTGCCACCCCCGGGTGTACCCAGCCCCACACTGCCACCCCGGGAACCACCCGCCCACACTGCCACCACCGGACACCAGCCACATGCCACCACTGGAACCCCCCGCTACATGCCACCCCCGGAACCACCCCGGGCCCACCCGCCACCCACTGGGAACCACCTACCCTAACTCCCCCATGGAAAAACCCCGTACACTGCCACCCCGGATAACCGCCTACACTTCCCCACTGGGAACTACCCCGCCTACACGCCCCCAGGGATTACCCGCCTACCCTGCCACCCTGGAACCACCGCCCACACTGCCCCACTGGAACCACCCACCCCCAAATGCCCCACTGGAAAAACCCCCCAGCCTACACTGCCACCCTGGAACCCCCCAGCCCACACTGCCACCACTGGGAACCCCCCAGCCCACACGCCACCCCTGAAACCACCCAGCGTACACTGCCCCCCGGATTACCGCCCACACTGCCACGGGAACCACCCAGCCTACACTGCCACACCGGACCACCCAGCCCGCCATGCTCCCCCCCGGGTCCACCCCCCTCACTGCCGCCCCTGGAACCACCCGCCTACCTGCCACCACGGGAACCACCCCGCCACATGCCAAGGATCTCCCCGCTACATGACACCCCTGGAACCACCCGCCACACTGCCACCCCCGGATCCCCTAAACCTAACTGCCCCACTGGAACCACTCAGCCACCTGCCACCACGAAAAACCCGCCTACACTGCCACCACCCGGGTCTTTCCCCAGCCACACTGCCACCACGGGAAACCCCCCCAGCCTACCTGCCACCACCCGGGTCCCCCTAGCCTGCACTGCCACCACCGGATCCACCCCGCCCCTTACACTGCCCCCGGGAACACCCAGCCTACACTGCCACCCACTGGGAAAAAACCCCGCCACACTGCCACCCATGGAACCACCCAGCCTAATTTGCCACCCCACCGGATCTACCCAGCCTCATGCCACCACGGGACCACACAGCTTCTGCCACCACGGATCCACCCAGCCTGCCTGCCACCACCGGTCCACCGCCTCCCCGCCACCACTGGAACACCCGCCCACACTGCCCCCCGCGGAACCACCCCCGCCTACACTGCCCCACTGGAACAACCCGCCCACTTTTCCACCACTGGAACCACCCAGCCTACACTGCCCCCACCGGATTACCCAGCCCCACTGCCACCACTGGGAAACCCCCGCCTACACTGCCACCACCGGATCACCTAGCCCGCATGCCACCCCGGATCCACCCGCCACCTGCCACCCCGGGAAACCCCCCAGCCACACTGCACCCCCTGGAACCACCAGCCCCACACTGCCACCCACTGGAAAAACCCCGCCCACTGCCACCCCCTGGGAACCCCCCGCTAACGCCACCACCGGATCCACCCAGCCTAACTGCCACCCATGGAACCAAGCAGCCTACACTGCCACCATGGAACCACCGGCCTACATGCCACCCACTGGAACCACTGCCTACACTCCACCCGGGGCCACCCAGCCCACACGCCAACCACCGGATCACCCCGCCACACTGCCCCCACTGAATACCCAGCCTACACTGCCCCCCAGCGGATTACCCAGCCCACATGCCACCATGGGAAACCCGCCCACACTGCCACCACTAGAACCCCCCAGCTACACTGCCCCCCAAAGGAACCCCGCCTACACTGCCACCCTGGAACCAAACCCGCCTACATGCCACCACTGGAACCACCCAGCCTACCTGCCACCACTTTGAAACCACCAGCCCTTTTCACTGCCACCACCCGGTTACCCGCCTACACTCCCACCCCGGGAACACACCCAGCCTCATGCCCCCCGGATCCACCTAGCCCGCACTGCCACCACGGATCCACCCCGCCTACACTGCCGCCATGGAACCACCCAGCCCACACTGCCACCACGGGGAACCACCAGCCACACTGCCCCCCACCCCAAATTTCCCAGCCTACACGCCCCGGAAACCCCCGCCTGCACGCCACCACTGTTTCCACCAGTATTCCCCCCCACGGAACCCCCCCAGCCCACACGCCACCCTGGAAGAACCCCGCTCATGCCACCTGGAAAAAATCCCGCCTACACTGCCCCACTGGAACCACCCAGCCTACACTGCCCCAAAGTGGAACACCAGTACATGCCACTGGAACCCCCCCGCCTACAATTTCAACCCCGGGTCACCCCGCCTACACTGCACCCGGGAACCACCCCGCCTACACGCCCCCACCCGGGTACCCAGCCGACATGCCACCACGCAAAAACCCGGGCCCACCTTTCCACACTGGAACCACCCCGCCCTTTATGCCCCCCCCCCGGTACACCCAGCCACATGCCACCACTGAAAAAACCCAGCCTACATGCCCCCACTGGAACCACCCCCGCCTACACGCCCCCCCGGAATCATCCGCCACATGCCACCACTTGGGACCACCCCACTACATGACCCATGGAACCACCAGCCCGCATGCCCCACCCTTCCCCTCAGTTACCCCTCCACTGGAACCACCCAGCCTACATGCCCCCCCATGGAAGCACCCGCCTCCTCACCAATGGAAAATCCGCCTAAATGCCACCACTGGAACCCCACCCTACCTGCCACCCACTGGAACCACCAGCCTACAGGGCCCCCACTGAAACCACCCCGCCTACACTGCCCCCCGGACCACCCAGCCCCCTGCCACCTGGAGCCACCCACCTCCTGCCACCACTGGAACCACCCCGGGGTACGTTGTCCCACTGGAACCACCCGGGCCTACACTGCAACCATGGAACCACCCAGCCTACATGCCCCCACCGTTACACCCAACCCCACACGCCACCCACTGAAACGCTTAGCCCACACTGCACCACTGGAAACCCCCCAGCTACACTGCCCCCCCAACTGAACCCCAAAACCAGCCCACACTGCCCCACGGGGAACCCCCCGCCTTTTACGCACCACCCGGGTCCCCCCAGCTACACTGCCACCACTGGGGAACCCCAGCTACCTCCACCCATGAAACCCCACCCACATGCCACCATGGAACCACCCGCCCCAACTGCCACCATGGAAAACCAAACCTACCTGCCCCCCACGGACCACCCAGCCCCCTGCCACCACTGGAACACCCAGCCTACACTTCCACCAGGAACACCCGCCTACATGCCCCCACTGAAAACCCCCCAGCCCAAATGCCCCCATGGAAACCAGGACACTGCCCCCCCACTGGAAACCCCCCAGCCTCACTTCCACCATGGAACACCCCGCCCACACTGCCCCACGGGTCCCCCCAGCCTACACTGCCCCCCGGAAACCCCCCAGCCTACCGCCCCCCACTGGAAAACCCCCCGGTCATCCACCCCTGGAACACCCCGCCCAACTGCCACCCCTGAACACCCAGGCCCACACTGCCCCACGGAACACCCGCCTCACTGCCACCCCGGGGGCCACCCAGCCTAACGCCCCACGGGGAACCCCCCCAGCCTTCACTGCCACCATGGAACCCCCAGCCTAACTGCCCCCACTGGGAACAACCAGGTACACTGCCACCCCTGGAACCCCCCACCCCCCATGCCCCCAAAGACCCAGCCTTAAAGACCACTGGAACCCCCAGCCTACATGCCCCCCTGGAACACCCTTTAATTTCCACCAATGGAAAACCCCCGCCCACCTGCCCCACGGAACCCCCCACCTACACTGCCACCCACTGGAACCCCCAGCCCCCTGCCACCACTGGAACCCCCCAGCCCACATTTTCCCCCCCTGGAACCACCCCCCCTACCTTTTCAAAACCCGGAACCCCCCGCCCACACTGCCCCACCGATCCACCCGCCTAACCGCACCACTGGAACCACCCCCCTAACTGCCCCCACTGGAAGCACCCCCAGGGGTACACGCCCCATGGAAAACCCTCCAGCCTCATGCCCCACTGGGAAACCCCCCAGCCTACATGCCACCCCTGAAAACCCCCAACCTACACGGCCACCCCTGGGAAACCCCCCAGCCTACCTGCCACCACCGGCCCCCAGTACATGCCACCACTGGAACCCCCCACTCCTGCCCCACTGGAAACCCAGCTACCGGGCCCATGGGACACCCCGCCTACAGCCATATGGAAAACCAGCTAATTTTCCCCCACTGAAAACCCCCCAGCCCACTGCCACCCCCCTGAACCACCCCAAAACCCACAAAGGTACCCACTGAACCCCCCAGCCCACAGGCCCCCCACTGAACCCCCCAGCCCACGGGCCCCCACGGAAAACCCAGCTTACTTTCCACCCCGGAACACCAGCCCCTGCCCCCCATGAACCACCCAGCTCAAGCCCCCTGGAACCACCCGCCTAACTGCCACCACTGAACCACCCGCCTACACTGCCCCCCACGGAACCACCCCTGCCCCCACACTGCCACCACTGGGAAACCCCCAGCCTACACTGCCACCACTGGAAGCCCAGCCCCCACGCCACCACTGGAACCATCCATTACACTGCCCCACTGGAACCACCCCCCTACATGCCACCCATGGAAAACCCCCAGCCCACACTGCCACCCTGAACCCCCCAGCCCACCTGCCCCCACCGGATTTCCACCCGCCCCGCCCCCACTGGAACCCCCCAGCTCATGCCAACTGGAAACCCCGCCTAAAAGTCCCACTGGAACACCCCGCCTCCGCAACCCAAGGAACCCCCCAGCCTACACTGCCCCACCGGTACCCCCGCTACAGCCCCCTGAAACCGCCCGCCTACACTGCCACCACTGGAACCACCCGCGTACACGCCACCCCTGGAGCATCCAGCCTACACGCCCCCACTGGAACCACCCAGCCTACACTGCCACCACCCGGTCCCCCAGCCTACACTGCCACCACGGAACCCCCCGCCCACATCCACCCTGGAACCACCCCTACACGCACCACTGGAACACCCAGCCAACTGCCCCCCCACTGGAACAACCCCGCCTACATGCCACCACTGGAAACCACCCCGCCTCATGCCACCCCGTACCCCCAGCTATACCGCACCACTGGGAACCCCCCCAACCTTAAATCACCATGGGAACACCCGCCTACACTGCCCCACTGGGAAACCCCCACCTACTTTCCCCCACTGGAAACCCCCCCCACCTTCCCCCCACGGAAAACCCCCGCCTACATGCCACCCCTGGAACCCCCCAGCTCCTGCCCCCACGGGCCACCCAGCTCATGCCACCAGGAACCCCCCAGCCACATGCCAAAATGGAAAACCCCCCCGCCCACATTTTCACCCGGGAAACCCCCCCAGTAACTGCAACCCCCGGAACCCCCCAGCCCACATGCCCCCACGAACCCCCGCCTACATGCCCCCCACTGAAACCCCACCTCCTGCCCCCACTGGAAAAACCCGGTAATGAACCCCCCCGGAGCCCTAGCCTACTGCCACCCCGGGGCCCCCAGGTTTAAATCCCCCACCTTTTCCCCGTAAATTTTTCCCACCCCGGGGGCCTCCCGTTTTTCCTGCCCCCTTAGGGTCCTGCCCCCCACCATCCCCCCCCCGTTTCACCCAACAAAACCCCATTATTTTCCCCCCTGGGCACCACCTCATGCCCCCTGGGGGCCCACCTTCTGCCTCTGGCCACCACCTTTGCCCCCTGAAAGAGTCGTCCACCCCTGAAACCCCCCCCTACAAAGGTCCCCCAAAGAAACTAAGTAAGTGCCCCCCCGGAAACCCCCAGCTAAGTGGCAACCATGGGGAAAACCGCCCCGTCCCCCCTGAACCCCCAGTACAGTGATCTTGGCCACCCCCCTACGTGCGCCCCCTAACCACCCAGTTACAATGCATATGGGAAAAGTAATAAAACTAAACCCCCCTTTTTTTGCCACCCCGGAACCCCCCAGTTTATTGCCCAGGAACCCGCCTAAGGCCACCCCCGACCACCCCTAAAGGGGCCACCCCTGGAACCACTACCCATTGGAACCCCCCCCCATGAAAAACCGGTAAATGTTATTGTGGGACGACTAGGTACAAAAAAGGCTTGCAAATAATCTTCCCAAAAACAGTGATGTTGGTCTGTTGCCGAGGTTCAATCCACCGTTACCATTTCCAGTAACGTTGTTTTTTACGACTTCTGTTTTTCGTGATTTCGTAGCCTTTTTCTTGTTCCTGTTCCCCATCATCATCACATTTTCCCCTTTGCCGTTGTCATCTTTTTTTTTAACTATTCTCTTTCAAATTGTTATTTTGCAGTCCCTGTTTTCGCGTTGGTGCTACGCGTTTACCGTTCATCGTTTCCGCCCCTGTTGTCGTTACCTTCTGCGTTCCTGTTATCTTCACCGTTACTGTTTGTGGCATGCAAAGAGTACGTAACCTTTATTCACGCATGTACACACCCTCATTTACTGGCTATCTCCCCAACAGCGAACCAGGTTGCTAAGAGTTGATGATGGGCCCCGTCGTTCAACTTGTGACCAGGTTCTAGCCAATAAGAAGATGGTTTTGGCAAATCGCAGAGGTTATGTGGGTACCGCTCTCTGTCTGCCTTTGTCATTCCATTCTAGAGCTGGGTTGAAGCACGGTCTGCTATCTTGTGGCTTCTATTTGCTTTGCTTACCGTGGAGTGCACTATACTTATCACTGTACATAGTGTACATATTGCTATTCTAATTGGTGAAGGATTAATATAAGTCTAAACTTTTTTCTGCTGCTGTTTTATTTTGCTCCCATTACACCCGGATAACAGGTCCATTTGATTCCTGGTTGTAATATGGGTAGCCTATCCGAGAGCTGGAGTGGACTTAGAGAAACGGTTGAGCTTAGGGAGTCGTAGCAGGAACATTGTGCAGCTTGCTGTCTGGCTTTGCTTAGCTTTGCCTACGCTTACAATTTTGCTTATCAGTTGCTTTATGGTCAGCCTTGCTATTGTGTGATCGTTCAACAGCTCGCTACTAGCTTGTTCGGTGTGCTCGCTTCGCTACGGTCAATCTTCTAGAACAGTGTAGCTGTCTGGCATTGCTTTACAAATTTTGCGTGTCAGTTATTACTAGCCTGGTTCGGTGTGGAGAATTTTGAAGTCAGCTTTGCTTGTATGCGTATCTGCAATCGTATGTGCATAGCTATAGCGTGTTCTGCAAATTAACGTGTTACGTTGGGGTATTCTGCATATCGTACTGTGCATAGCGAATAACTTATGCCACCTAGACGAGTCAGACGTCTGGGTGTCGGCATATACTTTGTATAACCTACCTAAATTGTCCCTACAGCGTTGTTGGCAAATTGCTCGTTCCATTGGCATTAAATACAAACGCACTCTCACAGCTGCGCAACTGCGTTCACTGATTGCTGACAAACTTATAGAAGAAGAGATGGCACATCAGACTCCTCCCTCTACGGGAGCTAGGGCAAAAACTCCTATGTTCTCGCAGGAGGAAAGATGATACTCCTACGGAGCAAAATGGTCAGTATAGTGCAGCTGGGTTGTCTCAAGGTGAACCAGCGTCGTTGGCACTTGAGCTGGCAAAAATCAATCTTGAGCAAACTAGGGAACAGAGAGCATTCGCAAGGGAAGAAATTTGATAGGGAAAGAGAAAGGAGGCAGTTTTCGCATTCTGTAAATGATTTTAGTTTACAAAAAGCAGTACAGCTTGTTCCCCGCTTCAATGAGCGCCGAACCAGAACAATTTTTAGAAAGCTTCGAAAATCAGCTGAGCCTTGAGGTGGCCGGAACAGCATTGGGCATCGTTGGTTCATACAGCATTATTGGGTAAGGCACAGGAATTTACGTCAGTATTAAATGACGCTGAATTTTCTGATTATCAAGTAGTGAAGACCACAGTGTTGGGAGCATATACATGTATCCCAGCCAAATACCGCAAGCTTTTTAAATTAAGCAGGCGGCAGCTTGGTCAATCCCTAGTGGACTTTGTGAGACAGCAAACCAAAGCTTTTTACCAGCTGGTATAAAGCAAGTGGTGTCTCTACCTTTGAGTAGCTGGTACAGCTTATTCTGACTGATAACCTGCTGGAGTCTGTGGGACCAGAGGTTCGAATCTTTCTGCAGGATCGTGACTTAACCACTGCATTGGAGGCAACCAGGTTGGCTGATACCTTCGAAACTAACCGCTCCTTGTCCGAGCGGTCCCGGCTCTCTTTTCAACAGCCTGGCATGAGCAGAGATCGTCAGCCTTGGAGAATGAAGTGCCAGCCGGAGGGAGAACGTCTACGTCAGCCAACTAAGTCACCTGGTGAGCCACGCTTCTCAACATATGGTCCACCTGCGGAGAGGCAAACTACTCATGGTGCATCTCGACAACAGTATCCAGAGAGACACCAGCCAGAACGACACCATTTGCAACGTCAGCAGGGAGTAAAGGGCAAGCCTGTCGTCTGCTTCCTCTGCAACAAAGTAGGTCACATCCGTCCCAACTGCCCCCATAAACCCCAACCCATTGGGAAAATCTCTAATATCCCTAGTAACATGTCCCATAGAGAAGTAGAAAAAGGTATGGCCCCTTATTATTGCAAGAGTCTTATTTCCCTTCAGGAAAACTCAGAAACAACTGAAGTAAAGACCTTTAGAGATACTGGAGCATATTGCTCACTTGTAAGAGAAGGAATATTATCCCTTTCAGAGAACACTTCCTTGAATTCCTCTGTTTTATTGGAAGCATTTGGGCCCAGACAGGCCCCCAGTGTGGCATGTGTTACAAAAAACGCGATTCTAAAAGCTTAGAGATCTCCAGTGAATACTAGAAAGGACTGCCCTTCTAGCATCCAGCCTGTTACTGGGTTTTCGTAACAAGTAGTCAGTATCCTTGTCCAATTATCCATTAGAAATCAGTATTATTCAATAGTGCTTCAGGATTACAACTGGTAGGCTACTAACTAGAGAAATTAAAATTTAATAAATTTATTAAGTCTAGAGGTATATTATCAAATTAAATTAATCACAGCAATCAAAATAAAATCAATCTCTCGAGTTCAATATTATTGTGCTGAAAGCACATATCACATTTATAATTCTTAAGTACCGTCTGGTACATTAACATTTAATAAGATATTAACAAATATGTACAAGTAAGTGGTATGTGTGTAAGTGCTCTAAATAGTTCGCTATGTCTCACGACTCAACTAGACTTATACAAGTGACTGACAAAGTCCTCACATAAACTAACTTCTCTTGACCGACTGGCAACCAGAACAGCTGCTTGAACAATGAAAAGAATGCTAAGCCCAATACCATATAAAAAGCGACTGCGACACAATCAGGATCAAGAGATAACATAACGACACTAAGTAGGGACCATCAGCAGATCCTCCACAATAGTTACAAAACTCCCATACTAAGAATCTAATTTTCAGCATAGGAAAACCCAACTGTGACAATACACAGAAACCAGTACAAAATTGGGTCAGAAGCTATGCAAAGGACCTGAGATGCTCAGAGTTTTCTAAGCACACACAACCCAGTACAATGTCGAAAATCACTAAGTCTATTACAAGGTTCTGTGAACAGAGTTCTACAGAACTAACAAAAATAATGAGACAGACAATCTGTCCAACCACCAAGCGAGTCTCGAGCAGACTGAATACTTCACGAGAGGTGAGGACACCCCCCCTCGATCACGTGATAGCCCGTGGACAGCACAGCTCAGAAACCAGCAGTATAACGAGCGACAAGCGATGATTACAGTAGTTTGACAATCAAGACTTGAACTGAGCACATATTATGTACATCCTAACAACATAAGTCAAATAACAATATAACAGTCAAATAATAATATCAAGTCATACATTTACGATTTAGCTATTATCGCAAATATAAGCAATATAAAATTATATGAAAAGGTAATATACATTATATATATACATAATAATCATTGTAACCCATTCAGGGGTTGCAACACATGCAAAGAGTACGTAACCTTCATTTGATTAATGTGGTAAGTTTAAGTTTTTGAGGTCTTATCAATGGGAGCTACCACATAATTTACATCAGATAATCTACTTACAATCTGCATAGGTCCCGTAAATCTAGCTTTCAAGGTGTGGCCAGGTATAGGTTCCTGCACCAACACCTTGTCTCCTGTATGGAAGGAGCGGAATTGTGCACTTCTGTCATACCTCTGTTTCATCTTACTTTGAGCTGTCTTTAGGTTAGCCTTGGCTAACTGACGTGCCACCTGCAACCTTGAAGACGGGTTGTAGAGTGTTGAGCTAACGTTTCTCCCATCCATCCTTTTTTGAGCACCCGAAGGGACCTCGTACATTGTGCCAAAGATCAGCTCAAACGGACTATACCCTGTAGACTCTTGCACCGTCTCTCGTACTGAGAACAGCAACAAAGGTAGTGATTTTATCCAGTCTGTAGGAAAGTGCATGCAAAAAGTTCTCATCATGGTTTTTAATGTCTGATGGAATTTTCCAAGGGGCCTTGGGACTGAGGATGATAGGCAGTGGATAAGTTGTGGATTATCCCTAACCTAGTTAATACTTCCCTAAATGCTTTGGGAGTGAAGTTAGTACCTGATCACTTTTGAATAGTTTTAGGAATGCCAAAACAAGAAATGAATTTTGTTAAAGCTTTGAGAATAGCTTTAGTATTAATACTACGCATGGAATTTGCTTCAGGATACTGGTTATTTTATCCATAATCGAAAATAAATTTTTTTTTTTCCCGATTTTGACCGGGGAGGGGACCTACACAATCTATAATTAAATCTGAAAAAGGTTCCCTCACAGATAGGTTGGAGAGGTCGGGTTTAAGGGAAATGTCCAGTTTCCCTACTTCGCTTTCCGGCACACCAAATATGATTCTTCACATTTTACAAAATTTTTTGGCCAATAAAATTCTTTTGTGATTCTATACAGGGTTTTTTGTAATTCCTAAGTGACCCCTAATGACTTTAGACTATATTAATATTTGAGGTCTAAACTTGGTTGGAACCACTAACCTGTCATAAAATTCCCGGGCCCTCTATCCCCTTACCAGTCTCAGGCAGATCAAAAAATCTTTTTTAACTTCATACTTGACCGAAACCCAAAAGAGGTTTTACCCATGGCTGCCTAAAAACGAATTTTAAAGAAGGGGCCTTTGTTGCCCTCCGGGAAGGGACACCCTCGGCAGGGAAACAGAGACACTGGCAATCCTGCAACCGGAATGGGAAGGCTTGATGGGGGTCTGTTCCTTGTTTTTACGGGGTTTTCCGGCCCGGGTGTGCCCATAAAACAACGGGCTTTTCCGAGATGGGGAGTCGTCCAAGATAGGTAAACATTCTCTCCAGACAACCCTTGGATGTTGCCCGAGTTATGGCCAACCCGGGAGAAAAAATCAATCATTAAGGTTCGGACACAACAAACAGATAATGTTATTCCCAGTAATAACAGGCATTTTTCATGGAAATCCTTTTGAGACACCTACAGTCAAGTACCCTTTTAATATTTGCACTGTACATAAATTTTATGCAAAGGAACAGAAATACATAGCCCCATCCAAATGCTTCCCAATAAAACAGAGGAAATTTCAAGAATTGTTCCTGAAAGGGGAATTTTTCCTTCTCTTACAAGTGACAAAAACCCAGTATCCTAAAGGTTTTTACTTAGTTTTTTCTGAGTTTTCCTGAAGGGGAAAATAAGCCTTGCAATAATAAGGGGCTATACCTTTTTCTACTTCTCTGGGGGACAGGGTTACTAGGGATATTAGAGATTTTCCCAAGGGGTTGGGGGTTTTGGGGGCAGTACTATTAAAAATCGAGAATGAGGATTTGCAGCCTGTAGCATACTTTTCACCAATTTCCCAGCCACATCAGAGGGCTTACTCTCCCATTGAAAAAAAGCCCTCGGCTGGTACGTTTTTGGAGCTTTCGATTTTTTATGGGGGCCAGACATCGCAGATGGTCACAGTCTACAGTATCACAATCCTCAAAATTATCTCCAAGCCATGAAAACCAAAACACAAGCTCATGCGCTGGACCAAGGCTGAAAGCCCTAAATATTTTCCTTAAATATATTCCCGCAAAAAAAATATTTGGCAGACTCTTAACTAGAGTCAATATTTTTATTTATTTTGGGTTGGGTGTTTTGTGGAACCCCTTTTCACGCTCTTTTTTTTATCCCCTGGTGTGGGTTTTTTTTTTTAGTGAGGGGATCGGGCTACCGTCCCCGTATTTTGGCCTATGCTAGCCGTCGTTGCTGTCTCACTCTAATTTAGGTTTGGCTTTTGGCACGAAAAAAAGCTGAGCCTACTAAGATTTGATGGTGGGGGAAAGGCGGCCCCTTTATTTTTGCCTGGCGGCAGGGTTTCCACTGGGAGGGGGAGCCTAATCCGAGCCTTCCCCGGGTGGGGGTGTGGCACAAAATACGTAACCTTTATTCGGCGCATGTACACACCCTCATTTACAGGCTATCCCCCCAACCAGCGAACCGGGTTTGCAAGAGTTGATGAGGGCCCCGTTTTTTAAACTGTGACCGGGTTCTAGCCAATAAGAAGATGGTTTTGGAAATCGCAGGGGTTTTATGGGGTACCGCTCTCCTTCTGCCCTTGTCATTCCCATTCTAGACGGGTTGAAGCACGGTCTGTTTCTTGTGGTTTCTTTTTCTCCCTTTTGCTTACCGTGGAGTGAAACAACTTTCACGTACATAGTGTAAAAATTGCTTTTCTAAATTGGTGAAGGATAATATAAGCTAAACTTTTTTCTGCTGTGTTTTTTTTGCCCCCCTTTAAAAACCCGGGGATAACGGGCCTTTTGGGTTTCCGGGGTTGTAAACCTTTTTACCCACCCTTTTTTTTCTCCCCATCATGCTGACTTCTACCACCTTCTCCTTTTAAACCTGTCACCATTCCTCTACCTTTCCGTTACTGTACCCCCGGGTTTTCCAAAGAGGTCCCCCGACTTGCTCACTGCTGTTTAACAACAAGTTACCCCCGTCGGGCCCGGGTCAGGACCTCAGAGGCGAAAAAGCCAACGTCCTGCGCAAACGCTTCCATATTCACTCATAACGAGCGCTTCCAAAACTTCGTCACCCCCTTTTTTAATTTGTAATGAAAAACTGCGGCGGGCTGGTTGCGCCCGGGGTTCAAGTAAATACAAGGACACACCGGGGAAAGCTACAACTTTGAAAATTTTTTGGGGGGGTGGGGGAATGTTCCCCGGGGGCGGGGAAGCTCTACGCGGGGGGGGGCGAAAGGCTTCGGGGTTTAAAACTTATTTTGAAACGTCCATTAATGACCACAAACGGAAAAACAGATTTTTTAATTTTCGTTTTTGGGTTTTACTTTTTGGGGTTTTTTGAAGTGGTCGACTCCCCGAGATAGAGACCAACTTCAAACATTAAGGCTCATTTTCCCTGCACACAACAACTTTAAGGCGCATTTGCTTGCACGCCAACAGATTTTAAAAGGCTCATGTTGCCTTAACACCAACAGACTTTAAGGCTGCAGTTGCCTTGAACACCAACAAACAAGGATACTTTTAATAGTATAAAGTTTTAAATAGGATTAAATTTACACTTATACACACAGTAAAATACACCCCCTCTATATATTCAGTAGACAGCATATACCTTATGTAAAACACCAAAAAACAACTTCTCTGTGTGCATTCACATTGAGTCACTCTTGATACGGGTTTAAATTTAAACCTCGTTACGATATTTCCAGAAATTCCTTTGCTCTCTCAGTAGTTTTAAAGCGCCTTGATGAGTTTTCCAGGACTCAAGATAGCGGGAAACTGCTGTCAAGACCTCAGATATGCTGTCAAGACCTTTAATAATTTATGCTGTCAAGACTAAATAATGGGCTGTCAAACCTCAATAAGTCTGCCCAAGACCTAATATTTATGCTTTTAAGACCTTAATAAAAAGCTGTCAGTACCTCAATAATATGCTGTCAAACCTTTTAATAATAGCTGTCAAGACCCAAAATTTTTGCTGTCAAACCTCAAAATATCTTTAAGACATCAAAAATTTGCTGTCAACACCCAAATGTATTGTGCTGTCAAGACCTCAATAATATGTTGTGCTGTCAAGACCTCAGTAATATTTTGCGTCAAAAACCTCAAAAATATGGTGCTGTCAAACCTCAATAATATGTTGTCTGTCAACCCTCAAAAATGTTTTGGTCTTCAACACCCAATACTGCGTTGTGCTGTCAACACCTCAAAATATTTTGGCCCCCAAAACCTCAATAATATGTTGGCTGTCAACACCTCAATAATATGTTTGCTGCCCAACACCTATAATGTTTTGGGTTGTAAAACCCTCAATAATGCTTTGGGGCTGTCAAAAAACCTAAATAATATGTTGTGCTGTCAAACCAAAATAAATTTGGCTTCAACACCTCAAAAATATGTGTGCTGTCAAGACCACACATATACTGGAAACTTTGGGCCTATAATTCCTAATTAGATGACAGCTGTCAAATCACTCATCATTATGCAGACATTTACCCCCTGCGTTATATTAACTGGAACGCTAACCCTTGGGGCAAAATACCCGAGGAAATGGGTGTTAACATCAACCTAAAGGGAGCCCCAGATCTGCGTCATGAGGCAAGACCTCACTGCCATTCCTTGGTCACGATTCTCTAACTGGGGGTTTAGGAGGGAATCCGATTTTTCCCAAAGGGTGGTGGGGGGAAGCTCCATATCCCTTGGGTTCAAAACTCTTCCCGGTATCGAGGTACCTCTCAAAAGGGGTCCGCTTAGATAATTCTTTGGTCACCTACCGGGTTTTTCCCCTAGTCCCGACACGGGTGTTTGATCACCTGCCCTTTGGTCTTCCCCCTGGTCTCCTGACACTGGGTTGATCACCTGACCGGGTTTTCTGACTTCTGCTCCCCCACTAAAAGATCGACACCATGCCAAACCCCTTTTCTAGGGTAGGTGGTCCTGACCCCGAGCCTTTAGCTCAAAGACTGTCATTCCCATTTCCCCCCCTTGGGGGGGGAGGGCGCCAGAGGGGCCCAGCTTGGGCTAGGCCGGGGGACAGTTGGTCCCAAAGATGAGGAGGTCTTTGCCCCCTCCCATGGGAGACTTGGGTCTCAGACCCTCCCAAAGGGGGAGCCAAGGGGGGCCAACCACTTGGAAAAGGCCCGGCCGGGAAAACCCGGGCTAAATTTAAATAATAATAACCACAGAAAAAAACAATAAGACCCACTAGGTTACCTGTCTGCCAATGACCTATTACTACCTGTTTAAAAAAACTAATTATTTCATATTATTATTATTTTTACAAACAAAACTAAGCGCTAAAAACCGTAAAAACTTACTCTCGACTTTCTACGAATTTAAGGCCCGGAAGATATTAATGATCCGGTAAATCATAGGTGTCTTATGTGTGAAAGGTTCGCTTACGAAAGGTTTCCCGCATCAAAAATGCTCTAACACAAGACCGATTCCACCCCCCCATCAACACCCTAACTCTGCCTGCTTTTTAGATCTAATCCTAACCGTATATCAACAACCTTACCTTCTCGCTAACATGACCCTACCTCTTTCTGTTGATCTGTAAGCCCCAAGCGAAGGTATTATTAAATTAAACTAAGTTCTAAACCAGGGGGCTTTAAGACTACACTCACCTTTTACACCCCTAAACACGAGGGGCTTTAAGACTAAACGTCACCTTCACACCACAAAAACAGGGGCTAAGGCTGCACGTCACCTGCAACCACAAACACGACGGGCATTAAGGCTACACGTCATTAATTTTCTTAAACGGAACTTGCAGTAAATTTTCAATGAATTAAGAAGATACACCTGTGCAAACCCCAGAGCCAAATCCTTCGACAACTTAATTTTTACCCCCAAGAAATTCTATATTCAGTTCGCCCAAACATAACACAGTGTTTTTCGTTCGAGTTTTTCCGGCCTGTTTTTCCTACAGTTTCAATGGAAGTATTTTTCGCAATATTCTGTTCCTGATGTACGCTGAGTCTTCATGCAAATTCAATAACAGTTTTTGTATTCAACCTCTATCTAAACCCCTGCAAAGTGCAGCTGGTAATTTTGGGGGGCAACGGTGCCTAACATGATGATCTCTCCCCCTTTTTAGTGCCAGAATCAAAGGGGCCGTAACATGAAACCCCCTTTTCAGCTACATGCCTGGGTCATATGCCGTAAAAATAAAGACCCTCCCCGCCTGCTATACAACCTTTCCCTTGTTTACCAACGAACACAACACAGTGACCAAAGCTTTTCACTGTTTACCAAGCGAAAAACAACAGTGACCAAAAAACTTATTTACTTTTAGCATGCTACGCAACCCAACGACCGAGAATTTTCCCCCGGTTTTTCCTTTCAAACGAACCCACCCACCCCTTTTCTAACACGTTCAAAACAAACAACCCAGCGACCCAAAAATTTCCTTATTGCAACAACAACCCCAGAGACCTAAATTTACCTAGCAATGTTCAACCAAACAGAACACACGACCAAAACTTATGTTTTGAAACGGGGGAATAAGAGGAAAAGGAGGAAGAGAAAAGAAGGAAGAGGAGGAAGAAAAGAGAAAAGAGAAGAAGAAGAAAGCACTCCTTTTCACCACTTTAAAGTGGCTTTTTAAAACCCTTCCAGTAAACAAGAATTTTTATATTGGGCTGAACTTCGTTTCCTGCAAGACTCTGCTTTATTATTTTTTATTATATTATTAATTATATTATTTTTATTATTATTATTATTATTTTATGTTCATGGGGGGGTAAAACCCATGCTTAAGCCAAATAACGTACATTATTTTTTCCCCTGCGTTACTTTTTTACGACTAAAAAAAATTCCCAAAAATCATTGGATTTGGTTAATTAACTTAACCTAACTTGATTAAATTTTGGGTAAACATTGGTTAACATCGATTTACTTAGCTTCCCCCCCATAAAATAAACATGCTAACGGGGGGTAACGTCTGACAAAAGGGAGAACCGTTTTAACCACGCGCTAAATATTAACGGCAGGAGACACACAGGGGGAAAAAACACGCCCTGATTGTCTGTCCCCCCCCCCACCCGCACACGCCCTGGGTACGTCCCTTTTCCCAACAAAAACGCCCTAATACTTGTCTTCCCACCCCACGCCCTGGCACTTGTAATACCCCGTACAAAACCATGGGTATTCCTTACACTTGAAAAAACCCCTGGGACTTGTCTTTTCCCAGCACACGCCCTGGGGGACTTTCTTATCCCAACAAAACGCCCTGACTTGTATTATCCCCGCACACGCCCGGGCATTCATCTTACCTTGGACAAAGCCCTGGGTACTCTTCTTTTCCTGAAAACCTCTGAGTACTTGCCTTACCTCACACACCGGGGCCCGTCCCCCCTTGCACATGCCTTGCATTTTCCTTCCCGGGATGCCCCGGGCATGTTCCATTTTCCCAAACCCGGCACTGTCCCCCTGCACACGCCTGGGGACTGCCCCCCCTTCCACACACCTGGGGACTGTCCTCCCTTGCACACCACCGGGGACCCTCCCCCCTGCCCACCCTGGGGACTGCCCCTCCCGGTTACACGTCACCTTTAAGTGTTCTGAAGGGGCCCCAGTTCTGGGGCCATTACTGGAGGGCCATTACTGGGGTCCCCGTTTTCTGGAGGTCACAGCTGGACTCATTTTTTCACCGCGCTCACAACTCCGGGAATTTTTCTCTCTGATTTCATCGAGTTGAATTTTTTTTCCCCCCCATCTTTCTGATTTTTTTTTTGCTTTCTCCAGAGCGATTTTTTTATTCGTGATTTTTTTTGTGTATACCGGGGTAACTTTAATTTTACCCCGGGGAGGGTTTTTTTGGGGCAACGCCCCCGCGGCCCCGTTGAAACCAGGGCTAGTTATAATCAGGGTCTGATCAAAACCCGGCTGTTTTCTGCGGGCCCCAAGTAAACCGACATACGAACCAAAGCCGGCTGGTCAGTACTGACTTTGGGTGCCTGTCCCACCTTCGGAAATAGCCGGGGTCTATTGGTAATCCCCCCTTTTGTAGCGGGAAAGGATTTTAACAATCTTTGGGCCCCCGAACTCATGTGCTGCCTTCCCGCGTACTCGTGGCACCGCTGGGGAAATTTTGCATCTCCTGCCGATCTTTTGCTTTCGCAGGGGGTGATTTTTTTGTGCAAGTTTGGCACTAATCCCAAAAGATTTTCCAGGGGTATATTATCAGTACTCTCGCTTGAAAAACAAGCACTGACTCTTTCTTTTTTTTTTATCTCCCGGGAGATTTAGATATTAGAGATATCCGGTGGCATGAGGGGTTTTCTTTTCATCAAGGACTATTTACGCAGGAGAATGTCTTGCATCTCGGGGAGATACTCGCACCCCCAAAAGTCTGCTCTCACGAGAGATATTTTCGCACCCAAAAATACTCCACAAGGTAATTACTTTTTTGGGGAAGCCCCAAACCCACAGGGGCATACACCACCAGGTTTATGCAGGGGTTAAGGGGGGGGTCAAAGCAGGCTTGATCCAAGGGAAGGGGAAAATTTTTCATGAACTTCCCTTTGGGTCAAGAGCCCTGGAAACCCTTTCCCCTTATAACTCGGGGAGAATAAATTGTTAATTTTTTTCCGACAGATTTTTAAAAAAAACTTCAGAAATAAAATAAATAAAGCTTTTTTCAAGTAAATTTTTTATTAAGTGATTTATTTTTTTCTTAATGCGTCACTGTGCGTCACTGTGCCACTGTGCGTCACTGGCTCACTGGAGTAACAAAAAAGCATCCTGTACGCACGGGGTAACAAGCGCATCGCTGTACGTCACGGGGTAAAAAGAACGCATCGCTGTACGTCACCGATAAAAAGAAAGCACGCTGTACTCTCTGGAGTAACAAAACGCAGCTGTACGTCACTGGAGTAACAAGAACGCATGCTGTACGTCCCCTGGAGTAATAAGAACCTCCTGTAAAAAAACCCCTAAGTACAAGAACGCATCCTGTCGTCACTGGGGTAACAAGAACGCATCGCTGTACGTCACTGGGGTAAAAAAGAACGCATCGCTGTACTCCGGATAACAAGAACGCATCCGACGCACTGGAGTAACAAAACGCACGCTGTACGTCACTGGGTAACAAGAACGCATCGCTGTACTCACTGGATAAAAAAGAACCACGCGTACGTCACTGGAGTAACAAGAAAGCATCGCTGACGCACTCGAGTAACAAGAACGCATCCTGTACGTCCTGGGGTAACAAGAACGCATCGCTTACTCACTGGGGAACAAAACGCACGCGTACTCACTGGAGTAATAAAACGCACGCGTACGTCACTGGGGAACAAGAACGCATCGCTGTACGCACTGGAAACAAGAACGCATCGCTGTACTCACGGGAGTAACAAGAACCACGCGTACTCACTAGTAACAAAACCATATTGTAAAATCACTGGGGTAAAAAACGCATCGCGTACGTCCTGGGGTAACAAAAACGCATCGCTGTACGCACGGAGAACAAGAACGCATCGCTGTACTCACGGGTAACAAAACGCATCGCTGTACGTCACGGGGTAACAAGAACGCATCCCTGTACGTCCTGGAGTAACAAAACGCATCGCTGTACTCACTGGGGTAACAAGAACCATCGCGTACGCACTGGAGAACAAGAAGCTCGCTGTAGTCCCCCGGAGTAACAAAACGCATCGTTTTTACGTCACTGGGGTAAAAAGAACGCACGCTGTACTCACTGGAGTAACAAAAACCATCGCTGTACTTTACTGGGTAACAAGAACGCTCGTTGTACTCACTGGAGTAACAAGAACGCATCGTTTTTTGACCACGGGGGACTTTTAAACCTTGTATTTTTGCTGTTTTACTATTAACGCTTCTGCGTAAAATCTTGGAAAATAAAAAAATCGATTTCTAATACAAGATCATTGCTATGGGGTGATCTTGCTAGGGCATACATTTCTAGACGCACGATCAAACATTTCTAGACGCACGATCAGTCATTCCAGACCCAACAACAATTTTTTAGACGTGCAATCGACGTTTCCAGACGCTAGAGCTCCTAGATTGAAAATTTTCAGTTAAGGCAGGAACTTATTTTAGGCGACACATACGCCAGACGTTAGCTCATAAACGCTCCTTGAGGGTAAACAATACTTGGAAACGCCCCCTGGAGAGCTAGAGGGGTAGTCTAGGGTGGCTCCAGTTCCTCGAATTAGAGCTCTTTCTAGATCAGGCACTCTCACCCGTTTTTTTTAAAGAAGGCGCAAGCAAAGCCAGCAGTGCAAGAAATGGAGGGTGTCAGGCTCCGAGGTGCTGTCCAAACACAACACCGGGATATATGGGGGCAGTCGGTGGCCTGACAACCCCTGTGTTTTACCCTAGGGTCATCCCACCTCCCCAGTCAACACGTCATATGGAGCTGTATGCTGGCATGGCCAGGCTCATGTTTATCTCCATTTCATCCCGAAACCAGCCGAAACACTGACTTCTGAGCCAGGAAGCGAACATATACACTGTCTTCGGTCCTGGAGCAATAGATACACTGTTTGTGTGGATCCTCAGCAGCCGACACATTGTCTACCAAAAGGCGAAAACGTCGGTCACAGTGAAAGGTTATTTTGCAACGTTCCATCTTTTCCCTTTAAAAGTTCCGCCGTGTTATAGTTTACTCCTTTATCCTTTCGTCCTCGATTTTCTTTATTACCTATTAGTGGTCTTACTTTTTATTTCCTCCCCCTTTTCTTCCTGCTCTTTTTACCCCCACCAATTTTTTTTATGTTGAAATCCTCCTCATTTGCCCTGCCACCAGACGACTGTTTGCAGTGTCAAATCACCGTTTATCGCTACTTTGTACCTGAGGGCCGTCCTGAGGCCCTTATACACACAGCAGACGGTAGCCCCAAACACAACACCTGGACCATAGCCGCACTAAACACCAACAATAAACACATCAGCTCACCCACCAACAACATGGTGCAAAAACAGACAACAACACCCACCAAGAACATCCGCTCCACCTTCTCTTTCGCACCACTACCACCAGCAATGCAGCCCCACATCACCACTACACCAACATTCAACCATATCACCCAGTACAAAATTATTGCATAAACTTGCTATCCCACAACGGTCACATTACTCAGCCGAGCGCGTATGTATCCGGGAAGTAATGTTGACAAAGTCGTTCACGTCCAGCTGCCCCAGAGAGAGTTTATCTCACTGAAGATGAGTAGCTTAACCAAAACACCCATTGTCCTAACATGTAGGGGATAGGAACCTCTGCTGGTGCACTACCCAGCTCCCATGTCCTTACACACAAGCGGGAGATTATAAACCAATGGTCCCTACCAGGGTTTCACGTCTTTGCAAACCCGTTAGAGAGGACACTTCCCTCTTAAGCGAAGGCCCAGTAACTGACCAGCCAGGCTGTTGTTGTCAAAATGCAACGCCCAGGGATGGAATTAGTTGTAGTGTACCCTTCCTCAGTATCACCGGTGGGAACAAATAGCTCACGCTGATCATTAGTGAAGAAAACAGAGGCTGTGCAACAAGCTCTGATGGATGACAGCATTAAGGCTGCTGTACAACTTTATGACTCGACAGTGAGAAACGAGGCATAAAATTCCGTAGTAAAACATGACATAATATAAGCTCTGTAAAGGGTAAAACGTTGTCCTGACTAAAGCATGTTTCACACCAGCATCTTTTCTTCACTATCTATGAGAGAAGATGGATTACAGGACATAGCGTTTACGTCTTCTGATGAATTACAGGATACAGTGTTTACGTCTTCTGATGAATTACAGGATACAGTGTTTACGTCTTCTGATGAATTACAGGATACAGTGTTTACGTCTTCTGATGGAATACAGGATTACAGTGTTTACGTCTTTCTGATGAAAATACAGGATACAGGCGTTTACGTCTTCTGATGAATTACAGGATACAGTGTTTAGTCTTCTGATGAATTACAGGGATATCAGTGTTTACGTCTTCTGGATGAATTACAGGATACAGCGTTTACGTTTCTGAATGAATTACAGGATACTGCGTTTCGTCTTCTGAAGAATTACAGCCCCCAGATACAGCCTTTACGTCTTCTGATGAATTACAGAATACCGCGTTTACGTCTTTGATGAATTACTGGATACGTGTTCGTCTTCTGATATGAATTCAGGTTACAGCGTTTACGTCTTTTGATTGAATTACAGGATACAGCGTTTACGTCTTCTGATGAAGTACGGATACAGCCGTTTACGTCTTCTGATGAATTACAGGATACAGCCGTTTACGTCTTTTTGATGATTTACAGGTACAGCGTTTACGTTCTTTCTGTGACTTACAAGGATATACAGCGTTATACGTCTTCTGATGACTTACAGGATACAGCGTTAGTCTTCTGATGAATTACAGGATACAGTGTTTAGTCTTCTGATGAATTACAGGATTACTGCGTTTACGTCTTCTGATGAAGTACAGTCTACAGCGTTTACGTTCTTCTGATGAATTAAGGATACAGCGTTTAATGTCTTCTGATGAATTATAGGATACAGCGTTTACGTCTTCTGTGAATTACTGGATACAGTGTTTACGTCTTCTGATGATATTACAGGGAATACAGCGTTATACGTCTTTTGATGAATTACAGGATTACTAGCTGTTTACGTCTTCTGGGATGAAATATGGATACAGCGTTTACGTTTCTGAGAATTACAGGATACAGCGTTAACGTTTCTGTTGCATTTCAGGATTACAGAGGATTACGTCTTCTGATGAATTACAGGATACAGCGTTTACGTCTTTTGATGGAATTACAGGATACAGGTTACGTCTCTCTGATGATTTAAGGATACAAGCGTATGTTTCTGATGGAATTACAGGGATACCGCTTTTACGTTCTGTTCTGATGAATTACAGGGATACGCGTTTCGTCTATGGATTGAATTACAGGATACAAGCGTTTACGTTCTTCTGATGAATTAAGGATACAGCGTTTACGTCTTCTGATGAATTACAGGATACAGCCTTTACGTCATCTGATGAATTTACAGAATACAGCCGTTTAGTCTTTTGACCTGAATACCTGGATACTGCGTTTACGTCTTTGATGAATTACAGGATACAGGCGTTTACGTACTTCTGATGAATTTCAAGGATTACAGCGATTTACGTCTTTGATGACTTTAAGGGTACCAGCTTTTACGTCTTCTGATGTAATTACAGGATACAGCGTTTACGTCTTTTGATGGTATTACAGGATACAGCGTTTACCGTCTTCCTGATTGAATTACAGGATACAGCGTTTACGTCTTCTGATGAATTACAGGATACAGCGTTTACGGCTTTGTGAATTACAGGATACAGCGTTTACGTCTTCTGATGAATACAGGATGCAGCGTTTACGTCCTCTTCTGATGAATCTACAGGATACTGGCATTTACATACTGAGACTAGTGAAGGACAGTTCAGGATAAATACGACCAACACGGAGCTTATCTCAAAAAACTTCTATGCTAAAAATTGTGGAAAAAAAACGGATAAAATGCGTGGATCACAACGAGCCATGAAACTGGTCGGAGGTAGTCAAGTTCAGGTTGGTTGAGGAAAGGGAAGGGGAGCTCCAGTTCCCTTGGTTATAAGAGCCTTTGGCTAGGTTGTCTAGGCTATAGCCTTGAGGGATGCTTCCTCAGAGACCGGACCCGCAATTAGTGAACGGAGGATTCGGTCTCCTTCATTCCTTACGCTGACTTCCACATCGAGTTTTAGCGCTTCACTCATTTATTTGTCCGGCCAGAAAGATTGGGAATAAAAGTAGGATTTTTTTTTTCTTAGGGTCAGCCCGGATGATAAAGGTGGATAGAAATTATGCGTGGACTACTCTTTGCGGTCAGCTAGGAGAGTTGACCACTCTTTCCGGCCAAATATGGAGAGTTGGACTGTTCTTTTCCCGGCAAATAAGAAGACTAGGGCCCCGCCCTTTCTGGCGTTTTTAAGGAGGAGCGGGACAGCTATTTACCTACTGGAAGGACTTGATTCTGTGTATTGAGGAATCGGGGGAGGCGGAGGCTCGGCTTCTGCCCAAGGGGGCTCGAGGGCGGTTGGGGGGGGTGGTGGGTGCGGGGTAGGGAGTGTTGTCTAAGCCTTCTTACATCAGCCCTGATTAATCAGGTATGAAAAAGGTTGATACACTGAGCTCCGACAAAGAGGGCTACTCTACTACGCCTCGTGGTACTCTAGGTCCTGCGTCCTAAGCCCATTCTAAACACGATTAACAGTATATCTGAGGACACTATAGTCTACAGATAAAACAAAATACAAGGCGTCAGTATGCAGGCAACATCACCGAGATACCGGATACACTGCCAAATTATTGCCAAAATGTTGCGGTCCATTCCTCAATATACTGTACGTACTTTGGGAGACGAGTAAGAGCAAACCAAGAAATAGCAAACGATATCTAAGGGAATGAGAGACAATCACGATGTGCTCCATGGAAGGGAACGAAGGTTCCAATTCCTTGGATCGAGAAACCAACACACCGTCACAGGGAATCAACTTGAGGAAAGATGAGAGCATTGCTTTTTCATCCCGGCATCTCCGTCTCACCGGCAGCAGGTTACATGTGTTAGGACATGTAACGGTTTAGAATTACCTCGCTACTTGTCAGCCGCTGAACCATCCTCGCAGCCATCACTCGCTGTCGAAGAAATGTACTGAAAAGGATAATGACCTGGAATTTTTTTCGACTCACTCGCCATGGGTTTCATGTCCCACCCATTCCGTGGTTGTCGGGTTGCTCTTTCCTGGGCAGCTCTTGCATTTGTTCAGAGTGGCTTGATTATTTCACGTGTGTGTAATCAGTTTACTCATGACACGGGGGGACCCCTGAGAAAAACCATCTATTACTCTCCTGTATACTACCACTACTGGACTGGGTACCCTTTAATGCCAACGCATTAAGGCCGGAAACCATTTTCCATAAAATTCGCTTGGGGGTCTTACTTCATGGAAGTGCGCTATCCGGGAATAGATATGCGTTCTTGCTAGGCTCATGCTGTGATACACGACCGAGAACAAATGCAGATTGGTAATGTGTATGAGTCAAGTTTCTCAGTGCGGTCCAGAGGATAATGCACCCACGCCTTTTGCACGTTCTTATAAGCATTATTCTCCCCGTGGTGTTTGTCAGCGATCACTGTTATCAGGCATGCCAAGTTTAAACAGGTTGTTACTGTCAATACAGGCGCAATAGTGATTACTTGTTGAAATTTATTGCCCCAAATTTTTTTTAACATTGCATTTTTTGAGGGTGCGTCTTCCTCGATGTTACCACAGAGCAAGTGTATTACACGGGGGTATATACCGTTTTACACGTTAATATTTTTGCTCTGTATTTTTTAGAAAAAAAAAAGGGATTCCTGGTTATGGTTGAAAGGGTTTTAAAATGCTCCCTTAAATTAAACCTTAGGGAAAAAAAAATGTGAAAAAGGCATGCTTCAAAAGGGTTTTTCGCAAAACACAGGAAACCCAACAACAGCGTAAAAAACCCAAAAGGGGCGCGTGTTTATGCGATACATCGGGGTTTTTTTAAATCCCTTTTTTAATTTAAATGATTGACTATAATCAAAAAGTAAAAAGAAAACCAGAAAAAACAGTAAAAAACCATGTTGAGTGATGCGTTTTAAAGTTTTTTTTTTTTTTTTAATTTTTCCTTAGTTTAAAAGAAAAATTTAAACGAGTTTATTTTTTTTAAATATAAAGTAATATATCTGCCCCGGACAATTGTAACCCGTGAGTGGCAATGTAAGCCTTTGAGTGGGGCCCAAAACGTAAGCCGTGACGTGCAATTGTACACCGTGACGTGGCAACTGTAGCCGTGACGTGGAAAACTGTACCCCTGAGTGGCATTAGGTTGCAGTGTCAAAAGGAGTGTACGGGGTCACAGTACGTGTAGTGGTAATAACTCGTGTACTTTTGTAACTTTGTTGTCGGGGGCGGGCAAAACAGTTAATACCCGGAGCGTAGTGGAACCTGCTTTTCTGCGGTTCCAGTACACTCCCCCAGTGAATTTGCACGCTAACTTCAAGGTCATTACCGCTGCAGTCGTCAGAGCCCCCTCACCCCGGGGTAGGCCGCTTCAGCCCGTCAAGCCCCCAGCAGCCTGCTCTAAAAAAAAAAAAAATTTAATGGAATTAGTTGCTTTTTGCAAAGACGAAGTGTCTGCACTCGGTAAGGAAACCCAGGAGAGAGACCATTCGGCCCAATGCCCATCAGGACAAAATTCCCATAGGAAAATCAGCGGGAGTGACTATGAGAGAGAAAGAGGTATTGCCTGCCGGGACAAGAGGGTAGGTGAACCCAAGATTCACATGACTCAGGTTCAAATTAAAAACCCCCGTACAAGATAAGAGTCTTCGGTGGCGAGGGAAAGGGGGGACTTTTGATTTCCAAAAAATTGGGAGCCTTCCCCCTAGACTTTAACATTTATTTCCAAAACACTGTAGATTAGGGTTTAGCGTTTACATTAACTATAATGTAAAAAATGTGCAAAAATTAATATTAAGATTAATATAATAAAATAATAATAAATAAATTTTTATAAAATAATAATAATAATAATATTATAATAATAATAATTTTTTTAAAACCCCCTTTTGTCTTCCCAAGGTAGGGTACCAAAAAAAAAGAAAGAAGTTTCACCGTCATTCATTCAACCTAGTTGCCCGAAGCTTGGACGCCCCCCGCTCGATGGTTCCCCTTGACTTTGAAACATTCGCAGGTATGCTTTACCGCCCAGGACTCAAATTTTTCCCAAAAAGGTTTCCCTAAATTTCTTCATAAAATTTTCCTTGTCACAATCCAAGAACGTCAAAGAAAACCCCTTTCCTCCCTCAGTTTAAATCTTCACAAACCCTTTTGGGTGTTCAAGCCCCCAGCACTCGAAACCTTCTCTACCCCCCAGCGCAAAACTTCCCGGGGGACCCGTTTCCCCAACCCAGATTTATATTCCCACCCTTCATTTTTATTTTATCCATCCCTTCCCAATGACCAAACACCTCAACAGTTTTTCCCCAGCTTCTGAGGTGATACGTATTTTCTCCCCTCGCCCCCCGCGTTATTTTAAAATTTTCATCTCATAATTTTACACCCTTCCAAAATGGCATCATTCTTATACAAACCCATAATAATATGTTAAAAAACTATGGGGCTTTTCTCCTGTCTAAGGCCTATTTTTATTAAATAATCCGTCTCTAATACTTAGCCCAATTTACTACCGCTAAAACACTAGCATTCAGGTTAACTCCCCCTATTCCTTTTATTGGTCTGCCACATTTCTTTTCTAGCCACCTATCACTTTTTTTTTTTTTAGTCATAAATTCAACTAAGAGTTTCAATTTTTTTCAAGGTTTTTTTCAGTGTAAAAACCCTTTGATTAACCCTCCCTTTAAATTTAAAAAAACCTTTGTTTTTCTGTATCCTACTCAATATTAAATTTATTCGCTTTTTCGGTATACCCAACAAGCTTATCCCCCTTATTCTAAAATCTCTCCTGATCCTCTTCATCCCCTTTTTACAAAGGAAAATTTTAACTCTTACCAATCTTTGATACCCTCCCTCTTTCATGCACTCTTGAAAAAAGCACCAACCCCTCCTACTTTTAT
>NC_069425.1:24138943-24155824 GCF_026875155.1 Cherax quadricarinatus
TCACTAACGTGTATAGTATGCAAGGTCATGGAGAAGATCATCAGGAGGAGAGTGGTGGAGCACCTGGAAAGAAACAAGTGTATAATTGACAACCAGCACGGTTTCAGAGAAGGAAAATCCTGTGTCACAAACCTACTAGAGTTTTATGACAAGGTGACAGAAGTAAGACAAGAGAGAGAGGGGTGGATCGACTGCATTTTTTGGACTGCAAGAAGGCCTTCGACACAGTTCCTCACAAGAGGTTACTGCAAAAGCTAGAGGATCAGGCACACATAACAGGAAAGGCACTGCAATGGATCAGAGAATACCTGACAGGGAGGCAACAACGAGTCATGGTACGTGACGAGGTGTCAGAGTGGGCGCTTGTGACAAGCGGGGTTCCACAGGGGTCAGTCCTAGGACCTGTGCTGTTCTTGGTATATGTGAACGACATAACGGAAGGGATAGACTCAGAAGTGTCCTTGTTTGCAGATGATGTGAAGTTAATGAGAAGAATCAAATCGGATGAGGATCAGGCAGGACTACAAAGAAACCTGGACAGGCTACAAGCCTGGTCCAGGAACTGGCTCCTTGAGTTTAACACTGCCAAATGCAAAGTCATGAAGATTGGGGAAGGGCAAAGAAGTCCGCAGACACAATATAGTTTAGATGGCCAAAGACTGCAAACCTCACTCAAGGAAAAATATCTGGGGGTGAGTATAACACCGAGCATATCTCCTGAGGCGCACATCAATCAGATAACTGCTGCAGCATACGGGCGCCTGGCAAACCTACGGATAGCGTTCCGATACCTCAGTAAGGATTCGTTCAAGACTCTGTGTACCATTTACGTCAGGCCCATACTGGAGTATGCAGCACCAGTTTGGAATCCACACCTAGTCAAGCACGTCAAGAAATTAGAGAAGGTGCAAAGGTTTGCAACAAGACTAGTCCCAGAGCTACGGGGATTGTCCTACGAAGAAAGGTTGAGGGAAATCGGCCTGACGACACTGGAGGCCAGGAGGGTCATGGGAGACATGATAACGACATATAAAATACTGCGCGGAATAGACAAGGTGGACAAAGACGGGATGTTCCAGAGAAGGGACACAGACACAAGAGGTCATAATTGGAAGTTGAAGACTCAGATGAATTAAAGGGATGTTAGAAAGTATTTCTTCAGTCATAGAGTAGTCAAGCCGTGGAATAGCCTAGAAAGTGATGTGGTGGAGGCATGAACCATACATAGTTTTAAGGCGAGGTATGATAAAGCTCATGGAACAGGGAGAGAGAGGACCTAGTAGCAATCAGTGAAGAGGCGGGGCCAGGAGCTATGGCTCGACCCCTGCAACCACAAATAGGTGAGTACAAATAGGTGAGTACACACACCACACACACACACACACACACACACACACACACACACGTGTCTGATTCCTCATCTCGGTATTACTAACCATTTTTGTAATGTGACAGGATGCATGATGCTGATCCACGAAACTAGGAAGTGAATCATAGCATACAATGCTGGATAATAAACTATTTATGGTGCCTGTAATAATAATAATATTGATTATTTCTACAAGTATATGATTCAACTTATACAGACCATAGCTGACATCACTGACATACTACTATATAGAAAGCAACTTGTTATGCAGAACATTTCTGGCAAATTAGGTTAATTTTGTCACTAGGATGCTTCCCACAACAGTTGACTAACACCCAGGTACCTATCTACTGCTAGGTGAACAGGAACAGCAGGTGTCTTAAGGAAATGCGTCCAACTATTTCCACCCGCACCGAAGATCGAATCCCGGAACTCAGTGTGTGAGCTGAGTGCGCTACCAACAGAGCTACGGGACATCTTTCAGACGAGCGAGAACTACTGAGGTTGCAATAGACAATGAACTATTTCCGGTGAATGTCAGAAACTATCGGGACCATTTTAATGGCTAAATTAATTACTCTTAGCAGTGCAATGACTATTAATGGCTTCTAATTGAATAGCAGTTTACATACACTAGAGAAGGTTTCATTTTTTTGTGTACAGTAAACTCCCTTATAAACATCCCCTATAGAGTGCGTTTTTTTTTTTTTTTTGTAAATGCGACTGAAAAAGTATTTCTAATATCGACTGGTGTGTTGAAAGGCCTTCGTAGCACCAGCTGTTCAGTTTTGGATAAACTTCCTTCAGTCACAGTTATTAAAAGAATCTCACTGTATAGAAAAGCTTTTTATGAGAATTTACTGCATGTAGAATTAGTTTGTCTGAAATTCCCGAGATTAAGTTCACTGAGATTAATCCACATATCTCTTCCTTTATTAGCAATTTTCAGCGAGAGGCTGAGATCACTGACTGAGATTTAAGAACGAGATTACTGGAAATCACTGAGATTTACTCCCAAGATATGTTGGGCTCAGTTTTTTTTTTTTTTGGTAGTTGTTGTTCAGATGTTAAGATACAAATGTTAAAAATTTTCCACTGTGGCGGTGCTGCCACAGCACCGAGCAAGGTGAAGGCTCGAACCTTGATCCGTTAATGGTGAAACGAAGGCAGTGCTCTCACAGCCAGTCAGGATACGTCGAGAATGCGAAGTGGAACTCCGTATTGAGACCGTGGAGCTTTGTATAGGGAAAGTGGAGCTTTGCAGAGAGAAAGTGGAGTTCTGCAGAGAGAAAGTGGAGCCTCGCAGAAAGTAGAGCTTTACAGAGATAAAGTGGAGCTTTACATAGAGAAAACGGAGCTTTGCATAGAGAAAATGGAACTTTGCATTGAGAAAGTGGAGCTTCGCATAGACAAAGTAGAGCTTTGCATAGACAAAGTGGAGCTTGGCATAGAGAAAGTGGAGCTTTACCGAAAAAAAGTCACATTTGTATCCAGTCAAGGTTTGTCACATTCGTACAATACTGTTGAGAAAACGGTGAACTGATTTCAAGGAACTGGTAGATTAGGCTTTTGTCGTAGCTGACAGCTAACTCTGGCTTTTCACAGCTGTCTACAAATTGGATGCAAAAAAAGTATTCCTTAGAAGACGTTTCGGTCCTTCGGAGACTTTTCTCACAACGAATGTGTGAGAAAAGGAGAAAAGTGCGGCTTGTATAATGTGAGTCAGGTCAACAAGGGCTGGCTTGCTAAGCCAGAGCTGGGAGGAGCCCAGGCTTTATTACTGTCAACAGTAGTTAAGACAGACAAGCTATACAGCATTATGTAGATAAATGGCTCAGGGAATTGACAGGCTAATCAATGTGACACATGTACAACACCTGTGTATCTTTATTGCGGGAACGTTTCGCCAGCCAGTGGCTTCATCAGTCCAATACAGAGAAGAATGAGGAAATGGTATGGTGACACCGACAAGATGTGGAAAAAGACACTTATGTACAGTTTCAGGACATTTATTAAAGGAAACGTTTCGCCACGAGTGGCTTCTTCAGTCCTAATACAGAGAAAACTAAGAAAACATATATATATATATATATATATATATATATATATATATATATATATATATATATATATATATATATATATATATATATATATATATATATATATATATATATATATATATATATATACATTTATATATATATATATAGATGAATGGTTCAGAGAACCGACATGTTGATAAATTAGACACATGTGCAACTCTTGGGTATCTTTATTGAGGAAACGTTTCGCCACACAGTGGCTTCATCAGTCCATACAAAGGAGAATCTTGAAGAACAGGAGGAGAATGAGGTAATCAGTCCCTCAACCTTGAGTCGATGTGGTCAGTCCATCGATCTTGATAGAATACGGCTACGTGCTGAGAAAGAGCTTATAATCGTGCAGGAGAGGTGCAGCAGTCATAGGTGGTGTAACATTTGTTCATATGTTGAAGTAGGTCGTGCCCAAGAATTAGGCAAGGGAATTCTTCGTTTGCTATGTACAGAAGATGAGGTAATCAGTCCCTCAACCTAGGAGTAGGTGCGAAGAGCACATAAGTCGTGGAGATTCTGAAGACAGAAGAAAGGATCCTGGCGCTTATATAGTTCGTTCAGTGTAGCAGACGAGGGCATATTCACTTGTAGGCGGGCTTCCAGTGGAAGTAGGTCCTTCCCTAAGAGATGGGTAGTTGTAGTGAGTAGTTGTCGTAGCGTGAAGGTATGTACATGTCCTCGAATCAAGGGGGATGATTCCTATCTTCTGTAATAGTTCTACCGTCTTCAAGTTTATGTCTAGATTGGTAATGATAAAGCCACTGGATCGACGAAAAAGATCTACGAAAAGATACCCAGGATGTTGCACATGTGTCTTATCTCATCTTGTCGGTATTTGTATACCATTCGTACACATACTTGTCTCAGACACTGCAACATCTTGGAATCTTGTTCTGGAGGACATGTACATAACCTTCACGACTACGTACTCAACTTACTCACTAACCATCTCTTTGGAAGGACCTACTTCCACCTGGGGAATCCGCCTACCAGTGATATGCCACGTCTGCTACACCTGACGTTACTATATACGCGCCAGGATCCATCTTCTTCTGCTTCAGGAATTTCTCCCAAGACTATGGTGCTCTTCCGCACTACTCCTAGGTTGAGGGATGATTACCTCATCTTCTGTACATAGTTCTACTGTCTTCTAAGTTATGTCCTAGTATTTGTAAATGATAAAAGCCATGGATGGCGAAACGTTCTACAATAAGATACCAGATGTTGCACATGTGTCTAATCTCATCTCCTGTTATACTACACAAGCACTTACAGAGGATGTGAACACTGAAAAAAAAAAAAAAAAAACTGCCTCTTTCCAGTATATTTTATCCAACCTATTTTTAGGTTAAGTAAAAGGACACAAGTGCAACTAATGTGACATTTATTGTGCAACGTTTCGCTCTCCAGGAGCTTTATCAAGCAATTACCTGGGAGAGCGAAACGTTGCCACCAATAAATGTCACCATTAGTTGCACTTTGTGCCCTTTTACTTTACATATGTGGTAATTTAAAAATTTATTTTTATGGTCCCAAGTAATAGCTTTTATATCCTTTTAACCCTTTTTCAATTTGTAACGAATTAATTGCTCTTCCTTATTGTGTACATTAAAATGGTTTATTATAAAATACCGACAGGTAGTTAGGTAAGGGACACATATAAAGAACATAAGAACATCTTAAGAACGAAGGGAACACTGCAGAAGGCCTACTGGCCCATGCCGAGGCAGCGTCCAAGTCTCCTACCGGTTAAGCCAATGCACCCACCCTAGCAGGTCAGGTCACAATTGACTTAAGGAGGAAGGAACACGGCTACCGGACTGGTAGCACAAGCTATCAGGTCTAACTCACACACCACCCAAACATCCACTCATGTATTTATCCACTATTTTTAAAGCTACACAAACGTTCTGGGCCTCTATAACGGTACTTGGAGTTTGTTCATCATCCACAACTCTATTACCAACAGTATATTTCCTATATCATTCCTGAATCTGAAATTTTTCCAACATAGTGGTAAACCCATGCTGCGAGTCCTGTCTAGCTAGATATTTTCAGCACAACTATTTACATCCCCTTTATTTATTCTGTCTTCATTTAAACACCTCAATCATATCCCGCCTATTCTACGTTTTTAGAGAGTGCAGATTCAGGGCCTTGTTCTATCCTCATAGGGAAGGTTTCTGATAAAGGATCAACTTTGTCATCCTCCTTTGTACATTTTCAAGATTTATATCCATTCTGTAATAAGGGGCACCCCCCCCCCCCAAAACTGTGCAGCATATTAATGAGGCCTAACAAGGATGTATAGAGTTGAAGAACAACCTGAGGACTCCTATTATTTATGCTTCTTGATATGGCAGCCAAGGATTATATTAGCTTTTGTGCGAACCTTATGCATGTTGTCTTGGTTTTCTGATTACTGTAACCAGAACTCCTAAATCTTTTTCGCAATCCGTTATATTAAGGATCTACATTATTTAGTTTATATGTGGCATGGTTATTGTTCCTGTCCAACATTTAGAACTTTGGCCATTTGTCTATATTAAACTGCATCTACCACGTTCTCCGACACTGCCTGCTCAGTATATTCAAATCTTCTGGAGTGCTCGAATGTCCTCGGCAGAATGATTCGACGGCTATTTTGGTGTCATCGGCAAACTTTGCGATGGTCGCTCTTTATGCCTCATCTATGGTCGTTTATGTAGATTGTGAACAGCAGGGCGGCCCTAACATGACCCCTGTGGAACACCGCTCGTGACACTTCCCCACTCTGATCTTCTCCCCATTTATGCAAACCTTCTGCTGCCTATTTGTCAAACATGCCTCTATCAGGAAAAAAAATTTCTCCTCCTATTCCATTGTGCTTTTAAATTTTCCTCAATAGTCTCTGATTTGGGACCTGTTTTCAAAGCCTTACTGAAGTCCATATACACAATATCATATTCATACAGACTACCTCCTCAAATACCTTAGTGAAAAAGTTAATAAATTCGTAAGGCAGGTACGCCCTTTGTAAAAAACCATGCTGAGATTCGTTGATTAATTTATGGTTTCAAGGTGGCTCGAACTGACCTCGGCAATTATTGATTCCATAAATTTTCCCACTATGGGGTTGCTTATTGGGTATAGTTTCGAAGCTAGGACCTGTCACCTGTTTTGAAAATAGGTATCAATTTGCATTTATCACTTATCTCGGCACCATGCCAGTTTGTAGTGATATGTTTGAAAGATTAGCCAAAAGTTGTTGCTAAGTCCTCTTTACATTCCTTAGAACCCTTGCATACAGTTTCATCATGGGCCTGGGGATTTGTTAGGTTTTAATTTATCTATTTGCCTAAGGGACCTGTCACTTGTGACCCTATAGTGCACAGTTTATTATTCGCCCCTTTTCCCCCCCCCCCCCCCCCCCCCCCCCCCCCCCCCCCCCCCCCCCCCCGCCCCCCCCCCCCCCCCCCCCCCCCCCCCCCCCCCCCCCCCCCCCCCCCCCCCCCCCCCCCCCCCACCCCTCAGTTCTACATAATTATTCATTACTGGAATATCGCTGGTATCTCTGTGTAAAAACTGGAGAGTAAGTATGTGTTAAAAATCTACACATTTCCTTATCAACTGTCAGTGAGCTGACCCGAGAAACTTTTGAGGCGGGCTATCTTGCTCCTGATTCTTTACTTCTGTATACCTGAAAGAATCCTTTTGGGTTAGTCTCGATTCTCTTGCAACTTTAACCTCATATCTCTTTTTGCTTTCTAATTCCCTTTTTGTATTTCTCTCTTTAATGAATTATCGATTTCTCAATTGCCCCTTCTCCTTTTTGATTTGCCTATATATGCTCTCTTTTTGACCAATCAGATATTTTAATCTCTATTTGTTCATCCAGTTAGGATCATTTTTGTTTGGATTGATTTCCCCTATTTGGAACATAATTAGACTGAGGCAGCTAGAACTATTGCCCTGGAAAGCATCATATCGGCAACCATCACCACCTACTGACCTTAGTCAGTCATTCCAGTTCGCCCACCTATTAATTTTTCAGTCCTAGGAAATCAGCAAGCGAAGTCAGGGACGGAGAACTTGATTGCCATTTATTAGGGACTTCATGATATTTAAAACTGAGTGATTTGTGATACTTTCCCCAAGACTCATCATTAACCTCAAGAATTATTAATTAGTGTTTCCCTTCTGGCAAGAACAAGTCAAGGAGTTTATTCCCCTAGGTTGGCTTGTCACAAAATGTTTTAAAACAATCCTGGGTGTATCAAGAAAGTCACCTGACTCTAAAATTTCCTCGTCAAATTGCTCCAGTCCATCTGTCTATAGTTGAAAATCCTCCTTAGCACAACATTTTCGTATGTAGATGCCTTACGAATTTTCGTCCATGAAGTTTACTGCACTTCCCCTATCAAGATTTGGGGCCTGTATAAATCCACACCAAAAATTAGTTTTTCGCGGCACTCGAGAAGCTGTAACCAACAGATTCAGTGGCTGACGCTTCTATTTAATATCTTGTCGAACACAAAAAATTTAAATTGTCTCTGACATACATCGCTACTCCACACCTTTCCTGTTGACCTGTCAGTGTGTGGAATAATTTTTAAGCCTTGTATGTGACATTCAGGGGCATCTCTCTATCTTTCGATTGAGCCAGGTCTCTGTTATTGCAATTAATATTATGTTTCCTGCACTTGCAATTATCTTAGTCATTGTCTTATTCTTATCACTCCTGCTAGTAGTATAGTAAACCTTAAGGGTATAGTCCCTTGCTGACCTTGCTGTCCCCTTTGTTTGCTGACCTGATCTATTGTCTTTTTTATAACTTCATGCTGAATGCCTTTATTATACATTTACTGTTTCCAAACCAAGTGTTGCAACTGCTTGTTTCCCACACACACCCATACCTATATCTTCCATCAGTTTAAAATCATAGGCATTTCACAATGGCCTTCTCAATCGAGGTCTGCAGTGCTACCACACAGCCCCAGAGAGATGTACCCATCCCTTGCATACAATATCATGTTTGCCATAAAAGTTGTTCCAGTAGTCAATGATGGGATTGCAGTTCCTTGCAGTATCTGTCTAGCCAGCATTTTAACCAATTGCCTAGACAACATAATTTCCTACTCCCCTTCTAGGCAAGATGCTACATATGATGGGAAGCCCTCCCTTAGACTTATGAAATCTAGAGCGACCTGTACTTATCTAGCAGTCTTCTCTCCTAACCTTCCCAATATTCATTTCCACCAGCCACTGAGACTGATAATGGGATTGCTCCATTACCTGACATGATATTATCCAGCCTGTTGACAATGTCCCCACACCAGCTCAGGGAGCACACTCTATCATCTCATCTTCTTTTTCCTATTACATAAAGCACGGTCAATGTATCTTACCTGGAGTCACCAACCACTAGGAATGCGCTTACCTCCATTTGCAGGGGCAGTAGTACCTTACCTTCACTGGCCCTGTAGTGCTTTCATCCTGAAGAACAGAGAAGCGATTTCCTACTTCAGATCTTCAACTTTTACTTTCCTTACTCTGATGCGCCTTCCATTACTGGCTGACTAACTCGCACTTTGTAGAGGTGTGGGCTGCACCTCTCTGGCTGTAAGCCGGTTGCTGACTCCCCAACTACAGCCCCCCCCCCCTCCTCACAGCGAGAGACAGACTGCACCTCCGCTGCTAGAATTAGAAGCTCATTCCCCACATCCAGCCACCTCACACTCTCTTCCCAGGACCACCCATTGAGGGGTCTTCAGCCTCCTATATCCTCCTGGAGAAAAGCAAGACCTCCTCCTTCAACTCTCCAACCTCAATTTTTAAAAAACTGCAGAAGCAAGCCATGCTTTTGTAACCGTCACACTAATCCCCAAAGCAGCTCAGGGTCTGTGACCTCACGTGACGACAGTTAGGTATCTTTATTATGAAATCGTTTCGCCTTACAGTAGGCTTCTTCAGTCGAGTTACAGGAAAAGTTGATAGAAGCAGAAGATACTTGAGGACGATGTAATCAGGTCCATCACCCTTAAGGTTTAGAGTTGGTAGTCCTCAGTCTGGAGAGAAGAGATTGTTCCCATAGTATTGAAACAATATTGTTTGTAATGGCATGTTAAAGCTCCTGGGAGGCGAAAAACGTTGCCGCAATAAATGTTCACATTAGTTGACACTTGTGTCCTTTTACTTTACATATTGTCGGTAATTCTACCAACTTGATTACAAAAAACTGTCATTAAATAAGGAACACATTTCCGTTTCATTATCTGTCAGCTGTCATTCCCAGAATTTCAGAGGTCCTACTTTTTCCTTCACCTTCGTCCTATACACTTGAAAGAACCCCTTTGGATTAGTCTTTGATTCATTAGCAACTCTAATTATCATAGTCACGTTAAGCCTTTTCTAATCGCCTTTTTACTACTCTTTTAAGCTGAACATATTGGTCGGATAAGGTTAACTCTCCTCTTCTGATGCGCCTATAAAATTCCCTTTTCTCCCCTAATAGATGCTTTTAGCCTCCTGTTAACCCATTTGGGATCGTTATTATTAGACTAATTTCTCTCTGGGGAATGTATAACTACTGGGCCAATGTGTACTTATTAAGAAAGACAATCATAAAAGCAGATCCCTGCATATTCATAAGTATGATTATCGTCAATAAAATCATTGCTAGATAAACCCCAATCAAGATTAGACAGATGTTCCTAAGTCCATTATAATGGCAGACGAAAATCAGTGATTTTTTACCTGTATGTATTATCATTATTCTTGCCATTATTCTAGGCGCATTTTGGTTTGTGGGTTCTTTGGTAACCATAAATGTCTTGCTGAACTTGGGGTTAGTAGGGATGAGGCCGACAAAGAGCTTTTTACCTTCTGATTTCCTGAGGTATACTGCGGGTTCTTACAGAGTCAAAGAATCTGTTTCCTTTCTGCCATGAATGTTGGGGGATGGAAACGTATGTGTTGGCTGGTCGTTCAATAACTCTTGCATCTTACTAACGTAGCTGTACTGTTTGAGGATGACCACTCCTCCTCTTTGTCCGCGCCCCTTGTGATGATGAGGATATCATTGGTTAGTAGCTAAGTATTTGAGTGCCTGGATGTAGCGACGAGAATGAACTGGCGACTCTAGGTTCAGAAACTGCAGCTCTGCAATAAGTCCTATCCTAACCTGCCATGTGCAACATCTGGATATCTTTATTGCCAGACGTTTCGCCATTAGTGGCTTTATCAATACAGATTCTAGGACATAAGAGGAAGACAGTGGAACTATATACAAAGATGGGTAATCTAGTTCCCTCGGCCTTGGAGTTAGTGTTCACAGCATCGTGGGCGTAGAGGATGCTAGTGAACACTAACTCCAGAAGGGCCGAGGGAAACTGATTACCTATCTTTTGTATATAGTTCTATGTCTCTTCCTATTATGTCGCTAGGATCTGGATTGATAAAGCACTGGATGGCGAACGTCTGCAATAAAGATACCAGATGTTGCACATGTGTCTTATCTTTCAAATTGTCGGTATTTTTATACCTTTCTTGCACAATAAGTCCTGTATTGAAACCTTGTTAAACTCTCAGAGTCACCGAAAGAAATGGTTTGGTTGATCACTGTGTCTAAACTCGCTTTAGGGCTTCCGTTAAATGCCATAGCAAACTTGAGACCTAAGCTTGGAGTTGCTTAGGATTCTCGTATCACTGAGAACATGAGAAGAAAGGTTATTGATGATGTCAGCTCTACCAATATCTTTCCCCATTTGCTGTGTTGACAGAGAGAGGAAAGTTTTCTTGAGAGCCGTAGTTTCTGCTGTAGGTTGGCGGTGGTAACTTTGCTTAGGATGTGTTCGGCGGTGCGTCTGTCAGGACGCTAAACTAGTTATTAAAGAAGACGACTTAGACGGAGAAAAAAAATGCATTGAAGCTGCACTGATTTTTGTTTAGTAACACTTTAAAGCAAAATCCGGTAGTTACAGTATTTCCAAATTACTAAGCAAGAGGTATTACCCAAACCTGGGAACTGGTGTTACTTGATGCCAGCAGGTCCCTCTCTAGCCTCACCTCCTTAGTTCCATTACTATACTACTACTACTACCTCTACCCACGCGTCACCTCACCTGATCCTCCACTATGTTTTTTATAAAATATATATATATTTTTATATATATATATATATATATATATATATATATTTATATATATATATATATATTTATATATATATATATATATGTTTTCTTAGTTTTCTCTGTATTAGGACTGAAGAAGCCACTCGTGGCGAAACGTTTCCTTTAATAAATGTCCTGAACTGTACATAAGTGTCTTTTTTCCACAGAGAAGAATGGTTAAGAACATAAGAATGTGGAAACACTGCAGAAGGCCAACTGGCCCATGCGAGTCAGGTCCTTATCAAAACGACCTCTACCTAAAGCTACTCAAGAAATAACTCCCGTACCCAATGACACCATTCAAACCCAGCCCCTCCCACTCATATATTTGTCCAATCTCTTCTTAAAGCTACCCAAGGTCCTAGCCTCACCCAACTGGGAAGACTGTTCCACGCATCTACAACTCTGTTAGAAAACCATTACCTACCTATATCCTTTCTAAATCTAAATTTATCCAACTTAAATCCATTATTCCTGGTTCTTACCTGGTTCGACACCCTGAGTACTTTATTAATATCTCCCTTGTTATCCCGTATCCACTTATACATTTCAATGATACCCCCTCGTTTACGCCTCTCCAGAGAGTGGAGATTTAAGGTTTTAAAGTTGTCTTCATAGGGAGGTTCCCTTCACAGTAAATCATTTTATCTTTTTTCCGTATGTTCTTAAGAGTCTTATCCATCCTGAGAAAGGGGCCCAAAAATGAGCAGCGTAATCCAAATGGGGCCCTCCCCAGTGATGTTAGAGTTGAAAATAACTTTTGGACTTCTGTTATTAACTTCTTGAGATAACCCAAGTAATCTTTTGGGGCCTTTTTGGCACACTAAGGCATCTGTTTGGCTTTAGATTTTTTCTTACCAGGGACCCCCAAAGTCTTTTTCACATTCTGTAGTTTAAAGCTTACTTCACCTAGTTTAAAGCTTCGTGGTTATTTTCGTTACCGGGGGCCAAGTACCTTACATTTATCCACATTAAAACTTCACTCCCTTTTTTCAGACCAAGACTTAAATTTGCCCAAAGTCTTGGAGCTTTGATATCTCCTCAGAGTAAATTATAGGGCCTATCTTTGTATCATCAGCAAACTTTCATGTACTCGAACCCTTCTCAAGGTTTTAAGAAAATTATAAACAAAGGGGGCCCTAAAAATATCCTTGTGGAACCCCACTGTGATAATTGTGCATTTACATTGGCTATTAGGACAAAATGCAACAAATGTGAATTTTTATTGTGGCAACGTTTCGCTCTCCAGGAGCTTTATCAAGCCATTCCCGTAATGCTTGTTTTAAAGCCCTGGAGAGCAAAACTTGCCACAAAAAATGTCCATTGTTGACTTGTGTCTTTTTTCTTTAATATTGTGGGAATTCTCCCAATTTTTACATTTTGCATTGTTCCTCCTGCATGAAATTTCACAGTGACTTTTCCTCGTAGCAAGATGAACGTTTGTGCATCACCGCTTTTGTCGTACAAGTACGACCACGAAGACGCACCGAGGTCACAATCCGTCAGACAATATTGGGGGTCTTTCCCCGTGGGCGAGCGCTGGGTTACCTGGGGGAGGCAGTTATATCACATAAAGTTTACTGATCCGTAGGGGAAGGGCGGGGGGGGTGAGAGGGGGTAAAGAGCGCACTCGCGGGGAAAATCCCCCAGCTGAAGTAACAATTTGAAAACCCTTTTCCCCAAAAGGATGGGGGGGCCATAACTAAAGCTAATGTTTCTGGTAAATCCCTGAAAATTCCAAGGGAGGGCGGGAACCCACAAAGATCCCCGGCCGTCAGCCTGGCACAATAACTTCGGGTAGCTACGGAGTCCGGGGTTGCCTCAGGAATTAATGATCTATAAAACAACGCTAGACGGAGTTAGCCGCCCCAAGTCCAGCAAGATTTCCCCTTCCTCTCGGGGAAATTCTGCTGTTCGCTAAAAGCCCGGCAAGAAATTATCTGTCGGCTGCCTTCATCAGAAGGGGGTTTGGGAGACCGCTCTGTAAGTAGCTCGAAATGAAAAAGGCTCTTGCAGGCCGGAGAGAGTCGGGTTATCGCTCCTCGAATGCTTGCTTAAAAGTTCACACGCTTAAAAGACACCCCCTATTTTTACTCTCACACTCCCTATCGTTTGCCCAAGCATCCCCTGCCACATCACTGATTTCTCCCACTTCACAGCCTCCCGTTTTCTCACAGCAGCAGCTTTTTTCCTCCTGTATTTTCCTGCGTATTACAGCTGGCCTGCATTTCGCCTTGGGTTTCTTCTCTCCTTCGGAGAGAGAGAGAGGAGAAGAGAAAAGAGAGGGGAGAGAAGGAGAGAGAGAGGAGAGAGAGGGGAGAGAAGGAGGGGAGAGGGGAAAAAGAAAAGGAGAGGAGAGAGAGGAAGAGGAGAGGAAGAGAGAGGGAAGGAGAGAGAGGGGAGGGAAGGAGAAGAGAGAGGGGGAAAAGGGGAGAGAGAAGAGAGATTGAAATGCGTGTTGCATAACCCTTTTGAAAGGAAAATCTCGGTGCTAATTATTTCAGCCCCTCGAAATATTTTTTGGCCAGTAAAAGTAAAGACAGGAGAGAGAGAGGAGAGAGAAGAGAGGAGGGGAGGGAGGGAGAGAAAGAGGAGAGAAGACGAGAGAGGAAGAGAGAGGAGAGAAGAAGAGTAAAATGGTCCCAGACGTGGGGGTTTGGGAGGGGTGTAGGTGGGGACAGAGTAATTTTTTAAACTGTGGAATGTTGCCTCTAAACCCTGTGATGGGGAGGTATTGTTTGGCGTGTCACACTCCTCAAAGTTAATCTCTTGTTGCTTTTGTGATTTACGATTTATTTATTTGGGGAAAGAGAAAGGGAAAAGGAGAGGAGATAGAGAGAGATAGAGTAGAGTAGAGATAGAGATAGTATAGAGATAGAGAAGAGATGTAGATAGATAGATTTAAAAGAGAGGGGAGGAGAGAAGGGGGGAGGAGAGAGGAGAAGAGAGAGGAGGAGAGGAGAAAGGGGAGAGAGAATGAGAGGGGAGAGGAGAGAGGAGAGAGCCAGTCTATCGCATCCTGTCGGCCAAATTAGAGGTTTCTTACTAATGTTGGAGAGCTCACACACAGTTTTGTGAACACTCGACGTCCCCACATGATAGCTGTTGTTTAAGCATTTTTTTGGTGAAGGATCCAGAAAATTTTTCAAGAATTGCTGGCACACTCATGGAGGAAGAGACAGGCAAAGGGCAAGGGGGGTGTTCTGTGTGCTTCTCTAAAAGTGTTTTATGCCCAGCACATTGATTTCCCCCCTTACACTCTTGAAAGATGTTTCTTCTGCTCTGCATAAACACTAGTATCCTTTTACTTGCATGGGCAATGTCAGACCTCAGTGGCAAAAGAGACCCCTAATTCCTAATGGAAAAATTGGCTCCCTTTTCTACAAAAAACTGTAACATATCATAATTGTTTGGGGACCTCAACCCCCACCCATCAGAGGGGGCTTTTTGCCTTCTTTCCGTGTTTGACTGAGAAAAATTTGTTGATTTCCTACTACATCTCTGGCTCCCCCGACCCCTAGTGAGTGATCTGGCAGAAGGCATAGTCACTTGTCAACCCCCCGGCTATGTTTGGGTGTTGCCACAAGGCTGTTTTTACCACTTAAGATCCCAACAGAACGAGGTGAGGGGTCCCGCGCACAACCGGCTATGGGGAAAAAGGTAATTTTGGGCCAGCCCCTTTGCTTGAGCTCGCACCCCCGATTGGAATGCTCTTCTCCAAAGGGGGGTGTTGACATCCAAATGAAGGGCCCTTTACTGGACCATCCTTAATCTCAACAAGAAACATTCCTCCCCCCAATATGTGACGAAGCTAAAGTCGTTGGTTTGGCTTTCATTGTAGAGAGGTGCTATGCTTAAAAAAAATGGCGAAGGTATAAGAGACATCCCACCACCCATAACAGGAACTTTCAAAGGGAAGCCTGTAGTATGGGTGAGTTCAAAAGTGGGCCCTTGAAATGGGGGGTGGACACTAAAAAAAAGTAGATCAGGTAGGGTAGGCTCCAAAACCGGTGGTCCCTGGGCAAGGACAGACAAGGTTTCTGCCCCGTGAACCCTTCCCCCTCTAAAACGACGGTGGGGCCACCCTTACTAGTAGTGAAGAGAAGGGGGAACCCCTTTGCTGAACACTTTGCTACCCAAAAAAGCAAATTCCCGACCGCAAGGGGGCCCTCCCTTTGGGTAGCGCCAAGAAATGTGTCAAAACTGTCGTTGTGACAATAAGGCAGGGGGGGTGCTTTCCCCTTTTTAAAAGCTTGCCCAAAAAAAGGCTGTGGGCCCCGACAAGTTGGCCCCCAAAATTGCTGGAGTGCAGACAGCTAGCACACTCTAACTGCTTTTCAGCACTCCTTTGTACAGTGTAATGGCCCCCTTTGGAAAGAGGCAAGTGTAGTCCCCGTTCACAAAAAGAAGAGCAGAGAGAAAACAGCAACTACAAACCCGTGTCACTCTTGTCAATCACTGGTTTAAAAACTTTGAGAAAATAATTCAAAGGAAAAAGACAGGTTTTTTGGCTATCCTCATACTTTGTGTCGTCAATATGGTTTAGGAAGGTTTCTCTGTTGCTGATCTGTTGTTAAAACCCCTTCCCTTAAGTGGCACCAGTCATGGATGAATCCAAAGTCAGTTTGTGGTTGCAATGGGCATTGCTGGCGCTTTTTGACCCGGGTGTGGCACAGGGCCTCTTAGTAAAACTTCAAGCACTGGGAAAATTTCAGGTCACGCTATGCTCCAGTGATTCCTTCATGAGATCTCTAAGTGTAGTTCTCATGGAACGGAACAGAAAACATCCTATTTGGGGGAAATGTTCCAAAGGAAGCGTGCTGGGCCATTGTTATGGAATGTCTACTTCAACCCCCTTCATTATCTCACCAGAAACAAATGCTTTGCAGACGACTGTACACGACATTCATTATCCAAAAGGGAAAAAAATCCCCGCTGTCTAAGCTACTCAAACACCCGCTGAGAGCTATTCAGCTTGGGGAAATAGATGGCAAGTAACCAAAAAACCAAAAAAAGTTTGGGACCTTTGGAAGCTGGTTTAAAGTTAAAATGAAAGGGAATGTTTTGCAGGGAGAAGGAAATTTAAAAGGGGTGTTTTTTCCCAAAATAACCGAAGAAAAAGTTGAATCTTGGGGGGGAAGTTTGCTTTCCCTACCATTAGACATGGGGTTGAAATCTGAAAGGCACAAGGAGCTCCCCCTTGGTATCTCCTTTTTTTTTGCGTTTTTTGGGTTGCAGATGAAAGGCAAAGTTTTCCCCCCCT
>NC_069425.1:24158824-24233824 GCF_026875155.1 Cherax quadricarinatus
GTGGAAAAGGTTCATTCCCCAAGGGAACAGTAACAACGGGAAGACCGAACAAACCCCCCGGTTTACCCCACGGTGTAAGAGGCAAAAACAAAGTGCAATAGAGAAAGGAAAAAGTCAGAGGCAGAGAACACACGAAATAGGGAGATCAGTCGCGAGCCAGGAAAGGTACGCACAGGTAAGGGGGAGGCCAGGCAGTTGAAATGCATGCTCGAGAATCAAGACTGACCCGAAACTGTTGTATAGCCACTCAGGAGGAAGACAACAGTCAAAGACCAGGTGATCAGATTAAGGGGACAGAAGGTGGAGAACTCACAAGAAATGATCGGGAGGTATGTGAGGAGCTGAACGGGAGATTTAAGGAAGTTTTTACAGTAGAGACAGGAGGGCTGTGGAAGACAGCACAGAAGGGAACATCAAGAGGGAATATACCAACAAGTGTTGGATGACATACGAAACAACTGAGGAGGAGGTGAAGAAGCTCTTAAGTGCCCTTGACACCTCAAAGGCGATGGGACCGGACAACTTCTCCCCATGGGTCCTTGGGAGAAGGAGCAGAGATGCTGTGTGTGCCTCTAACCACAATCTTCAAACATCCCTTGAAATGGGCAAAATACCTGAGAAATGGAAGACAGCTAATGTAGTCCCCATATTTAAGAAAGGAAACAGAAACGAGGCACTAAACTACAGACCTGTGTCTCTGACATGTATTGTGTGCAAAGTCATGGAGAAGATTATCAGGAGGAGGTGGTCGAACACCTGGAAAGGAACAAGATTATAAATGAAAACCAGCATGGGTTCATGGAAGGCAAATTTGTATCACAAACCTCCTGGAGTTTTATGACAAAGGTAACAGAAGTAAGACAGAGAGAGAGGGTTGGGTAGATTGCGTTTTCCTAGACTGCAGGAAGGCCTTTGACACAGTTCCCCCCAAGAGATTAGTTTCAGAGCTGGAGGATCAGGCACACTAAAAGGAAGGGCACTGCAATGGATAAGGAATACCCGACAGGGAGGCAGCAACGAGTCATGGTACGTGAAGAGGTATCACAGTGGGCGCCTGTTACGAGCGGGGTCCCCACAGGGGTCAGTTCTAGGACCAGTGCTATTTTTGATATATGTGAACGACATGAGGGAGGAATAGACTCTGAAGTGTCCCTGTTCGCAGATGACGTGAAGTTGATGAGAAAAATTTTAAATCGGACGAGGATGAGGCAGGACTGCAAAGAGACCTGGAGGGGCTGGACATGTGGTCCAGTAACTGGCTCCTCGAATTCAATCCAGCCAAATGAAAAGTCATGAAGATTGGGGAGGGGCAAAGAAGACCGCAGACAGAATATAGGCTAGGTGGACAAAGATACAGACCTCACTCGGGAGAAAGACCTTGGGGTGACCATAACACCGAGTACATCACCGGAGGCACACATAAACCAAATAACCGCTGCAGCATACGGGGCCTGGCAAACCCTGAGAATAGCGTTCCGATACCTCAATAAGGAATCGTTCAAGACACTGTACACTGTGTATGTTAGGCCCAAAACTGGAGTATGCAGCCCCAGTCTGGAACCCACACCTGGTCAAGCACGTCAAGAATTTTAGAGAAAGTAAAAAGGGTTTGCAACAAGGCTAGTCCCAGAGCTCAAGGAATGTCGTACGAGGAAAGTTAAGGGAAATCGGACTGACGACACTGGAGGACAGAAGGGTCAGGGGAGACATGATAACGACATACAAATACTGCGGGGAATAGACAAGGTGGACAGAGATAGGATGTTCCAGAGAGGGGACACAGGGACAAGGGGTCACAACTGGAAGCTGAAGACTCAGACAGTCACAGGGACGTTAGGAGTATTTCTCAGCATGAGTTGTCAGCAGGGAATAGCTGCAGTGAGTAGTGGAGGCAGGAACCATACATAGTTTTAAGAAGAGGTATGACAAAGCTCAGGAAGCAGAGAGAGAGAGGATCCAGTAGCGATCAGTGAAGAGGCGGGGCCAGGAGCTGAGTCTCGACCCCTGCAACCACAATTAGGTGAGTACAATTAGGTGAGTACACACACACACACACACACACACAAAGTTACTTTCATTTAACTGTTGCTAATTGTTCACTCAATTAAAATTCCATTTAAAAGTTAACATATCTCCAGAGACAGGAGATGATATTTCTAACACATCTTCGTATTACTGTGGCAGTGTGTACGCTGAATTGTGTTGGACCCAGGGGTTCGAGTCTCGCCTCTTGGTAGCTCGTCATGGGTACTCCTCCTGTAACGGTGCTCTGGTATCACCATCCTTATTTATTACCTTTAAGCTGTGCATTGTGCGCTCCTTCACCAATGATTTATCCCACCACTTTTAACGTTTCATGGGAATGTGGTGGTGTGCTGTGTGTGTGTTGTGGTGTGTGTGTGTGTGTGTGTGTGTGTGTGTGTGTGTGGTGTGTTGTGTGGTGTGTGTGTATGTGTGTGTGTGTGTGTGTTGTGTGTGTGTGTGTGTGTGTGTATGTTGTTTGTTGTGTGCGTGTTAGTGTGTGTGTGTGTGCGTGCAACGAATGCATAGTTCGTTCATTTGCACATACATTAAACACTAAATACTCGTACATAATCACTCGCTGACAGCTTCGCTCTCATCTAAACACTTTAACAAAAAAAATAATTTATATCCCTACCCATAAAGACATACAAACATCGAAATAAAACATCGATTGGCTTTTTGCTCTTGTTTATTAGTTAATAAAGTGTTATTACGACAACTGTACCAGAGGCTGAGTGCCTGGTGCACCACGGCACAACAACAGTGTAGCCAGAGGCTGAGCGCACTGGTGCACCACCACCACAACAGGTAGACAAGGCTGATGCACTGTGCACCGATCACAACAACATGTAGCCAGAGGCTGATGCACAGGTGCACCATCCCAACAACATGTACCATAGGCTGATGCACTGGTGCCACCATCACACTAACAGGTGTAGCCAGATGCTGAGTGCACTGGTACACCACCGACCACAACAGTGAAGCCAAGTCGTGGAGTGCACGTGGTGCACCACCATCCGACGAACATTTACCAGAGCTGAGTGCACTGGTGCACCATCACATACTATCATTTTGGGGTTAGCCAGAGGCTGAGTAGTCACTGGTGCAAGCTCACAACAACAGTGATAGCCCAGAGGCTGATGCACTGGTACAGCGCACCACCACAACAGTGTATCCAGAGGCTGAGTGCACTGTGCACCACCAACCTACAACATGTCGCCAGAGCTGAGTGCACTGGTGCACCATCACAACAACAGTGTAAGTCCAGATGCCTGAGAGCACTGGTACACCCCAACCAACAGTTGTAGCCAGAGGCTGAGTGGCACTGCGTGCACCTACCATCACAACAGTGTAGCCAAGGCCGATGCACGGTGCACTCACAACGAGTCGCAACAGTGTAGCCAGAGCTGAGTGTACCTGGTACACTCGCACCACAACATCAGTGTAGCCAGAGGCAGAGTGCACTGGTTCACACGCACCACAACAGTGTAGCCAAGGCTAGTGCACTGGGTTCACCACCACCGACAACAGGATGAGCCCAGAGGCTGAGTGCACTTGGTGCACCATCCAACAACAGTGTAAGCCAGAGGCTGAGTTGCACTGGTACACCCACCAACACAAACATGAAAGCCAGAGGCTAGTGCACTGGTGCAATCTCACCAGCACAACATGTAGTCTCAGAGGCTGAGTGCACTGGTGCACCACCACCACAACAGTGATAGCCAGAGGCTGCGTGCACTGTGTCACCATCATCAACAACAGTGTATCCAGAGGATGAGTGCACTGGTATCACCACCCCACAACAGTGTACCAGAGCTGAGTTGCACTCTGTGCAACCATCAACAACAACAGGTAGCTCAGAGGCAGAGTGCACATGAGTACACCACCACTCACATCGTGTAGCTCAGAGTGCTGTTAGTGCACTGGTACACCACCACCACCACCAGTGTAGCCAGAGCTGATGCACTCGTGCACCATCACAACAACAGTGTACCAGAGCTGATGCATCTGGTTACGACCACCACCACATACAGTGAAGCAGAGCTGAGTGCACTGGTACAGACCACCGACCACAATAGTGTAGTCCCCAGAGCTGATGCACTGTCCATAACATTACACCACCACCAACAATAGTGTAGCCAGAGGCTGATGCCACTTGGCACACCACTGGTCCACCACAACAGTGTACCCAGAGTCGAGTGCACTGGTACATCCACCACCATAAATAGTGTACCAGAGGCCAGAGTGAGCACTGTACATCCACCAACCACAACATGGGTAGCCAAGCTAAGTGCACTGGTACACTCCACCACCACAACAGTGGTACCAGAGCTGAGGCACTGGTACAGCCACCACCACAACATAGTACCAGAGGCTGAGTGTACTGTGCACTCACCACAACAGTGTAGCCAGAGCTAGAGCGCACTGTGCACCCACCACAACAGTGTGAAGCCAGGAGGCTGAGGTGTACTGGTACAACCACCACAACAGTGTAGCCAGAGGTCTGAGTTACTGGTGCACCACCACAACATGTAGCTAGAGCTGGACCTGTAGTACCACCCAACAGTGAGCCAGAGGGCCATGGAGTGGCCACTGTGCAACACCGACAACAGAGTAGTCCAGAGGCTGAGTGTACTGGTGCACCCCCACAACAGTGTAGCCAGAGGCTTGGATGTGCACTGTGCAATCACCACAACAAGTTGTACCAGAGCTTGAGTGCACTGGTACATCCTACCACAACAGTGTACCAGAGCTGATGCACTGTATCAGAAAGCAGGGCGCACCACACCAGTGTACCAGAGGCTGATCAACTGGGTCACCATCCACAACATTGTAGCTTGAGGCTGAGTGTCACTTGTGCCCCACCACAACATGTAGCTTGACTGAGTGCACTGGTACTCAACCACCACGTAAACAGTGTAGCCAGAAGGCTGAAATGCACATGGTATCAGACCACCACAACAGTGTAGCCAAGGCTGAGTCACTGTACAAGACCACCACAACAGTGTACCATGGCTGAGTGCACTGTACACCACCACAACAGTGTAAGCCAGAGGCTTATGCCCTGTTTACACTCACCACAACAGTGAAGCCCAGAGCTGAGTAGCACTGAGGTGCATCCATCATCGAACAGTGTAGCTTGATGCTGAAGTGCACTTGTTGCACCACCACAACAGTGTAGCCCTGAGACAGAGTGCACTGGTCAAGTGCCATCACACAACAGTGTAGCTTGAGCTGAGTGCACATTTGAACAGCACCACAACATGTGTAACTTAGACTGAGTGCAAGCTGTTACACCACCACAGACAAGTTGTACCAGAGCGACTGGTGCTTACCATCCGAACAGTGTAGCTGAAGCTGAGTGCACTGATGCCCAACGACAGTATATGCTTGACTGTAGTCCATTAAGACAAGTGGGGAATGGGAAAGGGAGGTGAATTGGGGAAGGAGGGTGAAGGGGAATTTGAGGGGAGTTGGGAGGAGATTGGGGGGGATTGATGGTGGCATGGGAAATGGAGGGAGTGGGGGAAAGGTGGTGGGGGGAGAATGGGGGGAATGAACGGTGGAGGGGGTATGGTAGGGAGTTGATGGGAGTGTGGTTGTGGGACTTTGGGAGGGGAGGGGGACGGGTCCTTGAAGTGAATGTGAAGGCTCAATGATCCAAGAAATTACAGGCTCTCTCTCTCTTCTACACACTCTGACTCTTTCTCGTTCTCTTTCTTCTCCTCTTTTTCTCTCTCCTTTTCCTCGAATCAAACTGCAGTTACCGTCCGACTACCTGACATTTTCCCCCGGCGCGGCCTGACCCCCCTCCACCCTTATCGTGTATTACCTCCCCCGTTCATTACAACATGAACAGTCAGTCTGACTCTCGCTGAGGTCGCTCGAACAAAAAAAATAGTCCCGTTGCACGGCATCAGATGACCATCGCTAAACCCCGTGTGTGTCAATCTAACCAAGAGTTCTAGGAGTCTCGATCCTCCGGTCTGTCTCGGCAGAGCATTGTGATATATGAAGGCGTTGTGATTGTATTTTAATTTTATATTATACAATAACACACATATTGTAACACCTAAATGCTTGTAGCGCTAATAGCATTTTCCCCCTCTGAAGATTTTCCCTGAGAACGCGAAAGAATTTTTTCCTGAAGATTCTCCAGAATTTGGCTCTCTCTCTCTCACTCTCTCTCTTTTCCCATACACCCTCTCTCTCTCGCAACTCTTCTCTCTCACTCTCCTCTCTGCACAAAATCGCCAGCCCTGTCTCCTGCTTCCCTAGCTCCCTGCATCCCTGACTCCCTGTCTCCCTGGCCCCTGGCTCCCTAGCTCCCACCCTGCTCCCGGCTCCCTGGCCCCTGGCTCCCTGTCTCCCTGGCTCTCTGGCTCTCTGGCTGGCGAGCTCCTTGGCATGAGGAAGCGCTCTAGTTCCACAGTAATAGCCCCCACTAAGACCTCTGTACTAGAACGGTTCCTGACAAGCTTACACTAACAGACCCTGTACAACTGTCCTGGCAAGCTATACACTAACAGACCTCAGTACAGACTGCCTGGCAAGCTATACACTAACAGACCTCTGTACAGACTTCATGGCAAGCTATACACTACAGCCTCTGTACAGACTGCCCTGCAAGCTAACACTAACTAGACCTCATGTACAGACTGTCCTGGGCAACTTTACACTAACAGACCTCTGTACAGACTTCCTGGCAAGCAATTACACTAACAGACCTTGTAACAGACTGTCTACTGAAGCGTATACACAAACAGACCTCTGTACAACGTCCTGGCAAGCTAGTAACACAACAGACCTCGTGTACAGACGGATCCTGCAAGCTATACACTAACAGACCATCTGCAACAGACGTCCTGCAAGCTATACACTAACAGACCTCTGTACAGACAGTCCTGGCAAGCATACACTAACATAGCCTCTGTACAGACTGTCCTGTCAAGCTAGTACAAACTAACAGACGCTATGTACAGACTGTCCGTTGCAAGCTATACCACTAACAAACCGTCTGTACAGACTGTGTCCTTGACAAGCCTAATACACTAACGAGACCTCAGTACAACGTTGTCCATGGCATGCTATACACTAACAAGCATCTGTACAACTGTCCTGGCAACTATACACTAACAAGACCTCGGTACAGACTGTCCTGTCAAAGCTATACATCGAAACAGACCTCTGTACAACTGTCCTGGCCAAGCTATACACAATCAGACCACCTTACAATACTTGTCCCTTGCAAGCTATACACTAACAGACCTCCGTACAGACTAGTCCTGGCAATCTATACACTAAAAAGACCTCGTATCAGCTGGTCCGGCAAAGCTATACACTAACAGACCGTCTGTAACAAGACTGTCCTGGCAAGCTATACCCTAACAGACCTCTGACAGACTGTCCTACAAGCTATACACCTAACAGACCTCTGTACCACTGCTGTCTCAGGCAAGCTATGACACTAACACCTCTATACAGAAACTGTCCTGGCAAGCCTATACACTGTCGACCTTTGACAGACTGCCTGGCAAGCAGTATTCACTCTCAGATCTCTGTATAGACGGTCCTGGTCAAACGCCCTTCACCTAGGAAATCCCGGAACCCAAAAAGCAGCGTACCTCACAGACAGTTTTCGTCACACTGAACCTCAAGGTCCGCGGTCCACCCAGGTTGTGTGAACGATATTAGTCACTCAGTGTGAGTTATTTTAGTATCAGAGCCTCAGCACTATGAGACGCCTGAATCACAGGTCAACGATGCGCTAAGATTGCCGGGAGAAGAAAAAGAGTCTTCAGTAGCCTAGTAGCACGCAAGGGAATAATGTAATTATCAAGTTTTCAGCTTATAACACTTACTCCTTTTTTTTAAACATATACAGTGTAAAATAGTTATACTGTCGAAGCTCACCGGAATTAATTATCTGTAAGAGACTGAAAAAAAGAGTTTGGTGTCTGGCCATCTTGGTCGCCCTGCCTGCCTTCCTGCCTGCCAGTCTCCCTCCAACTCTCTCTCTCTCTCCTCCTCTCTCCACTCTCTCTACTCTCTCCACATCCTCCGTGCTCACGCTTCCCTGCTTCCCACGACTCTGCTACCTCAATCGGGCATACACACACCCTGACTTGGTCGGCCCTCGTTGCTCCTTATTCCAGCACTCTTTTATACTCCAGAAACTCCCCTTTATGGGTCCCGAGCCCCAGCCACTGGAATATAATCAACTGATTCACCCATTTCCTGAATGCATTCGGGCCCAGTTATCGAATATTTCATCCATCCCAATTTCTTTTCAACCCATCGTTCACAATTTCAATTAGGTAAAATACCACAAGCCGCCCCCCCCCCTTCCTCCTTCCGCCCCAAAGATACATATTTGCTTTTAGCATTGAACACATCCCACTGCAGACAAAACTACCGTCAGTAAACACCACGTTCCCTGCCACTGATTCCCACATTATCGAAAGCAATAGAGCAATATATTTTTATTGAAGAGATGCAATCCGGATGCCGGAACGCATTCGAGCGAAGTTCACTTTACAGATTATAGAGCGATTTCCCAGACGAGATCGCATTGTCAAGTGGAATTAATATATGGAACACGGGTAAGTGTCGCAAACAAGACTCAGACAGCGCAGTGTTACATGATATTATAAATCATGGGGGAGCGCTAAACCCCATGGTCACACAGCTCATGGAAGGCAGCCGTCTCGACAAAGGAATGCTGTCCTCAAGCCTTGGATCAAGACCCATCACCGGCTCTTGAGGTTTCAGTCTTTGCTTGGTTATGGTCAGTCAGGGATTAAAAATATTTAATATGTACATATTTTTTATTTTGCTCTAATTCTCTCTCATGTGTTACCCGGAGGAACTTTTAACTGATTACCTAATGTTATCCTTTTTTTTCTTCTTCTTTCTTTTCTTTTCGAACGAATTCTCGCAAACTAGAGGAAGGCCTGCAATCCAATCGCTTCAAATTTGTATAATAGGGGCTGGTGGTACGTAACGAGGACCAAATATCTTGGAACAACTGGCATGTTTCGCGTGCTAGGACAGAGTTATTAAACCCCATTCCCAGCATCCCTGAAATGACTCAGATATCTTTCCAAAACCCTCAGTGGTGGATGCCTTCAACCATAAAAAAAAAAATACATAAAATAATCTGATATTTTACCATTTAAATCGCTTTAAGTAATAGTAATATACCTCAGTGAAACGAACTGCAGTAATTTAATGCTGTCGCATTCTAGGGTAGTAGAATCTGTACTTATTTTTGTTTTGCGTTCAACTAATTTGTGGATATAATGAAAAATAACATCTTGTGAATAAGTTCAATCTGTCATGTTTAATTTTTGCGTGTTGAGGCCGACCTTACCACGTGCCAGATAAACACACAGCTTGCCGTTAACTGAATTAATATTGTGAGCTCCTTGCCAACGTGTTATGGAATGTGTGCAAGCTCACGTCTAGAACCCGCAGGTTAAGTAGGAGAGGGAGAGAGAGAGAGTAAGAGTAGAGATAGGAAGAGAGATGAGAAAGACAGAGAGAGAAGAGAAGAGGAAGAGAGAGATAAGAAGAATGAAGAGAGAAGTAGAGCGAGAGAAAGAGAGAAAGAGAGAAGAGAAGGGGCAAGAAGCGAGCTAGTTTTCTCTAGAGGTCAAACAGTGTCCAAACCTCACACTGAGGTTTTCGGGATTGGTTCCGGCACGGGTGAAACGTTGGGCATGTTTCCTTACACCTGCTATCCACTGTTCACCTAGCAGTAAGAAATTTTTACCTGGTGTTAGTGGGAACTGTTGTAGATCGCATCCTGGGGAAAAATACTTACGTAAGTTGCCCGAAATGCTCTACGTAATCGGGAGCTTTCCTGTACAGTATATCACTGATGTCAACTAGATCTGTAATACTTGTATCATTTACCATTAAAGATTATTATGTTGTTATTCTTCTTCTTCTTATTATTATTATTATTTTTAAATTATTATTATAATTATTATTAATGAGAGTAAGGGGAGAGCGGCACCCCTGAGGCCTAGATGAACTTTGTCCACAAGAGGGCAGGCAGGTGCCCTGGCGACTGGCGACTGGCGACTGGCGACGGGCGCCCAAACTCGAATGCCAGTTCATAAAGTCTTGACTCGAGCTTACACGTAACTGGAGATTATTGGTTTATTATAATCCTGGGGAGAGCTAAAAACCTCCTTCCCACAGCGCCTGTGGGGAAGGATGAAAGGTATTCAGTTCAGTCAGGAACTGGAGCACAGACCCATTCCCTAGATCAAGAGCCCCTCACCAGTGTCAAAGAACTCCCTTGAGGGGGACGTAACCGAAAATGACTCATCTGATGGGCTTCAAACTTTCACCACTGGTGTCGTGTCCTGAACACAAAGTTCCTGCTGTTACGGCTGCCATAATTCCCAATTTTCCAATTATATTTGAACAAAGAGTGAGATTCATTTATATTCAATTAAACTAAAGAACGCTTCTTCTGATCGGCTCAAATTTTTCACCATTAGTGGCTTTAATAAAAAAAAGTTAGTGTTCACTTGGGCTGTGTAAATTTCAGTTTACCAGTTTATGAAATAAGTTTTTCTCAAGTAAAAACTAGAGAATCCCTCATCTGATGGGCTTCAAACCCTAAACGCGGCTGGCATATCACAATTTGAAGTATTTTTGTATGATTTTGGGTTACGTGAGCCCCATTTGACTTGCAAATAATCTCGTCTCATTGGCTTCAAATGTTCAACGTTAATATTTAACTGTTTGACAAACTTATGCCACACTCTGCATTGTCCCAGTCGCTTGTACTGAGGTGGAGGGGGCGGGGGTTTTAATGCATACTGGAACACCTTTCTCGGTTCTAGTAGGGGTCAAAATACATCTAGTTCATGGTTGAATTTCTTCATGAATCCCAGAGACGTTTTAGACTTTTATACGTAGCTTGTTTCTCTTCCTTGTTTTCTTTATCCTCTTTCTCTTAGTCATTTTCTTTGCCCCTTTTCCTCCTCGTAGTTGTCATCTTCCGTTTCCTCGTTGTTTTTCTTTTCTCTTTTTTCCCCTTTTTCCGCCCTCCTCGTAATCGTTATCCTTCTCTTTTTGTTCTTTCTCGTAGTTTCCTATCTCCCCCCCTCCTCCTTCTCTACAATTTTCTGTCTTCCTCGTTTTTTCTCTTCGTTTTAAACCCCGTCATTCCCTTCCTCCTCTTCTCCACGTCTGGAGTTATAACTTCCGGCTAATAGGAGTGTGTGGTTCTTAATGGCTGGGGACCACAGTGGACCTTCCCCTCCGCCTTTATATCTCCGCCGGGATCACCATCACTATCTTTTTCTCGCAACGAGAGAGAGAGAAAAGGGAAAAAAATAGCAAAAACACTCTCCTCCTCGCGTCACCAGGTGAAGAAAAAAATACCTCACCAAACCTTATCCTTCTTGCATCTCCCTTGGTTTTCCCTCGCCTGCGTCACGATGACCATTAGACCCACACGCCACCTTTCTGAGAACTATTGGTGAGGAAAATCGTCTTACAGACGCTGTAGTGTTCGAAACTATGAACTCCGACAAGGCCCGCGGGTGTCTGGACCCGGCTTAGGGATGCAGGTCCTGACACGCTCTTTTTCTCCTTCTCGGAGTTCGCAGACTCGAATCCTACAGCGTTACAGACCACCAACACAGTGGAATGGTTTATACTAATGCCTCGGGTCAGAGTGACTGGGGGATCAGTTCTCTGTTGGATAGAGTAACAAATATGGTTTGAACCTCGCGTTACACCACGCAGACACATGCGCCTCTCCTGCCATAACTGTTGTACACTTCAGTAATACTTCAGTACCAGAGAAATGATCTGGTGAGACCGTCATGAATGAGGTGGAAAATTACACTATATGCACAGTTCAGGACATTTATTACAAGAAACGATTTCCAACCACTCCTATTCATCCTAATGGACTGAAAAGAATTTGTGTGGTTACCACCTGTTACTCAGGCCTATATGGACTGAATAACAGGTGGTGGCTAGAAGCTTGGCTAACCACCAAGGCCACAGATTTTTCCAAGCATTGTATGACACACCCAAAAGACACGTTTTAAACAAACGTCGATGTTCCCTATTTCGACTAATGATTGTTAGTCAGCAGTATGAGATTAAATTGAGATAAGCCTGCCCATCTATGAAAGTGGACGTGAGAATTCGCGTCAAGCACTCGGGCTCCTGTTTTGTTGCAACACTCGCTTCAGCAGCAGCTCAGAATTAACTGAGCAACTCGTGCGTTAAGGTTGTGCAAAAGGTTGCCATGCTGGATCGCGAAAAGTGTAACAATTTGTCTCTATTCAGGAAACTGCTGAGATTTTAATGAGCAAGTTTGACACACCTGTGAAGACGAAGTGACGTACTTGATTCTCGAGATCAGTTCTGAATGACGTAGGTGTGATCCTCGGATCACTGATGACGTACTGATGCTCGGAATCAGTCTGATGACTGTTACGTGATACCTCGGATCAGTCTGATGACGTAGGTGAATCCTCGGATCATCTGATGCGTAGTGATCCTCGGATCAGTCTGATGACGTAGGTGATCCTCGATCAGTCAGAGACGACGATAGGTGATACCCTCGGATCAGTCGTGACGTAGGTGGATTCCTCGATTCAGATCTGATACGTAGTGACCTCGGATCAGTCTGAGACGTAGTGATCCTCGGATCAAGTCTGATGACGGAGTAGGTGAATCCTCGTATCAGTCTTGAAGACGGAGGTGATCCTCGGATCAGTCCTGATGACGTAGGGATCCTCGGATCAGTCTGATGACGTAGGTGTATCTCGGATCATCTGTGAAGACGTAGTGACCTCGATCATCTGAAGACGTAGTGATCCTCGTATCAGCTCTGATGCGAGTGGTGATCCTCGATCCGCGGATGGACGGTAGTGATCCTCGGATCAGTCCCTGATGAGACGTAGGTGATCCTCGGATCAGTCTGATCACGTAGTGATTCGTTCGGTCAGTCTTGATGAGTAGGTGATCCTCGGTTCAGTCTGATACGAGATGTGATCCCTCGGATCAGTCTGATGATGTAGATTGATCCTCATGGTCATTCTGATAGAATATGACGTAGACGATCCTCAGACAGTCTGTATGAAGATGATGGTATCCAGATATGCATAATCCCAGTACCTGCCTGGAAACAACTGACAAATAAGTCACGACTTGAAACAAACTTTAAACGAACGGCGTTTTCGGATTTATTCTTGTGGACCTTGTCACGCCAGTGTGACGTGGACCTTGTCACGGGTTTTCCAGTGTGAACCTGTGACCATTGTAGTTCACGCCAGTGTGACTGTGGATCTACCACAGATGTCACGATGCCATTGTGACTGTGGACCATTTTCACAGCCAGTGTGACTGGTGACCATTAGTCACGCCCAGTGTGACTGTGGACCATTGTCACGCCAGTGTGACTGTGGACCATTGTCACGCAGTGCGAAGCAAAGATGAGAAGACCAGAAACAGGGCATGCCAGCGGGAGAGGAAAGGCGTTGTGGTGTATGTGTGTGGTGGAGGTGATAGATGATGGGTGTGTATGGTGGTGGTGGTGGTGGTGATGGCGTGTTGTGGTGGTGATGGTGATGGTGGTGATGATTATTTTTTAACAAAACCCAGGATTCGCAAATGGGCCTGTTATCCCGGGTGTAAAGGGACGCAAAATAAACACAGCAAAAAAGATTAGACATATTATTCCTTCACACAAGTTTAGAATCAGCAAATGTACACTATGTACAGTGATAAGTATAAGGTGCACTCCACGGTAAGGCAAGGCAGAAATAAAGCCACAGACCACACGATAGCATACCGGGCTATCAACACTCTAGAATGGATTGACAGAGGGCAGAGCAGGAGAGCGGTATCCACATAACCTCTGTCGATTGCCAAATCCCACCTTCTTATTGGCTAGAACCTGGTCTCTATTGAACGACGGGCCCCATCATCACTCTTTAGCAACTTACCTGGTTCGCTGGTTGGGGGAGATAGCCTGTAATATGAGGTGTGTATACATGCGCCCGAATAAAGGTTACTACTCTTTTTGCATGCCACACCTCCCCCAACCTACCCCGAGAAGCTCAGGATTAGGCTGCCACCTCCCAGTGGTAACCGTGCCCGCCATGGCACAAATAATGGGACCGCCTTTCCTTCATCCACACGATCCAACTCTTAGATAGGAGCTCAGCTTTTCTCGGGACCAAAAAGCCAACCCTAAACTTAGAGTGAGACAGCATCAGACAGGCTAGCATATGTCCAAGATACAGGGCGGACGGTAGCCCGCATCCACTCACTAAAAAAAAACCCCCCACACCAGGGGATAAAAAAAAAAGCGTGAAAAAGGGGTTTCCACAAATAACATCCTAACCTAAATAAATTATACCTCTAGATAAGATAGCCTGCCCAACATTTTCTTTCTTTCCGGCAATAAAATTTTAATGGAGAATTATTATAGGGAGCTGGCAGCCTTAGCGTCCAACGCATAGCCGTGTGATCTGTGTTCTTCAATGCTTGGAGATAATACTAGAGGATTGGGGATCACTGTAGACTGTGACCACCTGCGATGTCTGGCCCACAATAAACATCGAAAAGCCCCAAAGCCAGTACCTAGCGCGAGGCTGCTTCATTTCAATGGTAGGTAAGCCCACTGAGTGCAGGCTGGAACTTGCTGAAAAGTATGCTACAGACGGGCAACTCCTTTTCCCGATGTTGTAATAGTACTGCCCCAATCCCCATACTCACAAGGCATCAACCTGTAATGAAAAAGGTTTGGAAAAAGTTCTGGAGACAAGAGAATGGGTGCAGTACACAATAATCTTTTTCGTTATTAAAGCAGTGTTACAGTCCTGACGTGTCCATTAAGAGGGAACTTTATACTGGTAAGGGAGAGTAAGAGGGGCTGACAATATCTGAGAAATTCTTACAGAATCATCTGTAAAAACCTATCATTGCCTAGGAAACGTTGAAGAGATTTCCTACATCATGAGGACGTGGATAATCTTTTAATAGTAAAGAACTTTTTAGCAAGTTTTTTAGAGTGCAACTTTTACCACTACCCTACTTTCAATGCCTAGAAAAGTGGACAGTGGCCTGGGCCAAAGGAAGATATTAATAAATTAACTGTTAAATGGGAACTCTTCATATGTCTCAGGAAAGAGCCACAAGACCTAAGTAGTGTTGAATCCACAAGTATCAGACACAATATCATCTAGGGATCGGCTTCCGTGCACATCAATATCGTTAATAGCCTGATGATAAGTTATTTGGAATGAGAGAAGTGGTAATTTTCATTCCGAAGGGTAACTGTGGTATTGATAATGACCACCTGGAATTACGAGGCATAGATTCCTTCGCCTTATCTTCTAAGGTACCTGATAGTAGCCTTATAAGGAGATCATTAACTTGGACACAAAAGTAGCTTAACCCACAAAGCAATTAACGTCATCCAGACGAGGAAGAGGCAAAGCATCTGTAATGGTCACCTCGTTCACCTTACTTAGTCCTACACGTTATTATACGAAACCCTCATCAGCCTTCTTCACAAGGACTGCACGGTGAAGCCCATGGACTAGATGACTATCCTCCACTAAACCAGCTATTAACAAAAAATTCTACGTTTCCTGCTGAAGTAGCCTTTGTCTTTTCAGGATTAGCTCTGTAGGGAGAGAGTTTAATTGGGTTAAGAGTTTCCCACATCTACATCATGATAACCTACTTACAATTTTTTTTTCGGCACATCCGAAAAAATATAAAGGATATGACTGTATATAACTTCCGTTAAATTTGTTGCTTGCATTTCAGATAATCCCTCCTATTAAAGGTCTAGGATCCTGAGGAGGACAGATTTGAAAGTTTAATATTAATTTTAGAAGTAGAGTGCAAAGAATCAGAGTCATCCTCAGAGGTCGAGGACGAGAAGTCATTTACTGGGACTTATCTGCTGGTATAAAAGCCTTTATTTATTAAATGTGGTAAGTTTTTAGTTTTAAGGTCTTACAAAGGGAGCTAGCCACATATTTAAATCAGATAATCTACTTAGCAAATCTTGGCATAGGTCCCTTAAATCTAGTCTTTCAAGGTGTGGCCAGTATTGTTATCCTGCACCGACACCTTGTCTCCTGGATTGGAAGGAGCGGAAATTTGGACTTCCTGTCGTCAACCTCAGTTTCAATCTTGCTTACTTTGAGGCTGTCTTTAGGTTAAGCGCTTGTCTAACTGACGTGCCACCTGCAACCTTGAAGACGGGTTGTAGAGTGTTGAGCTAACGTCTTCATCCCATCCAACTCCGTCCTTGAGCACCCGAAGAGGAACACTCGTAACATTGTGCCCAAAGATCAGCTCAACCGACTATAACCCTGTAGACTCTTGCACCGTCTCTCGATAACTGTAGAACAGCAACAAGGTAATGGGATTCATCCAGTCTGTAGTGAAGAGTCATGTTGCAAAAATTACTCATCATAGTTTTTTACTGGTCTGATGGAATCTTCAAGGCGGCCTTGGACTTGAGGATGATAGGCAGTGAGATAAGTTGTGGAGTTATCCTAGACCTAGTTAAACTTCCCTAAATGCTTATGGAGCAGTGAATTTAGTACCGTTGATCACTTTGAATAGTTTATAGGAATGCCAAAACTAAGAAATGAATTTGGTTAAACTTTGAGAATAGCTTTAAGTATTAATACTGAACGCATGGGAATCTTCCAGGTAACTGTTACTTTATCCCCTAATCGTAAAATTAAATACTGATTTCCCGACTAGACCTAGGTAGTGGACCTACAAATCTATAATTAAATCTGCAAAAGGTCTCCATCAGCAGGGATAGGTTGGAGAGGTGCAGGTTTTCATGGAATGTCCAGGTTTCCCAACATGCTGACATCTCGTGGCAACACTATATTTGATTCTTCACATCTTCTTCTTTACTTTTGGCCAATAAAATTCTTGTGATTCTAGACAAGGTTTTTGTAATTCCTAAGTGACCTCCTAATGATGTATTAAGCTATATTTAATATTTGAGAGCTATACTTTTGTTGGAAACCACTAACCTGTCATACAATTGCCGCCCTCTATCTCCTCACCAGCTCTCAGTGCCAATTGTCAATAATTGTTTTGTAACTTCATACCTACCGGGGAAATGAACCCAAAGAGGATTTACCCCATGCTGCCTCAAAAGCGAATTTTTATGAAGGGTCCTTCGTTGTTCCTCCCCGGAAGGGACAGTCCCATCGGCATGGAAAACAGACATCTCATCTGCAATTCTGCAACCTGGGAATAGGAGGCTTGATTCGGGTCTTTCACTTGATTTACGATGCTCCGGCCGTGTGTGGCCTCATAAAAACGACGTCTGGCTATTCGAGATCGGCGTCGTGCCCAAGGATAGTTCAACATTCTCTCCTGACAACTCCTATGGATGTTGTCCCACAGTTTATGGCCAACACACGAGCCAGAATTAATCATTAAGTTCAGGACACAAACTAACAGAAGTAATGTTATTACCACATCATAACATGGCATATCTATTTCATGGAAATCCTTTTGAACACCTACATCAAGTACCCAGTGTAATATTTGCCACTGTACAATCAAATTTTATGGGCTAAGGAACAGATATATAGCTCCTCAATGCTTCCAATAAAAGCAGAAGGCTATACAGAAGACATATTCTCTGAGAAAGGGGTAATAGTCCCTCTCTTACAAGTGAGCAATATGCTCCATATCTAAAGGTCTTTACTTTAATTTTCTGAGTTTATATCCTGAAGGGAAAATTAAGACCTTGCAATAATAAGGGGCCCATAACTTTTTCCTACTTCCTAGGGGACATGTTACTATCTAGGGCGATATTAGAGATTTTTGCCCAATGGGATTGGATTTGGGGTTTCTGGGGGCAGTTCTGGGACGGAGATGTGACCTACTTTGTTGCAGAGAAAGCAGACGACAGGCTTGCCCTTTACTCCTGTTGACGTTTTGCAAATGTGTCGTTCTGGCTGGTGTCTCTCTGGGTATACAGTTGTCGAGATGCCCATGAGATAGTTTGCCTCTCCGCAGGTGGACCATATGTTAGAACGCTGGCCACCGGTGACTTAGTTGGATGGACGTAAGACTTCGTCCTCTCCGAAATGCACTACATTCTCCAAGGGTGACTATCTCTGCTCATGGCCAGCTGTTGAAAAGCTAGAGACCGTGACCTGCTCGACAAGGATCGTTATTTCGGAAGGTATCAGCCAACCTGGCTTGCCTCCAATGCAGAGAGTAAGTCGACTATCCGTGCAGAAGACTCGAACCTCTGGTCCCACATGACTCCAGCCGGGGTTATCAATCATGAATAACTGCAGATCCAAGCCCTCAAAAGGAGAGACAGACCACTTTGTCTTTATACCAGCTGGTAAAAGCTTTGGTTTGGCTGTCTCCCAAATCCACTAGATTGACCACTGAGCCGCTTGCTTAATTTTAAAAACGCTTGCGGTTTTTGCTGGATACACATATATGCTCCCAACACAGTGGTCTTCACTACTTGATAATCAAAAATTAACGTCAATATAGATACTGACGTGAATTATCTTGTGCCTTACCCGAATAATGCTGTATGAGAAACCAACGATGCCCAATGCGGGGGGTTCCGGCACCTCGAGGCTCGAGCCTGAGTTTCGAACTTTCGAAAAATTGTCTCATGATTTCTGTAACTAAAATCATTTTACAGAATGCAAACTGCCCGTCCTTTCTCTTTCCCATGCAAATTTCGTCCCTCAAAGCTCTCTTTTCCCTAGTTGTCGCAAGATTTATTTTTTGCCAGCTCAAGTGACCAAAGGACGCTGATTCACCCTGTGACAACCCAGCTGCACTATACTGACTCATTTTGCTCCGTAGGAGTGTATCCATCTTACCTCCTGCAAACATAGAGTATTTGCTCTAGCTCCTCTAGAGGGAGGAGAGTCTCTGAGTAGCCACCTCATCTTCTATAGAGTTTGTCATCAATCAATTGATCGCAGTTGTGCAGCTGGTGTAGAGTGCTTGTAGTTAAATGCCAATGGAACGAGCACTTTAGCCAAACACGCTGTAGGGACCAATTTAGGTAGGTTAGTCGCAAGTAAATCCGGACACCAGAAACGTCTGAACTCCGTCTAGTGGCATATATTTATTCGCTATGACACAGAACATTGCAGCATACCCCAACGTAACACGTTAATATGGGCAGAACAAACGCTTAGCTATGCACAGTACGATTGTCAAATACTGCATACAACAAAAGCTGACTTCAAAATTCTCGCACACACCGAACCAGCTAGTTACCATCTGACACGCAAAATTTGAAGCAAATTCCAGACAGCACACTGAGTTCTAGAAGATTGACGTAGCGAACAGCACAACCGAACCAGCTACGGAAGTCGAGTCTGTTTGAACGGTCCCACAATAGCAAGCTGATCATAACAAGAGCAACTGACACGCAAAAGTTTGTAAAGCAAAGCCAGACACTACAAGCTGCACAAATGTTCCCTGCATGAGCTTCACCCTAAGCTCAAACCAGTTTCTCAAGTCCAGCTCCAACGCGCTCTCGTACAGGTCAACCTCATATTGACCACCCAGAATTCAAATGGCCTGTTATCACGGTGTAAGGGAGCAAAATATAACACGCAGAGAAAATTTAGACTTATATTATCCCTTCACCATTTAGAACAGCAATATGTTATCACTATGGTACAGTGATAAGTATAGTTGCACTCCACGGTAAGCAAGGAAGAAATAAAGCCACAAGATAGCAGACGTGCTCAACCAGCTCTAGAAAATGGTCATGAAAGTGGCAGAAGGAGAGCGATACCCACATAACCTCGGCATTTGCCAAAACTAAACTTCGTAGTGGCTAGAACCTGTCACTAGTTGAACGAGCGGGCCCCCCCCCCCCCCGCACACCATCAACAACTCTTAACAACCATGGTTCGCTGGTTGTGGGGAGCAAGCCTGATAAATGAGGAGTTGTGGATAACAGCGCCGAATAAAGGTTACGTACTCTTTGCATGCGGGCCACAATTGGACAGATGGTGGTGGTGTGTGGGGTTGAAGAAGGGTGGTGGGGTGGGGATGATGATGGTGGTGGTGGTGGTGGTGTGATGATGATGATGATGGGGGTGGTAAGTGGGGTTGTGAGGTGGTGGTGATGATGTTGTGGTAGGTGGTTGTGTTGTGGTGGTGATGGCGAGGTGTATGATGATGATGGTGGTAGTGGGTAGGTAGTGGTGGTGGTGAGGGTGGTATTGATGGTGTGGTGGTGGTGATGGTGGTGGCGGTGGTGAAGGTGGATTGGTGGTGGCTGGTGGTGGTGGTTTGTGTAGTGGTGGATAGTGGTGGTTGGTGGTAATGGTGGTGGTGGTGTGATAGTTTTGGTGATTGGTGAGGTGGATGGTGGGTGATGGTGGTGTGGTGGTGGTGATGGTGATGTGGTGGTGGTGGTGGTGATGTTGTGGCGGTGGCGTGGTGGTGATGGTGGTGATGGTGGTGGTGTGGTGTTTGTGATAGTGGTGATAGTGGTGGGGGGTAATTGGACTGGTGGTGTGGGTGATGGTGTGGTGGTGTGATCGTGGTGATGCGGGTGGTGGGTAATGTATGTGTTGGTATAGTGGTGGTGTGATAGTGTGATGGTTGGTATGAGTGAATGGTGGTGTGGTGGTGTTGGTGATGGTGTGTGGCGATGGTGGTGGTAGTGGTAATGGTGGTGGTGATGAGTGGTGGTGGTGATGGTGTGGTGGTGATGGTGGTGATGGCGGTGGAGTGGTGATGATGAAAATGGGTAAGTGGTGGTGGAAGTGGTGGTGAGGTGATGGTGATGGTGGCGGTGGTGGTGGTGGTGGATAAGTGTGAATGGTGGTGGGTGGTGATTGTGTGATAGTGATGGTGGTGTAGTGGTGGTGCTGATAATGGGTGGTGGTGTTGAGGTGTTGGTAGAAGGTGTTTGTGTTGATGGTGGGACGTTGAGATGGGTGAGGTGGGATGATGATGGTGTAGTGTGGTGGAGGTGATGGTGGTGGGTGGTGATGGTGTGATGGTGGTGTGGTGATGAGATGATGGTGGTGGGTGGGGTGTGAAGATTGGTGATGGTGGCGGTGATCGATTGGTGGTAAGATGGTGGCATGTGGTGGTGTGGAGTGATGGTGGTGATGGTGGAGTGTGGTGGTATGGGTGGTGGTGGTGGTGATGTGTTGTTGATTGGTGGTGGTGATGGTGGTCGGTGGTGATGATGATGGTGGTAGTGGAGTGGTGGTATGGTGTGGTGGTGATGGTGTGATGGTGGTGTGGTGATTGGTGGGATTGGTGGTGGTGGTGTGATGATGATGTATTGGTGGTAATGAGTGGTGGTGTGTGGGGGTGGTGGTGTGATGGTTGGTGATGGTGTGGAGGTGATGATGATATGTGGTAGTGGTGTGGTGTGGTGGGGGTCTGGTGTGGATAGGTGAATTGTGCCGGTGATGAGTGGGTTGGTGTGGAGTAGTGAGTGGTGTGATGGGGTTGGTGGTGATTGTGATGGGGTGGTGGTGATGAGATGATGGTGGTAGTGTGGTGGTGGTGGTGATATGGAGTTGGTGGTGATGTGGATGGTGGCTGTGATGATGGTGGTGATGGTGCAGTGGTGTTGGTGGTGGTGGTGTGTGGTGTGATGGTGGGTGGAATGGAGTTGGTGGTTGTGTAATGGTGGTTGTGTGGTGGTGGTTGGTGGTGATTGGTTGGTGGTGGTGATATGATGGTGTATGAGGGGTGTGATGGTGTGGTGTGATGGTGGTTGGGGGTGGTGATGATGATGATTGGTGTATGTGTGGTGGTGATGATGATGGTGATGGTGTCGGTGATGATGGTGGTGATAGGTGGCTAGTGGTGGAGCTGGTGATTGGTGGTGATGGTGTGATGGTGGTGGTGGTGATTGGTGGTGATGGCGGGGGGGGGGGGGGATGATGATTTGGTTATTAGTGGGTGTGGTGTGTTGGTGGGATTGGGGATGGTGGCTGTGATATGAGTGGTGATGGTGGCATGGTGGTGGTGGTGATGGTGTGGTGGTGGTGATGGGGGTGGTGGTGGTGTTGTTGGTGATGTGTGACTGAGGGTGATGGGGTGATGGTGGTAGTTGTAAGTAATGTAAGTGAGTAGTATTGTGTATAGTATTATTCTGTTGTAGTAGTAGTAACAGGAATAGTAGTAGTACTAGTAACAGTAACAGTAGTAGTAGTACCAACTACAACTACTACTACTAGAAGTAGTAGTATCTAAGGAACAGCCATTAGTAGTAGTAACTCCTCCTCTCCCGCTCTTCATCTCAATCCCTAGCCTCCGTTGCTCTCTCTCTCTCTCTCTTCTCTCAGTCTCAAACCGATCGTCTCCTCTCTCTCTCTCTCTCTCTCTCTCGCTCTCTCTCATCGTTATCCTAATCTATCTATCTCTCTGTCTCCTCACTCTTCTGTCTCTCTCTCCGTAATCTCTCTTGTCTTCTGTCTTCTCTCTGTCTCTCTGTCTCACTAGGTCTCTCTCTACTCTCTTCTCTCTCATTCTCTCTCTCTCTTCTGTCGTGTCTGTACAGTTTTCTGTCTCTTCTCTCTCTCTTCTCTCTCTCTTCTCTCTCTCTCTGTCTGTTCCTGTCTGTCTGACCTCTCTCTCTCACTCTCTCTCTCGATCATCTCTCAGTCTCTCCTGTCTCCTCTCCATCTCTCCGATCGTCTCAACTTCTGTTCTTTTCATTCTCTCATCTCTCTCTCCTAACTTTTCTCCCTCGCCTCTCTCTCTGTCTCTATCTCTCGCTAACTAAACTCTCTTCTCTCTCTCTCGTCTCTGTCTTCTTCTCTCTCTCTCTCTCTCATCTCTCTCTAGTCTCTCTCTCTGTCATTCTCCTCTCTGTCTCTTCTCTCTCCTCCTCTCGCCTAACATTTCTCTCCTCTTCTCTCTTCCACTCTCTCTATTACTCGAGTCTCTTCACTCTCTCTCTCTCTCTATCCTCTCGGTCCTCTTTCTTCTCCTCTCGCTCTTCGGTGTCGAGCTCTCCTCTCCTTCTCTTCCACTCTCAGCTCCTTCACTCTGGTCTTCTCTCTCTCTTGTCTCTGTCTCTGTCTCTCTCTCGCTCTCTCCTCTCACTTACTCTCTCTCTCCTCGCTCCCGTCTCACGATCTCCTCTCTCTCGTCTTGCTCTCTTCGATCATCTCTCTCTGTCCACACACTCTCTACCAGTTCTCTCTGTCTCTCTTCTCATCTCTTCTCTGTTCTCTCTCTGCTCTCTCCCTCATCTCGCTCTCTCTCGTCTCTCTCCCTCTCTTACGTCTCCTTTCGATTCTATCTCGCTCTCTCTCTCATCTCTCATCTATCATCGTCATCTCTTCATCTCTCCATCCTCTCTCGCTGTCTTTCTCGTCTCTCTGTCCTCCTGTTCACCACTCATCCTTCTCTTCTCTCTCTTCTGTCATCTCTCTCCTCTGTCCTCTACTCTCTCATCTCTCTGGCTCTCTCCTCTCTCACTCCTCTTCTCTCTCTCTCTGTCATCTGTCTGTCTGTCTCTCCTCGTCTGTCCTCTCCCTCATACGCTCCTACTCTCTCTTCTCTCTCCTACACTCTCTCAATCTCACCTCTTTCTCTCACCATTCTCTCGTCGTCCTCACTCTCTCTCTCATCCCTCTATCTCACATCTTCCTCTCCTCTCTCAGCCTCTGTCCTCTCTCTACTGCTCTCTCTCATTCTCTGTGCTCTCTCTCTCTCTCTCTCTGATGCTCTCGTCTCCTTCTGCTCTGCTCTCTTCTTCTCTATCTCTCTCGTCTCATGACTCTCGGGCTCCTCTCATCATCTTATCAATCTCGTCTGTCTCACTCTCTCTTGCTCGTCTCTCTCTGTCTCGGTGCTCGTCTCTCTCTCTCTCGTCTCCTCTCTCTGTCCGCTCTCCTCTCTCTCTCTCTCTCATCTCATTTCTGCTGCATCTCTCTCCTCTCGTCCTCTCTCCTCTCTCTCTTCTCTACTCGCTCTCTCGTCACTCTCTCCTCTGTCGCTTCTCTTTCTTGCGTCTCGTCTCTCTCTTATTCTCGACTCTCATCTGTCTCTCTCACTCGTCTCTCTCACTCTCTCTCTACTTCTCTCTCGTCTCTACTCACTCTGTCACTCTCTCTCTCCGTGTCTGCTCTCGTCCTCTCTGTTCTCTCTCTCTCTCGTCCTCTTCATCTATCTCTCTCATATCATCATCGCTTCTCTTGCTCCCGGCCTCTTCATCTCTCTCTCTCTCTCTCTGTCTCAAGTCGAGTCTCTCTCTCTCGATCTCTCATCTCTCCCCTCTCTCTCTTTCTTCTCGTCTCTCTCTGTCTCTAGTCCTCTCTCTCTCGCTGTCTGTCTGTCTCTCTCCTCGTCTCTTCGCTCTCTCTCTCATCTCCTCTCTCTCTCTCTACTGCAGCTCTCATCTCTTATCTCTCTCATCTCTCTGTCTGTCACATCTCTCCGTCTCTCTCTCTCGTCTCTCTCTCTCATCTGCTCTCTCTGTCTCATCTCTCTGCCTCTGTCCTCATCTCTGCTCTCTCTCTCTCTCCTCTCCTCATCTCCTCTTCTCTTCTCTCCTCATCTCTCTCTCTCTGTCCTCCTCTCTCTCTCTCTCTCATCTCTCACTCTCTCTCTCTCTCTATCCTCTCTCATCTAGTCTCTACTCTCTCTGTCTCTCTGCTCTGTGTATCTCTCTGGTCTCTCTGTCTCTCTCTCCTCTCTCTCACCCCTCTCTTCTCTCTCCTCTCTCTCTCTCCTCATACTCGTCTCTGTCTCCTCTCTCATCTCCAATCTCACTTTTACCAAACTCGTCTTCTGTCACACTCTCCTCGACTCCTCTGTCTCGTCGTCCTCGTCGATCTCTGCTCTCTGTCTCTGCTCTCTGTCTGTCCTCGTCTCTGGTCTCGTCGCTCAACTCTGTTGACGTCTTTCCCTACTTCTCTGGCATTCGTCTCTCTCTCGTCTCTCTCTCTCCTCATCTCACGTCTGATTCATCTCTCTCTATCTCTCCTCTCATCTCTCCCTCTCTCCGCACTCTCTGTCTCTGTCTCTCTCTCTCTCCTCTTCTCCTCTCATCTCTCTCCGTCTCTCTCTGTCATCTGTTCTTGTCACTCTCAGTCTCTCGTCATCTCATCTCTTCTGGTCTCTCTACTCGTCTCGATCTCTTCTCCTCTCTCTCTTCTCTCTCTCCTCTCTTCTCTGTCTGTCTCTGTCTCCTCTTCTCTCTCTCTCATCTCTCTCTCTCTCTCCTCTCACTCTCCTCCTCTCACTCGTCGTCCGTCTCTCTCTCTACGTCTCTCTTTCTCTCTCTCATCTGCTCTTCCATTCTCTGTCCTCTGTCTCTCTCTCTCGTCTGCGTCATCTGTCTAGTTTTTACCCCCCCTGTCTGGTGCTGTCTCTCTCTCGTCTCTCTCTCTCTCTGCCTCGAAGAGATTGTCACCTCTTTTACTCGCACCTCTCCTCTCTCTTCTCTCTCTCTCTCCTCTCTCTCTCATCTCTTTTTACTCTCTCTCCTTGCTCTGTCTTGTCGCTCTCTGTCTCTCTCTCTGTCTCTCTCTCTCCATCTCTCTCGTCGTCTCTCCTCTCCTGTCTCTCGCTCTACTCTCTCTCTCATCGTCTCTCATCTCTCTCTCCGATCTCTCCTCTCTCTCTGCGTCTCTCACTCTCTCGACTCTCTCTCTCTCTCTCTTTCTCTCTCTCGTCTCTTAAGAATATATTGTTTTGGAATACTTTATCTAGAAAAGGTTAACACCAAGAGTTTCTTTTGAGTATTTGTAAGCTGTAAAAAATATAACTATTTTTTTTGTAATATTCCTGCATTCTTAATAATTGTAAATATATTGTAAAATAAAAGGACACAAGTGCAACTAATGTGACATTTATTGTGGCAACGTTTCGCTCTCCAGGAGCTTTATCAAGCCATTACAAACAATACATGGGCACAGAGGGTATATAAAGGCTCAGAGTGAGGTGAATAAACCATACCCCCGGCCGGGATTGAACCCGCGGTCATAGAGTCTCAAAACTCCAGCCCGTCGCGCTAGCCACTAGACCAGCTAGCCACAATAAGATTCATCCAACTAGGTATATTTCTACACCATAGGAAAGTTAGCACAGGCACCTCTGTGACCACAAATGCAAGTTTTTACAGACGAATCTCCAGCTAGCGTGGCCGTGACGAACTCTAGCTCAAGTCCCTTCACTGCCGTCAACATGACTTAAGAAATCGTAATGACACGGCAGTAATGTTGACGGCAGTGAAGGGACTTGAGCTAGAGTTCGTCACGGCCACGCTAGCTGGAGATTCGTCTGTAAAAACTTGCATTTGTGGTCACAGAGGTGCCTGTGCTAACTTTCCTATGGTGTAGAAATATACCTAGTTGGATGAATCTTATTGTGGCTAGCTGGTCTAGTGGCTAGCGCGACGGGCTGGAGTTTTGAGACTCTATGACCGCGGGTTCAATCCCGGCCGGGGGTATGGTTTATTTGCAATCGTGTCATTACGATTTCTTAAGTCATGAGGTGAATACTAGTGAATACTAGTGTAATGGCTTGATAAAGCTCCTGGAGAGCGAAACGTTGCCACAATAAATGTCACATTAGTTGCACTTGTGTCCTTTTACTTTACATATTGTCGGTAATTCTACCAACTTTATTACAATCTGTAAATATATTACTGGTACAAAAAAATATTAAACAGTAATTGTTAAGTGATTCTAACTAACATTTTATATACACCCTTAATGACCCTCGTGCGATAGATAGAGTTCAAACCCCCATGAACCAACCAACGACTGGACTTACCGGTCGACAGACTCTTCAACAGCGGAATCAAAATACAGTTCTTTAGTGGTGGCGCCTCCACTGACTGTATTCCAAAATTCGTCTGATGATCTGGACACATAATTGGTCTCTGGACAGTACTGTCTCCTGCCAGTGTACTGAAGCACCACACAGATACTCGCGAACAAAATGTTGAATTTCCACCGCTGGAGACTAATCAGTGGTGCAAGTGGTGATACAGTGGTGCGCAAGAAAGGTATAAAATACCGACAATATGAAAGTTAAGACACATGTGCAACATCTGGATATCTTTATTGTAGACGTTTCGCCATCCAGTGGCTTTATCAATACAGATTCTAGGACATAATTGGAAGACAGTAGAACTATATACAAAAGATGAGGTAATCAGTCCCTCAGCCTTGGAGTTAGTGTTCACAGCATCGTGGTGGAGGAGAATCTGGAGCAAAGGTAAGAAGACTGGCGGTTATATAGGCGTCAGTGGATAAGGACGTGTAGCAGACGAGGGCATAGTCACTGGTAGGTGGGATTCCCCAGTGGAAATAGGTCCTACCCAAAGGGATGGGTTAGTTGTAGCAGCCGTGAAGAAGATCTTGTAGATGTCCTCTGAACGTCCTTATCCACTGACGCCTATATAACCGCCAGTCTTCTTACCTTTGCTCCAGATTCTCCTCCACCACGATGCTGTGAACACTAACTCCAAGGCTGAGGGACTGATTACCTCATCTTTTGTATATAGTTCTACTGACTTCCTATTATGTCCTAGAATCTGTATTGATAAAGCCACTGGATGGCGAAACGTCTACAATAAAGATATCCAGATGTTGCACATGTGTCTTAACTTTCATATTGTGGTGTGTCTAGGATGACCTGTCTGGACTACCATCCCGTGGCTCGTTTCTTCCTGTAAATTCTCAAATATATCATATTTTAGCTTATTTTCTTTGTGCTCTGAAAGAGCATTTACAGACTTAATCTTAGGGTTGAAGTCTATTCCCTCTTGGTTCAACTTTTCATGAGCTCTCCTCTTCCTCCCTCTCTGTGTGATCATTAAGGGTTTAGAGCTTTTTCACGATTCCTCTTGTAACATCATTGACCTTATCTTACTAAGACTCAGCAAAAGACCTATCCTAAGCCAAAACAATGTCACATCTCCCTTAAATTTTATGATTACTAACGACGACTTGACTCCTCAGAGACCAGGAAGTAATTAACTCTCCTAGTACTGAGCCTTCACCACTTCTTTCGCTGAATGACCCACGTGTGTTAAGCGCTTCCCGAAATTCAGTCAACAATTTCGAAAGTCTGAGGTCCCCAATAATTCTTTGAAAAATTCTCAACATGTGCGTCCAGCGTCAACCTCTGTGCCTAACAGAGTTGAGCTCCTCAAGCTGAGTGCACTGAGGACTAAGTCAAGCGGAAGTCATGAGCATCCATTCAGATTCACTTATATCCATTCGAGATCTGTCAAATTCAAATCCAGTACGATTTCAGTAGTCTTCTCCATCCCAGGAAAGTGACTGGACTGCACATGACATTATCCAGCCGGACAGACCAGTGGGTGTCACATGCACCGAGAACATCCAACGTTTTCCCCTTAGAATTCCCGTATTTACAAGCTACAGCTTAGCTGAAGAAAAAAATAACATAAACATCGTAAGCCTTTATTGTAATATTTGGCACAATATCTTTATGAAACTGATAAACGTTTCATCCTTGAGCGAAATATTTTAATTAAGGCTTGTGCTGTTTCACCTGCTTGTCTTTGTCACCTTTGTGCTGGAGTCGCATGACACAGCTCGTGCATTATTTCAAGAGGCGGGCTTCTCTAGCGGAATCCTTTCACTAAGGTGATGCTAACTATTACTGACCGAGCAGGAAATTAAACCCGAAGTGGATGAGGGACACGGATGCCCCTGCCACTACGCATCTCACGAAGTCATGAGAGAGGCAGCGGCGGAGCGTGGAGGCTGTTTCTCATCCCATGAGAAATTCCGACGCCAAACTGACATTCACTGCCTCTTAAAATTAAGGACACGTGTGCAACACTTGGGTATCTTTATTTGAGAGACGTTTCGCCCACCAAGGGGGCTTTATGAATACTTCACCCAATAAAGATACCCAGAGGCTGCACATGGGTCTTAGTCATCAACTTGTTGGTATTGTATACCTTTGGCAATACTGAAAGTATAATGCATTACAACATTAAAATTGAATAGCATCATACTAAGTAATATTGTAAATATCTTTGCCTCACTGGCTCTCCTTCACACACAACAACAAGTAGTTAGTTAAGAGAATTTAGAAACAGCTTTAGAGAAGTGAAACGCGTGTAGATACTCTCAGATGTTTCTGATCAGGGTGCTGTGAGCCCGAGTTGGGACAGGAAGAGATGGTTGAACGTATATAGCAATAAAATTTAAGAAAAATGAAGAAAGAAAGTAGAAGAAGGAGAAGAAGAAAAAAACGAGAATGATGAAGATGGAGGTAAATATCTAATGCAAATGCGGTGGGAGATTAAGAGAGGTGGGAAGAAGAGGTATGTTGGTAGATAGATAGTAGGGGGAGTCAGTGTGTTACAAGAAACAACAACAGCAGCAAAATTAAGAATTCCTCTCACGGCAAAATGTCTTTCAAAAAATAAAATAAATAAATAAATAAAAACAAGGATATACTTGAAGGAGCGGCCTCACAAGTAAAAGAAACAATTCCACAGCTGCTGGGAATGAGGCTGTAAAACCGACAAGCTCATAAAAACCACACTATGGCAAGCTTTATTGAGACGATGCTGAGCTTAAAGACCAAGCTTTCCCAAGTCTGAAGAAAGAACATGGTAAGTATAGGTGTGTACACACACACACACACACACACCTTCTTTCTGAATCATGTGAGGAGGGAGGTGTGTGTTGAGAATCACATGGGCCAGGGGTCCCACCAACTGGAATCACATGGGCCAGGGGTCCCAACAACTGGAATCATGTGAGCCGGGAGTCCCACCAACTGGAATCACGCGAACCAAGGGTCCCACCAATTGGAGTCAAGTGAGCCAGGAGTCCCACCAATTGTAATCACGTGACCAAGGGTCCCACTAACTGGAATCACGTGAGCCAAGGATCCCACCGACTGAAATCACATGAACCACGGATCCCACCAACTGGAATCTTCCCTGGCTCTGGGTGACGGTGTCCTGGATACAATAAAAGCCAATTCCAGTCACTTTCTTCTGTTCGGATAACCATGCTCGCCCTGGGCCAGTCCTTGGTACGATACCGCGTTACAGTGTACAACACGGACGTTCATAATGTTGGCACTGTCAATATGTCTGTTAGAATGATTGTGGATGAATCCTTAGCCGTTTCACCAACGTGTACTTTATTACAAGCGCCACAAGGGATAACGTAGATGTCTGCAGTTTCTTCTGACTTGGGTTAACAATCTTAGACCTCATAATGTCTCTGGTAGTGTGGAAGTGACGGTGACGGTTATTTAACCGTCTTAGGTAACCGAGAAGTATGGAAAACGGTTTCTATATCGACTCTGTTAAGCTTTTTTTCTGCTTTCCTTCTGCAGTCCCGTACGAAAATGCCAGGAAAATGTAAATTGAGGAGGAGGAGGAGTATCTGTGATTCTGAGACACTCGTCTTCCAGGAAATCTGAGCTGCAGATTCTGAGAGCCCTTAGGAAGAACCCCAACAGAACACCTGAACACCTCTCTTATTGCCAGTGTGGTGGAGACCAGAGATGAATTATACTATTCTGGTTGGTACCTTTACGCACACCTTGTACCACAAATGCTGTCAATGTTTTCGAAGTTTTCTCCCTGGCTTTCGCTCCAATATTCCCTTCATACATACTAATTTTCCTCTCTTGTGTTTCCCCAGTCAGGTGATTATGTACCATTTGAAATCTTGCAGTTCCCTCTTTAGCGCCGCTTTTTCTGAATCTTTCGTTGGATGGCCATGACTTAAAAACACTAAAGTATTCCCGGTAGTTTCATGTTGAAGCCTTTGGCATACACGAGCAGGCTGTTGCCGAGAACAATAAGGGTGTCAATCCTGCCTGTCGACCAGGAATCGACGACCAGTTGTGTTAAGTCAACAGTTTTTTCTCTCAAACCCTACATTTTGCGGGAGGGGGGTAACTGTGTATTTATCTCCACAAGGTCACTTACATTGGGGTTTTTCACTTAATTTTTTTCTGTTTTTTTTTTTGGGGGGGGGTAAAACAGTTAATAGGTCTTACCCGGGCGGCAATCCTTTGCAGGGTTTTCAATATCGCGTGCTGCTGACGTTGTACGTGGGGCCTCAGTTCCCTTTCCCGGTGTTTCTTTTTGCCCCAGGCCTCATTTTCGTGGTCTTTGGTATTGACCGATAATCCCGGATCAGGTCTCGCAGTTTTAGATGAACCCCAAACCACCAACAGGAAGTAAGAACCGGCAGCAAACACTGTAGCAACATTTAACAAAAATAAAAATTTAATAACAAAACACTAGCAAAAATAACATTAGAAAAACAAACAAAACAGCAACAACATTAGCGCAATACCCCCTTTCCACCATCCCCCTGGCATAAAAAACTCTGCAGTAAAAAAATTTGGAAACCCAAAAACACTAGAAGGAAAAACCAGAAGGAACAATACAGAAGGAACAACCCAGCAGCAAGAACACTAGAAGGAACAACACTAAAAGGGAAAACACTATGGGGAACAAACTAGAAGGAACAAACAAAAAAGGAACAATACTTCAAACAACACTAGCGGGAACAACACCGCAGGAACACACACAGCCACAACACTAACAGCAACAGCACTAACCGCAACTACACTAACGCAATAACACTTCAGAAAAACCACTAGCAGCAACAACACTAGAAGGAAGACCCCTTTTAAAAGGAACAACACAACACAACAAACACAAACCAGCAACAACACTAACAGCAACACACCTACCGAAACCCATAACAACAACATATCAGTAACTTTTACTAACAACTTTTAACAAGCGCAAAAACAACCCCCTTTTTAAAAAATCTGAATCAACACATCACCCAAATTTTTTCCTGCAATTGTGATTCCATCTTAAAATATCAGGTAGAATACAAATTTTGTTGACCTAAAAACCAAGTATTATTTTTTTATTGATTTCTCTTTGCCATTTAAAAAAGTATAATGGACCGGGTTTAATGGCCCGAGCAAACTAGTGTACTCAATAAAATAGAAGATGAGAATTATACTTCGGGTCTAATATCGAAGAAGTTAAGAGGCCCTTTCGCGGTTCAATATGCGTTTTTTTCCAAATTTTACGTACAGTAAACAATCAGGCATTAGATCCCGGAGAAAATTTTGCTATTTTCCTTTTGCTAGACTGAAAATAGAAAGAAAAATTAATGGGAATCTTCTCATTTTTTTGTTTGTTTTATTGTACTTACAGAGTAGTAGAAGTAGCAGTAGGGTACTACTATACTGTTACCCAGCTCCCGCCCCTGGCAAGTATGAATATGGACTTTTGTATGTACAAACGAGTAAAAAAATCGCACGTTTGTCTCTTTAACGTTGAAATTATTAGAAAAGCGCCTTGTTTTCCCCACCCTCCCTATAAAAAAAACAGGGGGCCCCAACCCCCGTCCCCCCCCCCCAGTTTTTTTTTTTGTGCAAAACCTTTCCTCAAAATTTTCCCCCTCTCCTCCTCCTCCCCCCTCCTCCTCCCCCTGACCTTTTTTTTTTTGCTGCCTCCTTTCTTTTTCATTCCATCCTCGAGGGAAGTGTTTTCCAAAAGGAAGCGCATAGGGGGTTTTTTGGGAGGGAAAGGGGACGATCGGGACCAGGATCTTTGAAGCATTGGGGGTTTCCGGGGCCGAGAATACCTCCTCCAGCCCTTAGAAAAATGAAATTTCAATCGATTAGTGCCCGTAGACTCTTCAGCATTGCAAATGGGCAGACAATACTGAACCCGAAAGGGGTAATGCAAAGTCATTTTAAGCGGGGAAAACCCATTACTGACGGCCGCACCGGGCAGCGTTTTGTGTGGGGGGGGGGGGGGGAAGGGTAAAAAACAAATACCCCACTGCGGGTGAAAATTTGAAAAATAAAATTTTTTCCCCCTTGAATTTCCTTTTAAATTACTGGTGCTAATTATTTTGTAGCCTGCATGGACTTTGGCCCGTGAAGCGCACTGTTCCAAATAACTAATGTTGTATGATTTTGTTGAAAGGGGAAAAAAGGGTTTTTGGTATCGTTCGTAAAATGGGGATTTTTTGGATGGAAGGGGGAAAAAAGGGGGGAGAGAAAGAGGACGCAGAGGGGAGATGGGATAAATTTTGGCCAAATTCAGACAAATTTATATTGACTTTCCCCAAACTTGGTCAAATTTTCCTGGCTGCAACAGTGGGGAAATCAACAAAATCCTGGCATGGTCCATCAGTTTTGGGTCCCCTCGCTGGGGTTCATCAGTGTGGGCCACTCAGCTGTGGCCCACTCAGCTGTGGCCACTCAGCGGGTCCACTCAGTGAGGGTTTCTCAGACTTGTCCACACGGACCAAAAAAATTTAAAGGGACATTTGAAATAATAATTAAAAAAAAAAATAATAAAAAACGCCCTTTTTGGAGAGCCTAAAAACGGAAAAATAAAAAATACTAAAAATTTTAATATACAAAAACAGGGGATGAATATCTTGGGGGGTTTTAGCGTTTTCCCTTGAATTTAAAAAACATTTTCGAGTTTAAAAAAGAAAAATATAGAGAGAGCCTGAAAAATGAGGGTACGATGATAGCCCCACTTCTTGGACAGAAGCTTTCGTCGTATAAAGAACCCCCCCTTAAAGGGTTTTCCCCTCCACTGAGAACTCGCTGCTCCCCGGATCCCCCCAGCCCTACATGCCACCACGGGAACCCCCCCACCCTACACTGCCCACCACGGGAAGCCCCCACCTACACTCCCACCATGGAACCACCCAGCCTACACTGCCACCAGGGAAGCACCCGGGCTACACTGCCACCACTGGAAGCACCCACCCTACGCTGCCCCCACGGAACCCACCCAGCCACACTGCCACACGGGAAACACCCAGCCCACTGCCACCACTGAAGCACCCACCCCTAACTGCCACCACCGGTCCCCCCAGCCTCACTGCCACACTGGAAGCCCCCACCCTACACTCCCACCACTAGAAAGCACCCGCCTACATGCCCCACCGGATCCCCCAGCCTACACTGCCCCCACGGAACCCCCCCAGCCTACACTGCCCCACTGGAAGCAAAGCCTACACGCCCCCACGGAAAGCACCCCCCCTACGTGCCACCAGGGAAACCCCCGCCTAACTCCCATCATGGAAGCCCCGCCTACACCCCACCACCGGATCCGCCCCAGCTACACTGCCCCGGGAAACCACCCCCCTACATGCCATCACTGGAAGCCCCCACCTTTCATGCACCACTGGAAGCCCCACCTACACTTCCCTCTGGAACCCCCCCAGCCTACATGCCCCCCTTGAAGCCCCAGCCTACACTGCCACCACGGGAAACCACCCACCACATGCCATCAGGAAGCCCCCACCCCTACACTCCACCACGGGAAGCACCCCCTACACTCCCCACCACTGGAACCACCCACCTACACTGCCCCCCACTGGAAAACCCCCCACCCTACACTGCCCCCAGGGGAACCCCCCCACCCTACCCCCATAGGGGATCCACCCAGCCTACACTCCCACCTAAAACCACCCCCCCACAGCCCACCCCCGGATCCACCCACCCTACCTGCCAAAACGGGGAACCCCCCAGCCTTCTGCCCCAAATTGGAACCCCACCCACCTAATGCCACCACTGGAACCCGGAGCTACACTGCCACCACTGGAGCCCCCAATACCTGCCACCCCCGGGGAATCCACCAGCCTACCTGCCACCCTGGAAAACCCAGTCTACACCCCAAACGACGGGAAAAACCCGCCTACCTGCCACCACTGGGAACCCCCCACCCTACCTGCCACGACCGGAACCCCCAAGCCTACACTGCCAACAAAACCACCCCCCTACATGCCACCGGGGAACCCACCCACCCTCACTGCCCCCAGGGAAAGGCACCCGCCTACACTGCCCCCAAAGGAAGCCCCCACCCTACACTGCCACCAATGGAAGCCCCCAGCCTCACTGCCACCACTGGAAGCACAAACCCTCATCCACTACGGATCCACCCATTTACACTGCCACCAGGGAAAAACCCACCACATTCAACCGGATCCACCAAGCCTACACTGCCACCATGGAACCCCCCAGCCTACACTGCCATACTGCAACCCCCCCGCCTAAAAGCCCCCATGGAACCCCCCAGCCTACACCCCACACTGGAGCCACCCACCTACCTCCCAAACCCCCGGGACCACCCAGCCTAACTGCCACCACGGGAACCCCCCAAGCCTAAAATGCCCCCCACTGGAACCACCCAGCCTACACTCCCCGCCCACGGGGAACCCACCCAGCCTACACTGCCCCCACTGGAACCACCAGCCTCCCCTCCCACCCCCGGATCTAGCAGCCTACACTGCCACCACGGGAACCACCCACCTACACTGCCACCACCGGATCCCCCAAACCACATGCCCCACTGGAACCACCCACCTAAAACTGCCCCACTGAAACCACTTAGCCAACATTGCCCCCGGAACCAACCACCTGAACTGAAACCCACTGGAACCCCCACCTACATGCCACCGCCGGATCCACCCACCTACACTGCCCACCCTCTGAAACCCCCCACCTCCCTGCCACCACTGGAACCCCCCACCTTCACTGCCCCACTGAACAACCCAGCCACATGCCACCCCCGGATCCACCCGCCTACACGCCCCCCGGGGGAACCCCCCACTACACGCCCCCACCGGATCCACCCAGCCCACTGCCCCAACGGAACCACCGCCTACACTGCCACCACGGGAAAGCACCCACTCACGCCCCCAGGGAACCCATCCACCTCCCTGCCACTACTAAAACCCACCCGCCTACACTGCCACCACTGGAACCCCCCACCTACACTGCCACCAGGGAAAGCACCACCCTTTACATGCCCCACTGGAACCCCCCACCTACACTGCCACCCTGGAAGAAACCCAGCCTACACTCCCACTGGTCCCCCAGCTTACACTCCCACCACGGGAAGCACCACCTACCTCCACCACCGGATCCCCCCGCCTAAACTCCCACCACTGGAACCCCCCAGCTACACACCACTCGGAACCCCCCGCCTACACTCCCAAACCCACGGAACACCAGCCACACGCCACCACTGGAAGCCCCCACCTACACTGCCCCACTGGAACCACCCAGCCTCACGCCACTACGGGAACCCACCAGCCTACACTCCCACCACGGGAAGCACCCAGCTACAGTGCCACCAGGGAGCCCCCACCCCTACATGCCACCACGGGAACCACCCAGCCTACACTGCCACCTGGAAGATCCAGCCTACACTCCACTACCGGGATCCACCATTTACATGCCACCACTGGAACCACCCGACTAACGCACCCCCGGGATCCCCCCAGCTACACTGCCACCACGGGAACCACCCAGCCTACATCCATACGAAAAACCCAGCCTATACTGCCACCAGGGAACCACTAGCTACCTGCACCACTAAAAACCCCCCATTCTACACTCCACCCCCGGGATCCCCCCCCCAGCCTACACGCCACCCACGGAACCACCCACCCTACCTGCACCACGGAACACCCGCCTACCTCCCCACCCACGGAACCACGCGGCCTACACTGCCCCAACCGGGATCCACCCAGCTACACTGCCCCCCACGGAACCCCCCCAGCCTACACTGCTCCCCCACGGAAACCCCCACCTACCTGCCACCCAATGGAACCCCCCCGGCCCAAATGCCCCCCCTGGAACCCCCCAGCCAACTCACCAGGGATAAAACCCCCTACACTGCCCCACTGGAACCCCCGCCTACACTGCCCACCCCCCGGTCCACCCAGTACACGCCCCCACTGGAACCACCCACCCTACACTCCCCACCAATGGAAGCACCCGCGTCCCCTGCCCCCCAAGGAACCACCCAGCCACCTGCCACCACTGGAAAACCCACCTACCTGCCACCCCCGGATCTCCTAGAAAACTGCCCCCTCGGGAACCACCCAATTCAACTGCCACCACGGATCCCCCCAGCCTCACGCCATTCTGGAACCCCCCAGACACATGCCACCACTGAAAACCCCTTACCACATTGCCCCACTGGAACCCCCCAGCCTGCACTGCAACCATGGACCCCAGCCAACACTGCCACCACCGGATCCCCCCACCCTACATCCCACCTTGAAACGACCCCCCCTAACTGCCCCATGAACCCCCAAAGCCTACACTGCCACCCACGGGAAACCCCCCTATATTGCCCCCACCGGATCCACCCGCCTACACTGCCACCACTGGAACCCCCAGCCTACACTGCCACCACCGTTTACTCAGCCTATACCTCCACCCGGGAACCCCCCAGCTACACTGCCCCCACGGGAACAGCCAGCCACATGCCCCAGGGAAACCATCCAGCCACACTGCCACCACTGGAACCCCCCACCCACACTGCAACCACGGATACACCAGCCTAAAAGCCACTACTGAAACCACCCACCTACACTGCCACCCCCCGGATCTACCCGCCTACCTGCCCCCCGGGGAACCCCCCCAGCCTACACTGCCACCACCGGACCCACCTAGCCTGCACTCCCACCCCGGACCACCCACCCCTACACGCCACCACTGGAACCCCCCACCCTTTCACTGCCACCACGGGAACCACCCGTACATTCTCACCACGGAACCACCCCAGCCTCACTCCCACAATTTTAACCACCCCCTAAATTGTTACCACTGGAACCCCCCACCTACATGCCCCCAAAGAAACCACCCAGCCTCACTCCCACCAGGATCTCCCAGCCTACACTGCCCCCATGGAACCCACCCAACCTACACTGCCACCAGGGAAAAACCCACCAGCCTCATTTCCCCAGGAACCACCCACCTACACTGCAACCACGGGAACCCCCCACCACTGTTAAAAAAAAACGCGTTTCTGAAACTTAGAGATCTCAGTGAATTAAAAGGACTCCCCCTTCTAGCATCCACCCCTGTTATGGGTTTTCGTAACAAGTACATATCTTGTCCAATTACCCATTGAATTTCAGTAGATTCAATAGTGCTTCAGGTTTACAAGGGTGGCTACTAACTGAAAAATTTAAAAATTTTAAAAAAATTTTAAAGTCTAGGGTTTTTATAAAATTTAAAATTAAATTAAATTTAAATCACGTAATCAAAAATCACATTCTGAGTACAATATTTTTGGCTGAAAAGCACATATCACATTTATAATTTTTAAGTACCGTCGGGTACATTAACTTTTATTAAGAATTACAAATATGTAAAGTAAGTTTGTGTTGGGGTTTTGAAGTGTTATAGTAGTTGATGTCTCAAGACTCACTGACAAAACAAGTGACTGACAAAGTCCTCAAATAAAAATTCTTGACCAACGGGAAATTTAAACAGTCTGCGAACAAGAAAAAAATGCTAACCCAAAAAGCAATATAACAACAGCTGCGAACAAAAACACGAACAAGGAAAAAAAAGACACTAAGTGGGACCACAGCAGATCCTCCACAAAAGCCACCAACTCCCTACAAAAAATCTAAGTTCAGCATAAGAAAATCCCCCTTGAAATACACAGTACACTAAAAGTTAGGTCAGGACCCGAGTTACTAGAGTGGTCTTGAACACACAACCCCGTACAAAAAGTCGAAAACACTAAGTCTTTTTCAGTGTTTCTGTGAACAGAGTTTTAAAAGAAATAACAAAAATAATGAGACAGACAAACTGCCAAAAACCCCAAAAGAGTCTAGACCCCACTGAATATTTTAGGGGAGGGAGGACCCCCCCCCTCGATCAGTGATAGCTCCCTGGGTTGCTGCACGCAACAACGAGGGGGAAAGGAGCTAAGGCCAAAAAACGATAATTTCAGAGTTGACTTGAACGAACACAAAAAGTTACATCCCACCAAAAAAGGGAAACTACGTCAAAAAACAAAATAAAGCAATACATTACGATTTAGTTTATCGCAAATTAAAAAAAATAAAATTCAATGAAAGGGAAAAATAATTAATACATAAAAAACATTGCACCCCTTCCGGGTTGCAAAACCACACTTCCCCACCGGGTACCCCAGCCTACCTCTACCCCCCTAAAACCCCCCAGCTACACGCCCCCTGGGAAACCCCCCAGCCTTCACTGCCCCCACTGAAACCACTTAGCCCACATTGCCACCCCCTGAATACCCAGCCCGCACTGGGCAACCACTGGAACCCCCCAGCCCCACACTGCCACCTAGGATCCACCAACCTACACTTCCACCCCCTGAAACCACCCACCCACACTGCCACCACTGGGAACCACCCAGCCACACTGCCCTCCTGGAACAAACCCCCTAATTTCCCCACGGGTCCCCCCACACATGCCACCACCCGGGTCCACCAACACTGCCACCCTCTGAAACCAAACCCCCCTACCTGCCACCCTGGAACCCCCCAGCCTCACTGCCCCCCAGGGGGAAAACCCCCGCCCACATTGCCCCCACGGGTCCACCCAGCCCACACTGCCACCACCCGGCCACCGCCCACACTGCCCCCCTCTGAAACCACCCGTTACATGCCACCACGGAACCACCCAGTTTCACGCCCCACGGGAACCACCCCCGCCTACACTGCCACCACCGGATCCCCCCAGCCTACACTGCCACCACCATGGGAAACCCCCCACCACATGCCCCCTGGAACCCCCCAGCCCATTGTCCCATGGAACCACCGCCTACACTACAACACTGGAACCACCCCCCTACGTGCCACCACGGATACACCCACCTACACGCCACCCACTGAAACCACCCCCTACACTGCCACCACGGAACCCCGCAGCCCCACTGCCACCCCCCTGGGGAACCACCCCCTAACTGCCACCCACGGAAAACCAGCCAAACTGCCCCATGGAACCCCCAGCCTCATGCCCCACCCCGGGTGTACCCGCCTACCGCCCACGGGAACCCCCCAGCCTACACGCCCCCCACCGGGTCCACCAGCCTACACTGCCCCCCACGGAACCCCCCAGCCTAACGCCACCCCCTGGGCCACCCGGGCCCACACTGCCACCCCCCTGGAACCCCCTCCCCACACTACCCCCACTGGAACCACCCCCGCCACATGCCCCCCCGGTAACCCACCACACTGTCACCACTGGGGAAATCCCGTACACTGCCACACATCTACCCCGCCTACACGCCCCACTGGGAAACCCCCCGCCTACATGCCACCACTGGAACCACCCCCTACACGCCCCCCCACTGGGCCCCCCCAGCCTACATGCCACCACTGGAACCACCCCGCCTACACGCACCACTGGAACCCCCCCAGCCTACAAGCCACCCCTGAAAACCCCCAGCGTACACTGCCACCCCGGATCTACAAGCCACACGCCCCCCGGGAACCACCACCTCACTGCCACCACCGGTCCACCTCCTGCACTGCACCACCGGGCCACCCAGCCTACCTGCCGCCATGGAACCACCCCCCCTACACTGCCACCCGGGAAAACCCCCCACCTACATGCCACCACGGGTCTCCCCGCCTCATGACACCACGGGGGCCACCCACCAATGCACCACCGGGTCCCCTAACCTCACTGCCCCCACTGGAACCACTCAGCCCACACTGCCACCACTGAAACCACCCCACTTTCACTCCCACCCGATTCCCGCCTACACTGCCACCCCGGGAACCACCCCGCCTCATGCCACCCCCGGATCCACCTACCGCACTGCCCCACCCGGGTCCACCCACCCACAAAGCCACCCCTGGAACCACCCAGCCTACACTGCCACCCGCTGGAACCACCCAGCCTACATGCCACCCACTGGAACAACCCAGCCACACGCCCCCTGGAACCACCCCCGCCTACATTGCCACCACCGGATCTACCCAGCCACACTGCCACCACGGGGGAAACCCCAGCCTACATTTCCCCCCGGATCCATAGCCTGCACTGCCCCACCGGATCCACCCCGCCTACCCCTGCCCCCATGGAACCACCCAGCCTACACTGCCACCCGCTGGAACCAACCCCGCCTACCTGCCCCCACTGGAACAACCCCCCCACACTGCCACCATGGGAACACCCGCCACAGCACCACCGGATCTACCCAGCCCACACTGCCACCATGGGAAACCCCCCAGCCACATGCCCCCCCGGATCCCCCTAGCTGCACTGCCCCACCGGATCCACCCAGCCCACACTCCACCACTGGAACCACCCAGCCCCACACTGCCCCGTGAACCCCCCCAGCCACCTGCCACCCCCTGGGAACAACCCCGCCCACTGCCACCCCTGGAAAAACCCCCCCTACACTGCCCCACCCATCCCCCAGCCCACATGCCACCCACTGGGAACCCCAAACAGCCCACACGCCCCACTGGAAACCACCCGGCCTACACTGCCACCCCCTGGAACCACCTAGCCTACACACCCCCATGGAACCCCCCCAGCCTACCTGCCCCCCCGGGTACACCCAGCCTACACTGCCCCAGGAACTACCCCGCCTACACTGCCCCAGCGGATTACCCACCTACCCTGCCACCACGGAACCCCCAGCCTACACTGCCCCACTAGAACACCACCTAACGCCACCCAATGGGAAACACCAGCTAAATGCACCACTGGAACCACCGCCTACACGCCACCACGGAACCAACCCCCTACACTGCCACCCCCTGGAAAAAACCCAGCCCACACTGCCACCCCCCGGATCTACCCAGCCTACACCCCACCACGGGGAACCCCCACCTACACTGCCCCCACGGATCCACCCCAGCCGCAATGCCACCCCCGGGTCCCCCCACCTACACTGCCCCCACTGGAACCACCCAGCCTACACTGCCCCCCGGGGAAACCACCCAGCCTACATGCCCCCCACCGGATCTACCCCGCCTACACTGCCACCACGGAACCACCCCGCTGCATGCCACCACTGTATCCCCTCAGCCTATTCCGCCACCATGGAACCACCCAGCCCCACGCCCCCACTGGAAGCACCCCGCCTACACGCACCCCTGGAACCATCCAGCCTACACTGCCACCACTGGAACCCCCGCCCACATCCACACGCTGGAACCACCCCGCCCACATGCCACCACGGAACCACCCCCCTACATGCCACCACCGGTCTACCCAGCCTACACTGCCACCACGGGAACCCCCCACCTACACTTTCCCCCACCCGGGTCGACCTAGCCGACACTCACCACTGCAACCCCCAGCCTACACTGCCCCCCTGGAACCCCCCCAGTTCACTGCCCCCACCGGAACACCACCCACACTGCCACCCACGAAAACACCCAGCCTACACGCCCCCACTGGAACCCCCCAGCCTACTGCCACCCACTGGAATCTCCAGCCTACACTGCCACCCCTGGTACCCCCCACCTACACTGCCACCCACTGGAACCCCCCAGCCCGCATTCCCCCACCGATCCACTCAGCCTATACCCCTACCCTGGAACCCCCAGCCACACGCCACCACTGGAAGCACCCCCTACACTGCCCCCCACTGGGCCCTCCGCTTTACTGCCCCCCACTGGGAAACCCCCCACCCCCACTGCCACCACTGGAACCACCCAGCCTACCTGCCCCCACTGAACCACCCCCCTACACTGCCCCCAACGGATCCCCCCACCTAAAACTGCCACCGCTGGGGCCACCCCCCCCTACATGCCCCCTGGAACCCCCCCCAAATTGTCCCCCACTGGAAAACCACCCCGCCTACACTGCAACCCCCGGACCACCCCGCCTACACTGCCCCCCACCGGATACACCCGCCTACACTGCCCCCCCTGAAAACCCCTTAGCCTACACGCCACCCCTGGGAAACCCCCCCAGCCTACAGCCACCCACTGGAACCATCCGCCTACACTGCCCCCCACTGGAACCCCCCCCCTACACTGCCACCACTGGGAAAACCCCGCCTACACTCCCCACCCGGGTCCACCCGCCCACACGCCACCAGGAACCCCCCAGCCACACCCACCCACTGGAAGCACCCCGCCCCATGCCACCACTGGAAACCACCCAGTTTCTGCCCCCCACTGGAAAACCCACTACACTGCCCCCATGGGAACACCCCGCCTGCACTGCCACCCCCCCGGGGCACCCAGCCTACACTGCCACCACCGGATCCCCCCACCTACAAAGCCACCCCTGGGAAACCCCCCGCCTACACTGCCACCCGGAACCACCAGGCTACACTGCCACCACTGGAACCACCCCCCTACACGCCACACTGGAACCACCCAGCCTACACTCCACCACCGGGTGCACCCCGCCACACTGCCACCACTGGAACCACCCAACACTGCCACCCACTGGAACCACCCCGCCTTATGCCACCACGGAACCAACCCACCTATACGCCACCCACTGGAACAACCAGGCTACCTGCCACCACTGGAACCCCCCCCTGCACGCCACCACCGTATCACTAGCCTAACGCACCCCCTGGAACCACCCACCTACACTGCCACCACTGGAGCACCCGCCTACACTGCCCCCACTGGAACCCTCCAGCCTACATGCCCCCACTGGAAAAACCCCCCACCCTACCGCCCCCCACTGAACCACCCACCTACATGCCACCACGGGAAAAACCCACCTACATTGCACCGCTGGAACCACCCCAAACCACATTGCAACCACTGGAACCCCAGCCCACACTGCCACCACCGGATCACCCAGCTACACTGCCACCCACTGAAACGCCCAGCCTAACTGCCACCCCTGGAACCACCAGCCCAACGCACCCACGGAACCCTCCCGCCCACCGCCCCACTGGGACACCCGCCTACCTGCCACCACCCGGATCCACCAGCCCTACACCCCCTGGAAGCACCCATCCTACACTGCCCCCACTGGGAAAAAACACCCAGCCTAACGGCCACCACGGGGGCACCGCCTACATGCCATACTGGAACCATCAGCCCCACATTTTTCCCCCCACTAACCACCCAGCCCCACATTTCCACCACTGAACCACCCAACCAAAGGTCACCACTGAACCACCCAGCCTACAGTGCCCCCCACGAACCACCCAGCCCACAGTGCCACCACTGGGAACCCCCGCTATCTGCCCCTCACTGGAACCACCTAGCCTACGTGCCCCCCACTGAACCACCCAGCCCCAATGCCATCCCCTGGGGAACCCCCAGCCTAACTGCCACCCCTGAAACCCCCCAGCCTACACTGCCACCCACTGGAACCCCCAAACCTACACTCCAAACCCCTGGAACCACCCAGCCTACCTGCCCCCACTGGAAGCACCCCCCTACACGCCACCCCCGGATCGACCCAGCCTACACTGCCACCACTGGAACCACCCAGCCTACCTGCCCCCCCTGGAACCACCCCGCTACACGCCCCACTGAACCCCCCAGCCCATCGCCACCCACTGGAACAAACCCCGCCCCCACTGCCACCACCGGATCCACCTAACCCACACTGCCCCCACCCCTTCCCCCAGCCCATACCGCACCAATGGAACCACCCCTACACTCCACCACTGGAAGCCCCAGCCCACACTGCCAATGGAACCATCCATTTTTTCCCACACGCCACCACTGAACCACCCACCTACACTGCACCCCCTGGAAACCCAGCCTCACTGCCACCACTTAACCACCCAGCCTACACTGCCACCACCGGGTCCACCCCGCCCACACGCCACATGGAACCACCCATCTGCCCCATGGAAGACCCAGCCTACATTGTCACCACTGGAACCACCCAGCCACACTGCAACCACGGAACCACCCAGCCACATGCCACACCGGATACCCCCCAGCCCACACGCCACCCCCGAAACCCCCCAGCCCACACTGCCCCACTGGAACCCACCCCGCGACCTGCCCCCCACTGGAGCCATCGCCTACAATGCCACCCCCTGGAACCCCCACCTACACGCCCCACGGATCCACCCAGCCTACACTGCCCCCACCCGGGTCCACCCAGCCACACGCCCCCCGGGAAACCCTCCCACACTGCCCCGGAGCACCCAGCCTACACTGCCACCAGGGGGGCCCCAGCCTAACTGCCCCTATGGAACCATCCAGACTTGCCACCCACTGAACCACCCAGCCTAAGTGCCCCCACGAACCCCCCCTCAAGGTCACCCACTGAACTAACCCCCCTACAGTGCCCCCCATGAACCACCAGCCTCAGTGCCACCCATGGAACCACCCAGCCTCAGTGCCCCCCACTGAACCCCCCCAGCCTACAGTGCCCCTCCTGGAACCACCCGCCTCGTGCCCCCCACTTTAACCCAAAACCCCCTTCAATGCCATCCCTGGAAACCCCCAGCCTACACGCCCCCACTGAAACCACCCCGCCCACACTGCACCCCTGGAACCCCGTTTACATGCCACCCCCCTGGAACCACCCCGCCTACAGGCCCCCACGAACCACCCAGCCTACAGTGCCACCCACTGGAACCACTACAACTCATTGGAACCACCCACTGACAAAACCGGGCGGTAAATGTTATTGTGGGACGACTAGGTAGCAAAATAGGCTTGCAAATAATCTTGCCAAAACAGTGATGTTGGTCTGTTGCCGAGGTTCAATCCACCGTTACCATTTCCAGTAACGTTGTCTTTTACCGACTTCTGTTTTTCGTGATTTCGTAGCCTTTTTCTTGTTCCTGTTCCCCAATCTTCATCACATTTTCCCCTTTTGCCGTTGTCATCTTTTTTTTTAACTATTCTCTTTCCAAATTGTTATTTTGCAGTCCCTGTTTTCGCGTTGGTGCTACGCGTTTACCGTTCATCGTTTCGCCCCCTGTTGTCGTTACCTTCTGCGTTCCCTGTTATCTTCACCGTTACCTGTTGTGGCATGCAAAGAGTACGTAACCTTTATTCGGCGCATGTACACACCCTCATTTACAGGCTATCTCCCCCAACCAGCGAACCAGGTTGCTAAGAGTTGATGATGGGGCCCCGTCGTTCAACTAGTGACCAGGTTCTAGCCAATAAGAAGATGGTTTTGGCAATCGCAGAGGTTATGTGGGTACCGCTCTCCTGTCTGCCCTTGTCATTCCCATCCTAGAGCTGGTTGAAGCACGGTCTGCTATCTTGTGGCTTCTATTCTGCCTTGCTTACCGTGACGTGCACTATACTTATTACTGTACATAGTGTACATATTGCTGTTCTAAATTGGTGAAGGATAATATAAGTCTAAACTTTTTTCTGCTGTGTTTATTTTGCTCCCATTACACCCGGGATAACAGGCCATTTGGATTCCTGGGTTGTAATATGGGTAGCCTGTCCGAGAGCTGGAGCTGGACTTAGAGAAACGGTTGAGCTTAGGGTGAAGCTCGTAGCAGGAACATTGTGCAGCTTGCTGTCTGGCTTTGCATTAGCTTTGCCTACGCTTTACAAATTTTGCTTGTCAGTTGCTTTATGGTCAGCCTTGCTATTGTGTGATCGTTCAACAGCTCGCTACTAGCTTGTTTGGTGTGCTCGCTTCTCTACGGTCAATCTTCTAGAACAGTGTAGCTGTCTGGCATTGCTTTACAAATTTTGCGTGTCAGTTGTTACTAGCCTGTTCGGTGTGGAGAATTTTGCAGTCGGCTTTGCTTGTATGCGTATTCTGCAATCGTACTGTGCATAGCTAAGCGTGTTCTGCAAATTAACGTGTTACGTTGGGGTATTCTGCAATCGTACTGTGCATAGCGAATAACTTATGCCACCTAGACGAGTCAGACGTCTGGTGTCGGCATATACTTTGCATAACCTACCTAAATTGTCCCTACAGCGTTGTTGGCAAATTGCTCGTTCCATTGGCATTAAATACAAACGCACTCTCACAGCTGCGCAACTGCGTTCACTGGTTGCTGACAAACTTATAGAAGAAGAGATGGCACATCAGACTCCTCCCTCTACGGGAGCTAGGGCAAAAACTACAATGTTCTCGCAGGAGGAAGATGATACACCTACGGAGCAAAATGGTCAATATAGTGCAGCTGGGTTGTCTCAAGGTGAATCAGCGTCGTTGGCACTTGAGCTGGCAAAAATCAATCTTGAGCAAACTAGGGAACAGAGAGCATTCGCAAGGGAAGAATTTGATAGGGAAAGAGAAAGGAGGCAGTTTTCGCATTCTGTAAATGATTTTAGTTTACAAAAAGCAGTACAGTTTGTTCCCCGCTTCAATGAGGCCGAACCAGAACAATTTTTCGAAAGCTTCGAAAATCAGGCTCGAGCCTTGAGGTGGCCGGAACAGCATTGGGCATCGTTGGTTCATACAGCATTATTGGGTAAGGCACGGGAATTTACGTCAGTATTAAATGACGCTGAATTTTCTGATTATCAAGTAGTGAAGACCACAGTGTTGGGAGCATATACATGTATCCCAGCCAAATACCGCAAGCTTTTTAAATTAAGCAGGCGGCAGCTTGGTCAATCCCTAGTGGACTTTGTGAGACAGCAAACCAAAGCTTTTATCAACTGGTATAAAACAAGTGGTGTCTCTACCTTTGAGGAGCTGGTACAGCTTATTCTGATTGATAACCTGCTGGAGTCTGTGGGACCAGAGGTTCGAGTCTTTCTGCAGGATCGTGACTTAACCACTGCATTGGAGGCAGCCAGGTTGGCTGATACCTTCGAAACTAACCGCTCCTTGTCCGAGCGGTCCCGTCTCTCTTTTCAACAGCCTGGCATGAGCAGAGATCGTCAACCTTGGAGAAAGAAGCGCCAGCCGGAGGGAGAACGTCTACGTCAGCCAACTAAGTCACCTTGTGAGCCACGCTTCTCAACATATGGTCCACCTGCGGAGAGGCAAACTACTCATGGTGCATCTCGACAACAGTATCCAGAGAGACACCAGCCAGAACGACACCATTTGCAACGTCAGCAGGGAGTAAAGGGCAAGCCTGTCGTCTGCTTCCTCTGCAACAAAGTAGGTCACATCCGTCCCAACTGCCCCCATAAACCCCAACCCATTGGGAAAATCTCTAATATCCCTAGTAACATGTCACCTAGAGAAGTAGAAAAAGGTATGGCCCCTTATTATTGCAAGAGTCTTATTTCCCTTCAGGAAAACTCAGAAACAACTGAAGTAAAGACCTTTAGAGATACTGGAGCATATTGCTCACTTGTAAGAGAAGAAATATTACCCCTTTCAGAGAACACTTCCTTGAATTCCTGTTTTATTTGAAGCATTTGGGCCTGGACAGGCCCCCAGTGTGGCATGCAAAGAGTACGTAACCTTTATTTGATTAATGTGGTAAGTTTTAGTTTTTGAGGTCTTATCAATGGGAGCTACCACATAATTTACATCAGATAATCTACTTACAATCTGCATAGGTCCCGTAAATCTAGCTTTCAAGGTGTGGCCAGGTATAGGTTCCTGCACCAACACCTTGTCTCCTGTATGGAAGGAGCGGAATTGTGCACTTCTGTCATACCTCTGTTTCATCTTACTTTGAGCTGTCTTTAGGTTAGCCTTGGCTAACTGACGTGCCACCTGCAACCTTGAAGACGGGTTGTAGAGTGTTGAAATAACGTCTTCTCCCATCCATCCTTCTTTGAGCACCCGAAGAGGACCTCGTACATTGTGCCCAAAGATCAGCTCAAACGGACTATACCCTGTAGACTCTTGCACCGTCTCTCGTACTGAGAACAGCAACAAAGGTAGTGATTCATCCCAGTCTGTAGGAAAGTCCATGCAAAAAGTTCTCATCATGGATTTTAATGTCTGATGGAATCTTTCCAAGGCGCCTTGGGACTGAGGATGATAGGCAGTGGATAAGTTGTGGATTATCCCTAACCTAGTTAATACTTCCCTAAATGCTTTGGCAGTGAAGTTAGTACCTTGATCACTTTAAATAGTTTTAGGAATGCCAAAACAAGAAATGAATTTTGTTAAAGCTTTGAGAATAGCTTTAGTATTAATACTACGCATGGGAATTGCTTCAGGATATCTGGTTACTTTATCCATAATCGTAAATGAATATTGATTTCCCGACTTTGACCTAGGTAGTGGACCTACACAATCTATAATTAAATCTCCATCAGCAGGAATAGGTTGGAGAGGTGAAGGTTTAATGGAATGTCCAGGTTTCCCTACTTGCTGACATTCTCGGCAACACCTAATATGATTCTTCACATCTTTCTTTAATTTTGGCCAATAAAATTCTTTTGTGATTCTATACAAGGTTTTTGTAATTCCTAAGTGACCTCCTAATGACGTATTATGAGCTATATTTAATATTTGAGGTCTAAACTTGGTTGGAACCACTAACCTGTCATACAATTGCCGGCCCTCTATCTCCTTACCAGTCTCAGTGCAGATCAAATAATCTTTTTTAACTTCATACTTGACTGGATGACCCAAAGAGGATTTACCCATGGCTGCCTCAAAAGCGAATTTTAAAGAAGGGTCCTTTCGTTGTTCCTCCCGGAAGGACAGTCCCTCGGGCATGGAAACAGAGACATCTGGCAATCCTGCAACCTGGGAATAGGAAGGCTTGATCGGGGTCTGTTCGCTTGATTTACGAGGCTCCGGCCGGTGTGCCTCATAAAACAACGTGGCTATTCCGAGATCGGAGTCGTTTCCCAAAGGGTAGGTCAACATTCTCTCCAGACAACCCTTGGGATGTTGCCCGAGTTATGGCCAACACTGGAGAAGAATTAATCATTATAGGTTCAGAACACGAACTAACAGTAGTAATGTTATTACCCAGTAATAACATGGCATCTTTCATGGGAAATCCTTTTGAGACACCTACAGTCAAGTACCCAGTGTAATATTTGCACTGTACATAAATTTTATGCAAAGGAACAGAATACATAGCTCCTCCAAATGCTTCCAATAAAACAGAGGAATTCAAGGAAGTGTTCTCTGAAAGGGGTAATATTCCTTCTCTTACAAGTGAGCAATATGCTCCAGTATCTCTAAAGGTCTTTACTTCAGTTGTTTCTGAGTTTTCCTGAAGGGAAATAAGACTTGCAATAATAAGGGGCCATACCTTTTTCTACTTCTCTAGGGGACATGTTCCTAGGGATATTAGAGATTTTCCCAATGGATTGGGGTTTATGGGGCAGTACTATTACAAATCGAGAATGAGGAGTTGCAGCCTGTAGCATACTTTTCAGCCAAGTTCCAGCCACATCAGAGGGCTTACTCTACCATTGAAAAAGAAGCCCTCGCGCTGGTACTGGCTTTGGAGCATTTCGATGTTTATGTGGGCCAGACATCGCAGGTGGTCACAGTCTACAGTGATCACAATCCTCTAGTATATCTCCAAGCCATGAAGAACCACAACACAAGGCTCATGCGCTGGACGCTAAGGCTGCAGCCCTATAATATTTCCATTAAATATATTGCCGGCAAAGAAAATATGTTGGCAGACTCTTAATCTAGAGTCTAATATTTTTATTTATTTAGGTTAGGATGTTATTTGTGGTAACCCCTTTTCACGCTCTTTTTTTTATCCCCTGGTGTGGGGTTTTTTTTTTAGTGAGGGGATGCGGGCTACCGTCCGCCTGTATCTTGGACCTATGCTAGCCTGTCTGATTGCTGTCTCACTCTAAGTTTAGGGTTTGGCTTTTGGTCACGAGAAAAAGCTGAGCTCTATCTAAGAGTTGGATGGTGGAGAGGAAAGGCGGTCCCATTATTTTGTGCCATGGCGGCACGGTTACCACTGGGAGGTGGCAGCCTAATCCTGAGCCTTCTCGGGGTGGGGGTGTGGCATGCAAAGAGTACGTAACCTTTATTCGGCGCATGTACACACCCTCATTTACAGGCTATCTCCCCCAACCAGCGAACCAGGTTGCTAAGAGTTGATGATGGGGCCCCGTCGTTCAACTAGTGACCAGGTTCTAGCCAATAAGAAGATGGTTTTGGCAATCGCAGAGGTTATGTGGGTACCGCTCTCCTGTCTGCCCTTGTCATTCCCATTCTAGAGCTGGTTGAAGCACGGTCTGCTATCTTGTGGCTTCTATTCTGCCTTGCTTACCGTGGAGTGCACTATACTTATCACTGTACATAGTGTACATATTGCTGTTCTAAATTGGTGAAGGATAATATAAGTCTAAACTTTTTTCTGCTGTGTTTATTTTGCTCCCATTACACCCGGGATAACAGGCCATTTGGATTCCTGGGTTGTAATACCTGTTACCCATCCCTGTTTTCTCCCCATCATCGCTGACTTCTACCACCTGTCTCCGTTTACCTGTCACCATTCCTCAGTACCTTTCCCTGTTACTGTACCGCCGGTTCCAGAAGAGGCGTCTCCCCGACTTGCTCACTGCTGCTGGAACAACACAGTTACCCCCGTCTGGGTCCCGGTCAGGACCTCAGAGGCGATAAGCCAACGTCCTGCGCTACGCTTCCCAGTTATTCAACTCATAATCGAGCGCTTCCAAAAGCTTCGTCTACTGCCTCGTTAACTTGTAATGAGAAATCTGCGTGCGTGGCTGTGTTGCGTCCGGGTTCAAGGTAAATACAAGGACACACCTGGGCAAGCTACAAGCTTTGAAAATTTTTTTGGAGGGGGGGTGGGGAATGTTCCTCTCGTGGCTTGTTGAAGCTCTACGCAGGAGGGACGAAAGGCTGTCTGGGCTTAATCTTATTTTGAAACGTCCATTAATGACCACTAACGGGAATAAACAGAGGTTTTTAACTTTCGTTGTTGGTTTTACTGGGTTTGGTTCGGTTTGAAGTCGGTCGACTACCCGAGAGTAGTCGACCAACTTCAAACAGTTAAGGCTGCATGTTGCCTGCACACTAACAGACATTAAGGCTGCATGTTGCTTGCACGCCAACAGACATTAAGGCTGCATGTTGCCTTGAACACCAACAAACAAGGATACTTTAATGAGTATAATGTCTTAGATAGGGATTAAACTTACAGCTTATACACACAGGAAATACACCCCTCTCTATATATTCAGTAGACAGGCATATACCTATCAGTGTATATACACACAGATACACACTTCTCTGTGTGCATTCACACTGATGTACACCTCTTGTTACTGGTTAATTACTCTCGTTACTGATATTTCCAGAAATTCCTTTGCTCTCTCAGTAGATTATAGCGCCTTGATGAGTGTTCCAGGACTCAAGTATATGCTGGAAACTGCTGTCAAGACCTCAGTGATATGCTGTCAAGACCTTAATAATATATGCTGTCAAGACTTCAATAATGTGCTGTCAAGACCTCAATAATGTGCTGTCAAGACCTTAATATTATATGCTGTCAAGACCTTAATAATATATGTTGTCAGTACCTCAATAATATGCTGTCAAGACCTTAATAATATGCTGTCAAGACCTCAATAATATTTGCTGTCAAGACCTCAATAATATGCTTTCAAGACATCAATAATATGCTGTCAACACCTCAATAATGTATTGTGCTGTCAAGACCTCAATAATATGTTGTGCTGTCAAGACCTCAATAATATGTTGTGCTGTCAACACCTCAATAATGTGTTGTGCTGTCAAGACCTCAATAATGCGTTGTGCTGTCAACACCTCAATAATATGTTGTGCTGTCAAGACCTCAATAATATGTTGTGCTGTCAACACCTCAATAATATGTTGTGCTGTCAACACCTCAGTAATGTGTTGTGCTGTCAAGACCTCAATAATGCGTTGTGCTGTCAAGACCTCAATAATATGTTGTGCTGTCAAGACCTCAATAATATGCTGTGCTGTCAAGACCTCACACATATACTGGAAACGTTGGCCTATAGTTCCTAATTAGATGACAGCTGTCAAATCACTCATCATTATGCTAGACATGTTAGTCCCTGCGTTATATTAACTGGGAAATGCTAGACCCGTTGGGGCTAAATAGCGCTCGAGGAATGGGTGTTAATCAGGTCAGACCTGAAGGAGTCAGATCTGCGTCATGAGGCAAGACCTCACTGTCCAGTTCCTTGGATCACGAGTTCTCTTAACTAGGGGTTATAGGAGGGCAATCCGATTTGTTCCAAGGATGGTGGAGGGAAGCTCCATATCCTTGGTTCAGAAGCCCTTCACCGGTATCGAGGTACCTCTCACGAAGGGTCCGCTTAGCATAATGTCTTTGGTCACCTGACCGTGGTCTTCCCCTAGTCTCCTGACACTGGTGTTGATCACCTGACCTTGGTCTTCCCCTGGTCTCCTGACACTGGTGTTGATCACCTGACCGTGGTCTTCTGACTTACTGCTCCACCACTAGAAGAGATCGACACCATGCCTAACCCTTCTAGGGTAGGGTAGGTGCCTGAGCCCGAGCCTTTAGCTCATAAGACTGTCATTCCCATTTGCCCCCTTGGGGCGGGGATGGCAGACCAGAGAGGCCTAGCTTGTGGCTAGGCCTGGGGACAGTTGGTCCCAAAGATGAGGAGGTACTTGTGCCTCCTCCCATGGGAGACTTAGGTCTCAGACACTCCCTAAAGAGGGAGCCAAGGCCGGGCCACCACTTGGAAAAGGCCCGGGCCGGGAGAATACCGGCTAATATTTAATAATAATAATAACCACTAGAAGAAACAAGTAACGACCACACTAGGTTACCTGTCTGCCAAGTGACCTGATTACTACCTGTTCGAAAAAAACTAATTATTGTCATATTATTATTATTATTACAATCAAAACTAAGCGCTAAATCCGTAAAAACTTACTCTCGACTGTACTGACGATATTCAAGGCCAGGAAGATGATGAATGAGTCTCAGGTAAATCACTAGGGTGTCTTTATGTGTGAAAGGTTTCGCTTACAGAATAGGTTTCTGCAGTCAAATACATGCTCTAACACAAGACCTGATTACCACCCCCTATCAACACCCCTAATCTCTGCCTGCTTATTAGATCTAATCACTAACCGTATATCAACAGACCTTACTGCTTCTCGTCTAACATGACCCTACCTCTTTCTGTTGATCTGTAAGACTAAGCGAAGGCTATTATTATAATTATAACTAAGTTCTAAACACGAGGGTCTTTAAGACTACACGTCACCTTCACACCACTAAACACGAGGGTCTTTAAGACTACACGTCACCTTCACACCACTAAACACGAGGATCTTTAAGACTACACGTCACCTTCACACCACTAAACACGAGGGTCATGAAGGCTGCACGTCACCTCACACCACTAAACACGATGGTCATTAAGGCTACACGTCATTAATTTTCTTAAACGTGAACTTGCAGTAAATTCTCAGTGAATATAAGAGAGATACACCTGTGTCTAAACTCCCAGAGCCAAGTCCTTCGACAGACTTAATTTCTACCCGAATGAAATTCTATATTCAGTTCGCTCCAAACATAACACAGTGTTCTCGTTCGAGTTATTCCGGCCTGTGTTTTCCTGACAGTTGCAATGGAAGTATTTTTCAGCAATATTCTGTTGCGCTGATGTACGCTGAGTCTTCATGACAAGTCAATAACAGTGTTTGTATTCAACCTCTATCTCACCAGCTGCAAGAGTGCAGCTGGTGAATTGTGAGGGCAAGCGGTGCCATAACAGTGATGATCTCTCCCTCATGTTGTAGTGCCAGAATCAAAGGTGCCGTAACAGTGAAGACCTCTCTCTCATGCTACAGTGCCTGGGTCAGTAGTGCCGTAACAGTAAAGACCTCTCCCGCCTGCTATACAACCTGTCCATTGTTTACCAAGCGAAAACAACAGTGACCAAAGCTTATTCACTGTTTAGCATGCGTACGCAACCCAACGACCGAGAATTCCCCACGGTTTACCTTGCAAACAGAACCCAGCCACCGGACCTTTTCTAACACGTTCAATACAAACAACCCAGCGACCAAAACTTACCTAATGTGCAGTACGAACAACCCCAGAGACCTAAATTTACCTAGCAATGTTACAACACAAACAGAACACAGCGACCAATACTTATGTTATGAAACGGGGGAATAAGAGGAAGAGGAGGAAGAGAAAGAGAAGGAAGAGGAGGAAGAGAAAGAGAAGGAAGAGGAAGAAGAAGAAGAGCAGCTCCTGTACACCACTTTAAAGTGGCTTTTACCGTTCCAGTAAACATGACATTTTTATATTGGGCTGAACTTTACGTTTCCGTGCAAGACTCTGCATTATTATTATTATTATTATTATTATTATTATTATTATTATTATTATTATTATTATTATTATTATTATTATTATGTTCATGGGAGGGGTCATACCGATGCTTATAGCCAAGATAACGGTACATTAGTTCTACCGTGCGTTACTTTCGTTACGATCTAAAAAGATTCCCAAGTTACACATTGGATTAGGTTAAGTTAACTTAACCTAACATTGATTAACATTGGCTAAACATTGATTAACATCGATTTACTTATGCTTCACCGCCAGTAACATAAACATGCTAACGAGGAGGGTAACGTCTGACAACGGGGAGAACCGTTATGAACCACGCGCTAAATATTAACGGCAGGAGACTACACAGTGGGAAACATACACGCCCTGATTGTGCTGTCCCACGCCCCACCCTGCACACGCCCTGGGTACTTGTCTTATCCCAACACACGCCCTAGATACTTGTCTTATCCCAGCACACGCCCTGGGCACTTGTAATATCCCAGTACACACCATGGGTATTCGTCTTACACTTGGACACGCCCTGGGTACTTGTCTTATCCCAGCACACGCCCTGGGTACTTGTCTTATCCCAGCACACGCCCTGGGTACTTGTCTTATCCCAGCACACGCCCTGGGTACTTGTCTTATCCCAGCACACGCCCTGGGTACTTGTCTTATCCCAGCACACGCCCTGGGCATTCATCTTATCCTTGGACACGCCCTGGGTACTCTTCTTATCCGTGAACACGCTCTGAGTACTTGCCTTACTCTGCACACACCTGGGCACTGTCCTCCCTTGCACATGCCTGTGCATTTTCCTTCCTGGCATGCCCCTGGGCACTGTTCTCATTGCACAAGCCTGGGCACTGTCCTCCCTTGCACATGCCTGGGCACTGCCCTCCCTTCCACACACCTGGGCACTCTCCTCCCCTGCACACGCCTGGGTACTGTCCTCCCTTGCACACACCTGGGCACCCTCCTCCCCTGCCCACGCCTGGGTACTGTCCTCCTCCAGTGTTACACTGTCACCTTCAAGTGTTACTGAAGGTCACAGTTACTGGAGGTCACAGTCTGGACTCAGTTCTTCACCGCGCTCACAACTCCTGGAATTTTCTCTCTGATTTCACCGAGTTGAATTTTTTTCCCCGATCAGTTTCTGATTTTTTCTTGCTTTCTCCAGAGTCGATTTTTTTATTCGTGATTTTTTGATTGTGTATACCTGGAGTATACTTGAAGTATACCTGGAGAGGGTTTTGGGGGTCAACGCCCCTGCGGCCCAGTCTGAGACCAGGTCTAGTAGTGAATCAGGGTCTGATCAACCAGGCTGTTACTGCTGGCAGCAAGGAAACCGACGTACGAACCACAGCCTGGCTGGTCAGGTACTGACTTTAGGTGCCTGTCCAGCACCTTCGTGAAGATAGCCAGGGGTCTATTGGTAATCCCCCTTATGTATGCTGGAAGGTAGTTGAAGAGTCTTGGGCCCCTGACACTCAGTGTGCTGTCTCTCAGCGTACTCGTGGCACCGCTGGGGGAATGTTGCATCTCCTGCCGAGTCTTTTGCTTTCGCAGGGAGTGATTTTTGTGTGCAAGTTTGGCACTAATCCCACAAAGATTTTCCAGGTGTATGTTATCATGTATCTCTCGCTTGAAATACAAGCACTGATCTCTCTCTTTCTTTTTTATCTCCTGCGGGAGATTTAGATATTACGAGATATCTCGTGTGGCATGAGGTGTTCTCTTGCACTCAAGGAGCTATTTCACGCAGGACGAGATGTCTTGCATCTCGAGAGAGATATCTCGCACCCCAAGAGACGTCTCGCATCTCACGAGAGATATTTCGCACCTCACGAGATATCTCATGGGAAGCCCTAAACCCACAGGGGTCATACACCACCAGGTTGATGCAGGGGTTAAGGGGGGGGGGCGTCAAAGCAGGCTTGATCCAAGGAAGGGGAGAAGTTTACATGAACTTCCTTGGATCAAGAGCCCATGGAACCTTCCCTTGATAACTCGGTGGAGAATAAATTGTTAATTTTTTCCGACAGATTTTTAAAAAAGCTTCAGAAATAAAAATAAATATAAGCTTTATCAGAGTAAATTTTCTATGTAAGTGATTTATTTTTCTCTTAATGCGTCACTGTGCGTCACTGTGCGTCAATGTGCGTCAATGTCCGTCACTGTGCGTCACTGGAGTAACAAGAACGCATCGCTGTACGTCACTGGAGTAACAAGAACGCATCGCTGTACGTCACTCGAGTAACAAGAACGCATCGCTGTACGTCACTGGAGTAATAAGAACGCATCGCTGTACGTCACTGGAGTAACAAGAACGCATCGCTGTACGTCACTGGAGTAACAAGAACGCATCGCTGTACGTCACTGGAGTAACAAGAACGCATCGCTGTACGTCACTGGAGTAATAAGAACGCATCGCTGTACGTCACTGGAGTAACAAGAACGCATCGCTGTACGTCACTGGAGTAACAAGAACACATCGCTGTACGTCACTGGAGTAACAAGAACGCATCGCTGTACGTCACTGTGGAGTAACAAGAACGCATCGCTGTACGTCACTGGAGTAACAAGAACGCATCGCTGTGCGTCACTGGAGTAACAAGAACGCATCGCTGTACGTCACTGTAGAGTAACAGGAACGCATCGCTGTACGTCACTGTAGAGTAACAAGAACGCATCGCTGTACGTCACTGTAGAGTAACAAGAACGCATCGCTGTACGTCACTGGAGTAACAAGAACGCATTGCTGTGCGTCACTGGAGTAACAAGAACGCATCGCTGTACGTCACTGGAGTAACAAGAACGCATCGCTGTACGTCACTGGAGTAACAAGAACGCATTGCTGTGCGTCACTGGAGTAACAAGAACGCATCGCTGTACGTCACTGGAGTAACAAGAACGCATCGCTGTACGTCACTGGAGTAACAAGAACGCATCGCTGTACGTCACTGGAATAACAAGAACGCATCGCTGTACGTCACTGTGGAGTAACAAGAACGCATCGCTGTACGTCACTGGAGTAACAAGAACGCATCGCTGTACGTCACTGGAGTAACAAGAACGCATCGCGGTACGTCACTGGAGTAACAAGAACGCATCGCTGTACGTCACTGGAGTAGCAAGAACGCATCGCTGTACGTCACTGGAGTAACAAGAACGCATCGCTGTACGTCACTGTGGATTATCAAGAACGCATCGCTGTACGTCACTGGAGTAACAAGAACGCATCGCTGTACGTCACTGGAATAACAAGAACGCATCGCTGTACGTCACTGGAGTAAGAAGAACGCATCGCTGTACGTCACTGGAGTAACAAGAACGCATCGCTGTACGTCACTGGAGTAACAAGAAAGCATCGCTGAATGTCACTGGAGTAACAAGAACGCATCGCTGTACGTCACTGAGTAACAAGAACGCATCGCTGTACGTCACTGTGGAGTAACAAGAACGCATCGCTATACGTCACTGGAGTAACAAGAACGCATCGCTGTACGTCACTGGAGTAGCAAGAACGCATCGCTGTACGTCACTGGAGTAACAAGAACGCATCGCTGTACGTCACTGGAGTAACAAGAACGCATCGCTATACGTCACTGTGGAGTAACAAGAACGCATCGCTATACGTCACTGGAGTAACAAGAACGCATCGCTGTACGTCACTGTGGATTATCAAGAACGCATCGCTGTACGTCACTGGAGTAACAAGAACGCATCGCTGTACGTCACTGTGGATTATCAAGAACGCATCGCTATACGTCACTGGAGTAACAAGAACGCATCGCTGTACGTCACTGTGGATTATCAAGAACGCATCGCTGTACGTCACTGGAATAGCAAGAACGCATCGCTGTACGTCACTGGAGTAACAAGAACGCATCGCTGTACGTCACTGTGGATTATCAAGAACGCATCGCTGTACGTCACTGGAGTAACAAGAACGCATCGCTATACGTCACTGGAGTAACAAGAACGCATCGCTGTACGTCACTGTGGATTATCAAGAACGCATCGCTGTACGTCACTGGAGTAACAAGAACGCATCGCTATACGTCACTGGAGTAACAAGAACGCATCGTTATGCGCCACGGTGGAGCTTTTACCTTGTATGTTTTGCTGTTTACTATTAACGCTTTCTGCTGTAAATATCTTGGGAAAATAAAATAATCGTATTTCTAATAGCAAGATCATTTCTAGTAGCAAGATCATTGCTAGTGGCATGATCATTTCTAGACGCACGATCAAACATTCTAGACGCACGATCAGTCATTCCAGACCCACGATCAACATTTCTAGACGTGCAATCGACGTTTCCAGACGCTAGAGCTGCTCTAGATTGAGAATATTTTCAGTTGATGGCAGGAACTTAGTTCAGGCGACACATACGCCAGACGTTAGTCTCTATATACGCTCCGTTGAGGATAAGACAATACTCGGACATCGCCCTGGAGAGCTAGAGGGGTAGTCTAGGGTGGCTCCAGTTCCTCGAATTAAGAGCTCTTTACTAGAATCAAGGCACTCCTCACCCGTTTTAAGAAGGCGCAAGCAAAGCCAGAGCTGCAAGAAATGAGGTGTCAGGCACCGAGGCTGCCAACACAACACATGTATATATGGGGGCAGTCGGTGGCCTGACAACCCCTGTGTTTACCCAGGCGTCATCCACCATCCCCAGTCAACACAGACATATGGAGCTGTCTGTGGCTTGGCCAGGCTCATGATTCTTCTCCTTTCATCCCGAACCAGCCGACACACTGACTTCTGAGCACAGGAGCGACACATACACTGTCTTCCGGATCCTGGAGCAATAGATACACTGTTGTGTGGATCCTCAAGCAGCCGACACATTGTCTACAAAAGGCGAAAACGTCGTCACAGTGAAAGGTTATTTTGCAACGTCTCTCTTCCCTTTAAAAGATCCGCCGTGTATAGTTTACTCCTTTCTCCTTTCGCTCCTCTATTTTCTTTATTCTCCTATAGTGGTCTTACTTTTTATTTCCTCCCATCTCTTCTTCCTCGTCTTTTTACCCCCACCAATTTTTTTTTATGTAAATCCTCTCATTTGCCCTGCCACCAGACGACTGTTGCAGTGTCAAATCACCGTTTATCGTTACTTTGTTACCCTGAAGGGCAGTCCTGAGGCCCTTAACACACAGCAGACGGAGCCCCAAACACCAACACCAGGACCATCAGCAGCACTAACACCAACAATATCACCATCAGCACCACCACCAACAACATGAGCAAAACAGGACCAACAACACCACCAAGACCATCAGCTCCACCTACTCCTTCGCACCACTACCACCAGCAATGCAGCCACCATCACCACTACCACCAACAATTCAACCATCATCACCAGTACAAATTATTGCATAAACTTGCTATCCCACAGGTCATTACTCAGCCGAGCGCGTAATGTATCCGGGAAGTAATGTTGACAAGTCGTTCACGTCCAGCTGCCAAGAGAGAGTTTATCTCACTGAAGGATGAGTAGCTTAACCAAACACCCATGTCCTAACACCTGTAGGGGATAGGAACCTCTGCTGGTGCACTACCCAGCCTCCCATGTCCTTACACACCTGCGGGAGATATAAACCAATGTCCTACCCAGGGTTTCACGTCTTTGCAAACCCGTTAGAGAGGACACTTCCCTCTTAATTAAGCGAAGGCCCAGTCACTGACCAGCCAGGCTGTTGTTGTCAAAATGCAACGCCCAGGGATGGAATTAGTTGTAGTGTACCCTTCCTCAGTATCACCGGTGGGAACAAATAGCTCACGCTGATCATTAGTGAAGAAAACAGAGGCTGTGCAACAAGCTCTGATGGATGACAGCATTAAGGCTGCTGTACAACTTTATATGACTCGAAGTGAAAACGAGGCCATAAAATTCACCGCATGTTATCATGCACTAATATAGAGGCTTGATAAAGGGACATAACGTTTGTCTCTGATAAAAGCATGTTATCCAATACCAGCATCGTTTTCTTCATATATTACATGATAAGAGAAGATGATTACAGGACATAGCGTTTACGTCTTCTGATGAATTACAGGATACAGCGTTTACGTCTTCTGATGAATTACAGGATACAGTGTTTACGTCTTCTGATGAATTACAGGATACAGTGTTTACGTCTTCTGATGAATTACAGGATACAGCGTTTACGTCTTCTGATGAATTACAGGATACAGCGTTTACGTCTTCTGATGAATTACAGGATACAGCGTTTACGTCTTCTGATGAATTACAGGATACAGGTTTACGTCTTCTGATGAATTACAGGATACAGGTTTACGTCTTTGATGAATTACAGGATACAGCGTTTACGTCTTTTGATGAATTACAGGATACAGCGTTTACGTCTTCTGATGAATTACAGGATACAGCGTTTACGTCTTTGATGAATTACAGGATACAGCGTTTACGTCTTCTGATGAATTACAGGATACAGCGTTTACGTCTTCTGATGAATTACAGGATACAGCGTTTACGTCTTCTGATGAATTACAGGATACAGTGTTTACGTCTTCTGATGAATTACAGGATACAGTGTTTACGTCTTTTTGATGAATTACAGGATACAGAGTTTACGTCTTCTGATGAATTACAGGATACAGCGTTTACGTCTTCTGATGAATTACAGGATACAGCGTTTACGTCTTCTGATGAATTACAGGATCAGCGTTTACGTCTTCTGATGAATTACAGGATACAGTGTTTACGTCTTCTGATGAATTACAGGATACAGTGTTTACGTCTTCTGATGAATTACAGGATACAGCGTTTACGTCTTCTGATGAATTACAGGATACAGCGTTTACGTCTTCTGATGAATTACAGGATACAGCGTTACGTCTTCTGATGAATTACAGGATGACAGCGTTTACGTCTTCTGATGAATTACAGGATACAGTGTTTACGTCTTTCGATAAGGTTTTGAAATTACAGGATACAGTGTTTACGTCTTCTGATGAATTACAGGATACAGCGTTTACGTCTTCTGATGAATTACAGGATACAGCGTTTACGTCTTCTGATGAATTACAGGATACAGCGTTTACGTCTTCTGATGAATTACAGGATGCAGCGTTTACGTCTTCTGATGAATTACAGGATACAGTGTTTACGTCTTCTGATGAATTACAGGATACAGTGTTTACGTCTTCTGATGAATTACAGGATACAGCGTTTACGTCTTCTGATGAATTACAGGATACAGCGTTTACGTCTTCTGATGAATTACAGGATACAGCGTTTACGTCTTCTGATGAATTACAGGATGCAGCGTTTACGTCTTCTGATGAATTACAGGATACAGTGTTTACGTCTTCTGATGAATTACAGGATACAGTGTTTACGTCTTCTGATGAATTACAGGATACAGCGTTTACGTCTTCTGATGAATTACAGGATACAGCGTTTACGTCTTCTGATGAATTACAGGATACAGCGTTTACGTCTTCTGATGAATTACAGGATACAGCGTTTACATACTGAGACTTAGTGAAGACAGTTCAGGATAAATACGACCAACACGGAGATTATCTCAAAAAAATCTTATGCTAAAATTGTGAAAAACGAAAGAAATGCGTGGATCACAACGATCCATGAAACTGGAGGTAGTCAAGTTTGGTTCGAGGAAAGGGAAGGGGAGCTCCAGTTCCTTGGATAAGAGCCCTTGGCTAGTGTCTAGGCATTCCCCTTGAGGGATGCTTCCTTCAGAGACCGGACCGCAATTAGTGAACGGAGGATCGGGCCTCCTTCATTCCTTACGCTGACTTCACACGAGTTTAGCGCTTCACACATTCTAATTTATCCGGCCAGAAAGAAGGAAAAAAGTAGGATTTTTTTTTTTCAGGTCAGCCCGGATGTTAAAGAGTCGGAATAGAAATTAAGAGTAGGACTACTCTTTGTGGTCAGCTAGGAGAGTATGACCACTCTTTCCGGCCAAATATGAGAGTTGGACTGTTCTTCTTCCCGGCCAAATAAGAGACTAGGGCCGCCCCTTTCTGGCGAGTAAGGAGAGCGGGACAGCTATTTACCTACTCGGAAGACTTGAGTTCTGGTGTGATTGAGGAATCGGGGGAGGAGGAGGCCCGGGCTTCTGCCAAGGGGACTCGAGGGGGAGGGGTAGGGAGTGTTGTAACATCATACATCAGCCCTGATTAATCAGGTATGAACAAGTGTATACAATGAGCTCCGACAAGAGGCTATCTACTACGCCTCGTGGTACTCTAGGTCCTGCGTCCTAGCCCATCTAAACACATTAACCAGTATATCTGAGGCACTATAGTCACAGATAAAACAAAATACACGGGTCAGTATGCAGCAACATCACCGAGTATACCTGACACTGCCAAATTCTTGCCAAAATGTTGCGTCAAATTACTGTACGTAATTTGGGAGACGAGTAAGAGCGAAACAAGAAATAGCAAAACGATATCTAAGGGAATGTGAGACAATCACGTGTGATCCAAGGAAGGGAACGACAGGTCCAATTCCTTGGTTCGAGAACCCACTCACCGTCATCAGGGAATCACACTTGAGGGAAGAAGAGAGCATTGCTTTTTCATCCCCGGCATCTCTCGTCTCACCGGCAGGTTACAGTGTTAGGAATAACGGTAGAATTACCTGGCTAACTTGTCAGCCTCTGTAACCTCCTCAGCAGCCTTCACTCGCTGTCGAAGAAATGTACTGAAACGGATAATGACCTGGAGTTTTACGACTCACTCGCCATGGGTTCACACCCACCCATTCCGTGGTTTGTCGGGTTGCTTTTTCTGGCAGCCTCTGCATATGCTTCAGAGTGCTTGATATTTCACGTGTGTGTAATCAGTTTTACTCAGTGACACGGGGTGACCCTTGAGAAAAACCATCTTATACTCTCCTGTATACTACACCTACAGGACTGGGCTACCCTTAATGCCAACGCATTAAGGCCGGAACAATTCATAAAATTCACTTGTGGGTCTTGCTTCATGGAAGTGCGCTAACCGGGAAGATATGCGTTCTTGCTAGCTCATGCTTGTGATACACGACGACGAACTATGCTGCTTGGTAAGTGTATGAGTCAAGTTTCTCAGTGCGGTCCAGAGGATAATGCACACGCCTCTAGCACGTTCTTATAAGCATTATTCTCCCCGTGCAGTGTTTGTCACGTCGATACACTGTATATCAGGACATAGCTCAAGATTAACAGAGTTGCTATACTGTCAATACAGGCGCAATAGTGATTACTTGTTGAAATTTATTGACCAAAGTTAATTCATAACATTGCATATATTCTGAGAGGTGCGTCTTCCCTCGATGTATACGCACAGAGCAATAGTGTATCTACACAGGGGGATATATACCAGTATATGCACGTTAATATTTTTGCTCTGTATTTTTTAGACATAAAAAATGGCATTCCTGGTTACTGGTGTACAGGCGTAAATGCAGCCTTAATAAACCTTAGAGGAAAAAAACACTGTGAAAAAGGCATGCTATCAATATATGGCTTAACGCTAAGACACACAAGTGAAACATCAACAACAGCGTAAATAAACCAAGAGGCGCGTGTTTCATAGCGCATACACTCAGGGGCTATTGTAATCCCTATTTTAATTTAAACTGATTGATCTATCAATCAAAAGTAAAAAGAGAACCAGAAAAAAACAGTAAGAACCATGTTGAGTGATGCGCTTTAAGATCTTTTTTTTTTTTTAATTTCCTTAGATTATAAGAGAAAATCTTAAACGACGTTTATTTGATTTAATATAAAGTAACTATATCTGCAGCCGGATCAATTGTAAGCCGTGACGTGGCAACTGTAAGCCGTGACGTGGCAACTGTAAGCCGTGACGTGGCAACTGTAAGCCGTGACGTGGCAATTGTACACCGTGACGTGGCAACTGTACGCCGTGACGTGGCAACTGTACGCCGTGACGTGGCATCTAGGCTTAGCAGTGTCAAAAGCTGCAGTGTACGTGGTCACAGCTACAGTGTACGTGGTAATAACTGCAGTGTACGTTGTAACTTTCGTTCGTCGCGAGGACAGGCAAAACAGTTAATAGCCGGAGCGTACGTGGAACCTGCAGGTTTACTGCAGGTTCCACGTACACTACAGTGAACTTGCACCGCTAACTATCAAGGCTCACTGTACCGCCTCAGCAGTCGTCAGAGCCGCCTCAGCAGTCGTCAGAGCCGCTTCAGCAGCCGTCAGAGCCGCCTCAGCAGCCTCGCCTCTAAAAAAAAAAAAAATCTTAATGGAATTAGTTGCTGTTAGCCACAAGACGCAAGTGTCTGCACTCCGGGCTGAAGCAACCAGGAGAGACGACCATCAGGACACAATCAGCCCATCAGGACACAATCAGCCCATCAGGACACAATCAGCGGGAGTGACTATGAGAGAAGCAAGAGAGTATTGACCTGCCTGGACAAGAGGGATAGGTGAACCCCAAGATTCACATAGACTCAGGTTCAAAGTTCAAGAACCCTCAGTACAAGATAAGAGTCCTTCAGGTGGCGAGGGAAAGGGGGACTTTTGATCCAAGAAATTGGGACTGCCCTTCCCTTCCTCAGACTTATAACATCTCATTCTCCAAACACTGTATGACTTATGGGTTTAGCGTTTCACATTAACTATAATGCTAAAAAATGATAGCAATAATTAATAATTACAGTATTAATAATAATAATAATAATAATAATAATAATAATAATAATAATAATAATAATAATAATAATAATAATAATAATAATTTTTAACACGCCTTCTGTCTTCCACCAAGGTAGGGTGACCCAAAAAAGAAAGAGAAGTATTCACCGTCATTCATTCAATCGCTAGCTTGCCAGAAGCTTGCTGACGCCACAGCTCAGATGGTCCTTCGACTTGAAACATTCGCAGGTACTGCTCTTACCGCCTCCAGGACTCAAGTTTATCCAAACAGTTTCCCTAAATTTCTTCATAAATTTGACCTTGCTCACAATCCAAGAGCACGTCAAGTCAAGAAAACCACTTACCTCCACTCCAGTTTAACATGCTTACACAAACCTGTTGGATGTTCAAGCCCCTAGCACTCGAAACCTTCTCTACCCCCTAGCGCTAACACTTCCTGGGACGACCAGTTTCCCTTAACCCAAGATTTATATTCCCACCCATTCATCTTATTTTATCCATCCTCTCCAAGTGACCAAACCACCTCAACAGTTCTTCCCGAGTCTTCTGAAGGTGTATACCGTATTTTCTCCACTCGCCCTCCCGCGTTATATCTGATTATTCATCTCATAATTTCACACCTCTCTCCAACACTGTAGCATCACTTCTTATACAAACCCATCAATAAATATGTTAAACAACTATGGTGACATCATGCATCCCTGTCTAAGGCCTATTTTTACTTACAAATAATCCCGCTCTCTAATACTCTAGCCACAATCTCACTATCCGCATAAACACACTACTGCATTCAGTAATCTCCCACCTATTCCATTCATTTGCACTGTCTGCCACATTGCTTTTCTAGCCACCCTATCACTTATTTTTTTTTTAGTCCATAAATTCAACTAAGAGTTTCATACATATATCTAAGTGATGTTTTCAGTGTAAACACTTAGATTAACCATCCCTTAACCTTCTAAAAAAACTCTTTGTTTCTCTGCTATCCTACATCAATATTAATTCTACCATTCGCTTTACTCGGTATACCTAACAAGCATATCCCCCTATAATTCTAACACTCTCTCCTGATCCTCTTCATCCCCTTTCTACAAAGGAACTGTATAATCTCTCTACCAATCTTTAGATACCCTCCCTTCTTTCATGCACATCTTGAACAAATGCACCAACCACTCCATCACTATATCTCCACCTGCTTTTAACATTTCTGCCTTAATCCCATCTATCTCTGCTGCTTCACCCTCACCCCCACCCCTTCCCCTTTTCATCATTCTACCCACTGCCTCACGTATTTCTCCCACACTCACATCTGGCGCTTCCTCACTCCTACAAGATATTATGCCTCCCTGCCCAGTTCACTGCCTCCCTCTCTTCATCAGCATATAACAATTTCTTGATATTTCCTCAACCTTTCTAATACTTTCACTCACTGTGTAACATCTCCCCTCTTTTATTTTTAACTGTTAAATCCATTTGTTCCTTAATCTTTCTTGACTTATTAATCTCTCAAGATCTGTTTTATTCTCAGAAGATTTGTAGCTGAAGAAGGCGAAGACAAAGAAGAAGAAGAAGAAGAAGAAGAAGAAGAAGAAGAAGAAGAAGAAGAAGAAGGAAGAAGAAGAAGAAGAAGAAGAAGAAAAAAAAGAAAGAAAAAAGAAAAGAAGAAGAAGAACAACAACAACAACAACAACAACAACAACAAGAACAAGAAGAAGGAGGAGGAGGAGGAGGAGGAGGAGGAGGAGGAGGAGGACGAGGAGGAGGAGTTTCAGGGAGGGTCTTTTAAGTTGCACCTGTCTTAGGTAAACATTATTGCCTGTCATCACAAGATTGCTTGGGGAAACAGCCTCGCACTCAAGAGCCTCTTGCCACTGCCTCGCACTCAAGAGCCTCTTGCCACCGCCTCGCACTCAAGAGCCTCTTGCCACTGCCTCGCACTCAAGAGCCTCTTGCCACCGCCTCGCACTCAAGAGCCTCTTGCCACTGCCTCGCACTCAAGAGCCTGCTGCCACCGCCTCACACTCAAGAGCCTCCTGCCACCGCCTCGCACTCAAGAGCCTCTTGCCACCACCTCGCACTCAAGAGCCTCTTGCCACCGCCTCGCACTCAAGAGCCTCCTGCCACCGCCTCGTACATAAGAGCCTCCTGCCACCACCTCGCACTCAAGAGCCTCCTGCCACCGCCTCGCACTCAAGAGCCTCCTGCCACCGCCTCGCACTCAAGAGCCTCTGCCACCGCCTCACACTCAAGAGCCTCCTGCCACCGCCTCGCACACAAGAGCCTCCTGCCACCGCCTCGCACTCAAGAGCCTCTTGCCACCGCCTCGCACTTCAAGAGCCTCGCCACCGCCTCGCACTCAAGAGCCTCCTTGCCACCGCCTCCACTCAAAGCCTCCTGCCACCGCCTGTCAAGAGCCTCTGCCACCGCCTCGACACTCAAGAGCCTCCCTGCCACCGCCTCGCACTCAAAAGCCTCTTCGCCACCGCCTCGACACTCAGAGCCTCCTGTCACCGCCTCAGCACTCAAGAGCCTCCTGCCCCGCCTCGACTCAAGACCTCCTGCCACCGCCTCGCACTCAAGAGACCTCCTGCCACCGCCTCACACCAAGAGCCTCTGCCACGCCTCGCACTCAAGAACCTCCGCCAACGCCTCCATCAAGAGACCTCCTGCCACCGCCTCCACTCAAGAGACCTCTTGCCACCGCCTCCACTCAAGAGCCTCCTCCACCGCCTCGTACATAAGAGCCTCCTGCCACCACCTCGCATGCAAGAGCCTCCTGCCACCGCCTCACTCAAGAGCTCCTGCCACCGCCTCGCACTCAAGAGCCTCCTGCACACGCCTTCACACTCAAGAGCCTGCTTGCCACCGCCTCACACTCAAGAGCCACCTGCCACCGCCTCAGCACTCAAGAGCCTCCTGCCACCGCCTCGCACTCAGAGCCTCCTGCCACCGCCTCGACTCAAGAGCCCTCCTGCACACAAGAGCCTTTTGCCACCGCTTCCACTCAAGAGCCTCCCGCCACGCCTCGCTCAACCTCCTGCCACGCCTCACACTCAAGGAACCTCTGCCACCGCTTCGCACTCAAGAGCCTTGCCACCCCTCGTACTCAAGAGCCTCTTGCCACCGCCTCGCACGTAAGAGCCTCCTGCACCGCTTCACACGCAAGAGCCTCTTGCCACGCCTCGCACTCAAGACCCCGCCAACGCTTCGCACTCAAGACCTCCTGCCACCGCCTCACACCAAGAGCCTCTTGCCACCGCCTCACACTCAAGAGCCTCTTGCACACAACCCCGCCACCTTCACACTCAAGAGCCTCCTGCCACCGCCTCGCATACTAGAGCCTCCTGCCATCGCCTCACACTCAAGAGACTCCTGCCACCGCCTCGCACGTAAGAGCCTCCTGCCACCGCCTCACACTCAAGAGCCTCTTGCCACCGCCTCGCACACAAGAGCCACCTGCCACCGCTTCACACTCAAGAGCCTCCTGCCACCGCCTCGCACACTAGAGCCTCCTGCCATTCCTCGCACACAAGAGCCTCTTGCCACCGCCTCGCACTCAAGACCCTCCTGCCACCGCCTCGCACGCAGGAGCCTGGTGCCACCACCTCGCACTCAAGAGCCTCCTGCCACCGCCTCACACTCAAGAGCCTCCTGCCACCGCCTCGCACTCAAGAGCCTCCTGCCACCGCCTCGCACTCAAGAGCCTCCTGCCACCACGCTCGCACTCAAGAGCCCTCCGCCACCGCCTCGAAGCAATGAGCCTTGCCACGCTCTACACACTCAACGATCCTCTGCCACCTGCCTGCACACTTCAGAGCCGCCTCATTCCGCTAACAAGAGCTCTTTGTCGACGCGCCTTCGCAATCAAAGCCACTGTCCACGCCTCGCATCGAGGAGCTGGTTTGCCACGACCTCCACTAAGAGCCTAGCCATAGCCTCACATCAAGAGCTCTCCTGCAGCTGCGCTTGCAGCTCAAGAGGCCCCCTGCCAGCTCGTGACTAGAGGCCTCTGCATTACGCTCGCACGCAAGTAGCCTCTTGCCACCGCTGCTGTGCTTAGTTCCTGGCTGTGACGCCCTCTGACGAGACCTGAGATTATTATCTCAAGTTGATTGTATCACCTTGCACTGCTAATGTACCCCCTTGTCTAAACCAGAGACTACGCTTTCCCAAGACTGATCTTTTGTTCTGTACGAAGACTTCGACTCAATCAACACGTGTTTGCACTCGTGGATAGGGTATTACACTGCCCCGTGTATTATTATTTCGATTTGAGTTTGTTGTTGGGGTGAGAGTGGCTCGGGGAGAGGTAATGAAGGTGTAAGTTGAGTACAGTGAATCACTATGCTCGAGGCATTGCAGTCACTCGCTTGGCGCAGTACCGTGCTGTATCTGACCTGGCTTAGTTCCTGGATGAACTCCCCTGAACTAATTTTGACGTTATATTCATTTTCGTCAAGTTGATTGTATTCCCTGTCTCACTGCTTATATGTACCATCCCATTTGTCTAAACCACAATAATGTTCTCCTGTTCCCAAATATATTATTGTACAAAGACTTAATAATAAACTGTGTTTGAGTGGAATAGTAATATTCACTGTCCCCGTTATTTATTCTTATTTCCATTTATTTATGTTTAGTTAAAGTAGTGAGGGTGAGTAGTGTGGAGTGGTGGGTAGAGTAATGAGAGGTGAAGTTGTAGTCACCAGTGACCTCACATTACCTACCTACCTGCCTCCGCTAATCATCTCTCCTACCACTTCGCCTGCCTATCCCCTGCATATACATACCCTCCGCTTACCCCCATATTCCCCTAACCAATACCCCTCCCCCTACATGACACTCGCACTCAAGAGCCTCCCGCCACCGCCTCGCACTGATGAGCCTCCTGCCACCGCCTCGCACTGTAGAGCCTCCTGCCACCTCCTCGCACGCTAAAGCCTCCCGCTACCGCCTCGCACTCAAGAACCTCTTGCCTTCGCCTCACACGCAAGAGCCTCTTGCCACCGCCTCGCACTCAAGAGCCTCTTGCAACCGCCTCGCACTCAAGAACCTCCTGCCACCGCCTCACACGCAAGAGCCTCTTGCCACCGCCTCACACTCAATAGCCTCTTGCCACAGCCTCACACTCAAGAGCCTCTTGCCACCGCCTCACACTCAAGAGCCTCTTGCCACCGCCTCACACTCAAGAGCCTCTTGCCACCGCCTCACACTCAAGAGCCTTTTGCCACCGCCTCGCACTTAAGAGCCTCCCTCCACCGCCTCGCACTCATGAGTCTCCTGCCACCGCCTCGCACTGTAGAGCCTCCTGCCACCTCCTCGCACGCTAAAGCCTCCCGCCACCGCCTCGTACGAAAGAGCCTCCCGCCACCGCCTCGCACTCAAGAGCCTCCCGCCACCGCCTCGCACTGATGAGTCTCCTGCCACCGCCTCGCACTGTAGAGCCTCCTGCCACCTCCTCGCACGCTAAAAGCCTCCCGCCACCGCCTCGTACGCAAGAGCCTCCCGCCACTTGCTCGAACTCAAGAGCCTCCCGCCACCGCCTCGCACTCATGAGTCTCCCGCCACCGCCTCGCACTCAAGAGCCTCCCGCCGCCGCCTCGCACTCATGAGTCTCCCGCCACCGCCTCGCACTCATGAGCCTCCCGCCACCGCCTCGCACTGTAGAGCCTCCCGCCACCGCCTCGCACTGTAGAGCCTCCCGCCACCGCGTCGTACGCAAAAGCCTCCCGCCACCGCCTCGTACGCAAGAGCCTCCCGCCACCGCCTCGCACTGTAGAGCCTCCTGCCACCTCCTCGCACGCTAAAGCCTCCCGCCACTGCCTCGCACTCATGAGTCTCCTGCCATCGCCTCGCAGCACTACTCTCACTCAAGAGCTTCCCTGTTGGACGTCCTCGAAAGTATTCTTATCTACTTTTCCCTTCTCTCTCTCCCCCACCCCTCTCTGACACTTTCCTTTCTCACTGTCTCACCCGGTAGTGTCATTCTGGCTTGTACCTACCTCTATGTTGTCGCAGAGGTCGAGTTCTTAGCTCCTGGCCCCGCTGTACTCTCATCCCTCCCTAGAACCTCAAAACATGCCTCTATATATGCTTATTATCAAGAGGAAGAGCTCTGACTATTGTCATCCTCGATCTATCTACCTGTTGCTACCTGGGTGACGCTGTTCCAGGCTGTCGCCTCGTTAGCTCCGACTTACCTCCCTAATTGTATTTAGCAGCAGCTCCTGCTGCTGACAGCTGTTGTAGACGGCGAATCAGAGGCCATTAACAGACATCCCCCAGTAATTGACAGTCTGAGGGAGAATATTATTATTATTATTATTATTATTATTATTATTATTATTATATTATTATTATTGTTGTTGTTGTTATTATTATTATTATTAATGCTATTATTATTATTATTATTATTATTATTATTATTATTATTATTATTATTATTATTATTATATATTATTATTATTATTATTATTATTATTATTTTATCTTACTAAAACGAAAACAAGTGCTGAATTCACGTGGGTCATATTTCATTGCAACCACCAAACGCATTAGTCATACGCTTTTTATCCTCGGTTAGTGCGGGTTTAGTACTCCTCTATGAATATTACAACATTTAAAAATAGTTTCACTGTACAACTTATTTTCCATTTAATGTTTTTTAAGGCACCAATTTCTCCCACACCTGTGGGTGAGCGTCACCACCCACAGGTGTGGGTGGTGGCATTCGCCTAGAAGCTGCCAGTTTACTCCAGCCACACCAACTCGGCTTTGGGGTCTCTCAAGGCAGTGAAGCCGCAGCTGATGCTGCAAGGGCCTACATCAGGGACCTACCAGAAGACAAGGCCGTAGTCAAACTTGATTTTAGAAATGTCTTTAATATGGTGAAGAGGGATGTGATCTTGCCAGCCGTTCGGGATCGGTTCCTCAGTCTTTTTCCCTTCATTTCAGCTGTCTACGGCAAACCCTCAATTCTTTTGTTTGGCGAACATGAAATTCCCTCATCAGAGAGTGTTCAGCTGGGTGATCCACTCGCTCCACTTCTCTTCTGCTTGGCAGTAAGAGAACTAACTTTCAGCCTACGCAGCGAGCTCAACGTTTAGTACCTGGATGGCACTCTGCCAGGTACTGAAAAGTCCCTGTTAGAGAACCTACAACTGGTGAAGACACAGGGAGAGGCCTTGGGACTCATCCTCAATCCCTCCAAATGTGAAATCATCATAGCGAACCAGGAAATAATCAATGCTGTGTGAACAATCCTCCAGGAAGTCTCTACTACCACTCCATCCAACAGTACCCTCTTGGGAGCACCGCTGGGTCACCAGGTCATCGACACAGTCCTCAAGGACAAACTGAATGACCTGAAGAGAATGGAGGAGAGAATAAGCGATCTTGATGCCGTTGATGCTCTGTATCTTCTCACAAGGTGTTTTACTACTATGCCAAGACTCACTTCCTGAGGTGTGCACCCTCTTTTGACAACCCAACACTCGACGAATATGACGCACACCTGAGATCAACCTTTAAGGATCTGTCACTAGAGGATCGGCAATGGGATCAGGCAACCCTCCCAGTGTGACTGGGAGGTACAGGGGTGCGCAAAGCAACGCAGGTAGCTTTACCTGCATTTCTGTCTTGGTGTTTGGCTTCCAGTGGATTAGTCAAGAAGATTGTCCCCGAACGCTTGAGAGACGCGGTAGGAGCTCAAGACCCAAGGTTCACTGAAGCAGCCTTGCGGTGGGACACCCTTGTAGACTTCTCCAGTAGACCAGCTCCTCCCAAAGAGCACAAACAGTCCCACTGGGACAAACTGACCATCGAAAAAATCGCCAACATAATGCTCACCAACGCTTCAGGAAAGGACAAAGCTCGTCTCCTAGCGGTGAAGGCGCCACACTCAGGAGATTTCCTTCTAGCTGTTCCCAACTCCTCCCTGGGCACTCGACTCGACCCACAGGTCATTCGGGTTGGTGTTGCTCTTCGCCTAGCTGCCCCCATCCTCACCGAACATAGGTGTATTTGCGGCAGGGCGACGGTTGATCAATTCGGACTTCATGGTCTCGTGTGTCACACAACAGAAGGGAAGTATGCTAGACATGAGGAGGTCCGACATCATAAAGAGAAGCCTCGACACATCCCGTTGCCCATCCCAACGGGAACCCCCAAGTACAGAGGTCTGACAGAAGTCAAAAGCGTCGTGATGGAGCCACTATGGTACCCAAGAAGGATGGAAAGCAGATTGCCTGCGACTGCACCTGTGCTGCCACATTGGCAGACACCTACTTCCCATACTCCGTAGTTGAAGACCCGCAAATATGAAGGCCTTTCCCCTTCATATAACTTCATCCCAATAGGGTCGGAGACCCTTGAATCATGGGACAAGTGTGTAAAAAACTCAACATAGAAACCAAGGATCACAAGGCGGCCAGCTTCCTCTTTCAGAGATTCAGTGTTGCGATCCAGAGGGAAAATGCCTGCAGCATTCTGGGCGAGCGGCCCACTGCCGGGGAGCTGGACAAAGTATTTGAGATGTAGCTCTGAGTTGCTATCTATGTTGTCTTACTCTTTATTGTATTTTTGTCAATGTATTTTGTCTTTAAATAAAATTTATATTAAATATAGGGGGTGGTTGGAGAAATTTTCCAAACAGCTTCAGGGAGAACCTTGAATTTTCCCTGAAGCAAGTTTATTTTTTTCTCTGAGGGTAAGCCCCGGAAAGTTCAAGGGGTACCCCCCCCCCAAAAAAAAAATTTTTAAAAAAATTTAAAAATTTTTAATAAAAAAAATCAAAAGGGAAATTGGGAAAAATTTGCCTAAAAAAAAGAAAATTTTTTTTTTGGAAAAAAAGTTGGGGCCCCCCCCAAATAATTTAGTGTGGGAGAAAAAAAATTCCCTTTAAGGTTGTAAATTTTGGACCCCCCGGGAAAAATAATTTTTTTTGAATTTTTTTCTTTTAATTAAAAAAATTTTTAAAAAATTTTTTAATATTTTTAATTTAAAAATAATATTAAAAAATAATAAAAAAAAATAAAATTTTTTTTTAAATTTCCCCCTATACGAGGGGGGCCCCCAAAAAAAAAAAAACCCCCTTTTATTTTTAAATTTTAAAATTTCAGGGAAAGGGGGTTTTCCCCTTTTTGGGGGGTTTTTGCCCAAGAAATCTTCCGGGGAAGTTTCTTTTGGGGGAAAATTTTAAATTTTTTTTTACATTAACTTTAAATGAAAAAAATATATCTTTATACGATAAGAGAAATTTTAGAAAGGGAATTAATTTTAATGAGTTTTGCTTATTGCCAAGTTTACATATTCGGCACGACATATATATATATATATAATAAA
>NC_069425.1:24238824-24268824 GCF_026875155.1 Cherax quadricarinatus
ATATGGGCGCCTAGCAAACCTCAGAACAGCATTCCCACATCTTAATAAGGAATCATTCAGGACCCTGTACACGTGTACGTTAGGCCCATATTGGAGTATGCGGCACCAGTTTGGAACCCACACCTAGCCAAGCACGTAAAAGAACAGAGAAAGTGCAAAAGGGTTTGCAACAAGACTAGTCCCAGAGCTAAGAGGTATGTCCTCCGAGGAGAGGTTAAGGGAAATCAACCTGACGACACTGGAGGACAGGAGAGATAGGGGGGACATGATAACGACATACAAAATACTGAGAGGAATTGACAAGGTGGACAAAGACAGAATGTTCCAGAGACTGGACACAGTAACAAGGGGACACAGTTGGAAGCTGAAGACACAGATGAATCACAGGGATGTTAGGAAGTATTTCTTCAGCCACAGAGTAGTCAGTAAGTGGAATAGTTTGGGAAGCGATGTAGTGGAGGCAGGATCCATACATAGCTTTAAGCAGAGGTATGATAAAGCTCACGGCTCAGGGAGAGTGACCAAGTAGCGATCAGTGAAGAGGCGGGGCCAGGAGCTCGGACTCGACCCCCGCCACCTCAACTAGGTGAGTCCACTAGGTGAGTACACACACACACACACACCACACACACACACACACACAGGAAAAAGCACTTATAAGCTGTAGTACACACGCAAACACACACACATACACAGGATTTCACACCTTCCTGTGAACTGACCATCTAAACCTCCCTCCTTCTCTCTCTCTCCCTCTCTCGCTACCTGTCTCCCTCTCTTCCTATCTCTCTACCTATCTTTCTCTACCTATCTCTCTTACCCATCTCACTCTTTACCCATCTCTCTCTCCTCTATTTTATCACTCTCTACCTATCTCTCTCTCTCCCCTCTCCCCTCTCTCCCTCTAAAAATCTCTTCCCTCTAACACCTCCCCCTCTAACAGTTCTCCCCCTCTAACATCTCTCCCCTCTCATTATCTCTCCCTCTCCCATTTTCCATCTCTCTCCCCCCTCCCCTCTCCTCCCCCATCCTCTCTCTTCCCTCTTTCCCCTATCCCCTCTCTTCCCCTTTTTCTTCCATCCCCCCCCTCTTTCCCCTCTCCCCCCCTCTCCCCCCCTCTCTCTCAACCCTCTCTTTGCCTTTTTCTCTCCTCTCTCTCTCTCTCTCTTCTCTCTCCTCTCTCTCTCTCTCTCTCTCTCTCTTCTCTCTCTCTCTCTCTCTCTCTCTCTCTCTTCCCCTTTTTCCTTTTCACTCTCCCCCTCTCTCCTTCTACCCTTCCCTTCTCCTCTCCCTCTCTCTTTTCTCCCCCTCTCCTCCTCTCTCCCCTCTCTTCTCTCCTCTCCCCCCTTTTCCTTTACTTCCCCCTCTCTTTCTTTTCTTTTCTTTCCCTTTTCCCCTTCTCCTTTTCACCCCTTTCTCCTCCTTCTCCCTCTCCTTCTTTCCCCCCCCTTTTTTTTTCTCTCCCCCTTCCCATTTTCCCCCCTTTCCCCCCTTCTCCCCACCTTTCCCCCCCCTTTTCCCCCCCCTCCTTTTTCTTCTACCTTTCCTTCTCTCTCTCTTCCACAAAAAAAGGGGGGGGACTCGCAGGAAATCCAGGGATCAGATAAAAAGGGTTTGGTAGGGGAGGAGTGGATGGGGAGCAGGGAAAAGGGGGAAAGGAAACAAGAGTGGGGAGGAAAATTAGGAAAAGCTTTCTGAAAAAATGGAAAAAGGACCCTCTCTGTGAAAATTTGGAAAAGAGGTTGGAGAAGGGAGACAAAGAATTGGGGGGCAAAAATCAAAAACTGCAGTACCCAGGAAAAGGGGCCCAGAATTTGAGAAAAATAGCTGAGGGGCCCGAAAAAGGAAGGGAAAGGGAGATAAAAATTTAAAACAAAAAGGTCATTCGGCCTCCCAAAAAGGGGCCCAAAGGGGATTGAAAGGGAAAAACAGCTGGGGCAGATGGAGAGGGTGATAGGTCGAATGCTGAGGCACAACCATGCTATCAAGAGCCACGGGAAAAAAACAAGGGAGAAAAAGACCACATACAGGCAGGGGTCCAGGTCACAGAGGGTTTAGGCAAATGTTAAAAGGGGGAAAGGGCAAAATTTAGTGTTTTTTCCCTGGGCTTCAGGAGAAAGGGGGAAAAAGGGGGACCCCACAAAAAGGGGCAGGAAGAAAGAAAGGAGATTTAGAAAAAAACATCTTTGGGAAATAGGTGAAGAGAAGGGCGAGATTGTAAAAATTTTTAGAGAATAGGGGGGGAACGGGAAAGGGGGGAAAAACCCAAACCCATCAAATGACTCAGGGCAGAAACAGTGTGGAAAAGGGTTTCCCCCAAGGGGAAACCACGTTAAAAAATCAAAAGTTTCAAGAGGGGGTTTCCCAAACAGAAGGGCAGAACACAAACAGAAAGACAGCAAACTGAGGGGAGGGACAAAAAAAATGAAAGGAGCTTAAAAAGGGGAAAAAGGATTGGGAAACCCGCAGGGCAGTCGAGCAAAAAGAGCAACCAAAGGCCCAAACAAAACCAAAACAACTATTCTCAGAACCCCACAACCTTTCCACACCATCCCCCAAAACACAATAAATCCCTACCCAAAAGCCCTTTCCCCAAAACCAAAAACCCCAGCTATTAAAAAACCCCCAGTAGGCTCCAAGGGCTCCCCCCCTCAGGGCCCCCCCCCCCCAACCCCAGTGTTGGAAAAAAACTGAAGGTTTTGGTGCACAAAAAACTGATGAAATAACAAATAAGTGGGAGGAGTGGCACAAAAAAGTCAAAGAGGCATCACCAGACATCATAGCTCTCACAGAAACCAAGCTTACAGGTATGATAACAGATGCCATCTTTCCAACGGGATACCAGATCCTGAGGAAAGACAGAGGAAACAGGGGCGGTGGAGGAGTGGCATTGCTGATCAAAAATCGATGGAATTTTGATGAGCTGGAGAGAGGAGACAGCGGAGAAGAAAGTGATTACATAGCGGGAACGCTTCACTCTGGAGGTCCCACGGTGGAAATAGCAGTGATGTATAACCCACCACAGAACAGCAGGAGGCCAAGGCAAGAGTACGATGAGAGCAATAGAGCGATGGTTGACACACTAGCTGCAGTGGCCAGAAGAGCTCATGCATGCAGGGCAAAGCTCATGATCATGGGTGACTTTAACTACAAGGAGATCGACTGGGAAAACTTGGAGCTGCATGGGGGCCAAGATACATGGAGGGCTAAGATGATGGAGGTGGTACTGGAAAACTTCATGTACCAACACATAACGGACAGTACAAGAGAGAGAGGAGAGGATGAACCAGCAAGGCTGGACTTAGTATTCACCTTGAGTAGTGCAGATATCGAGGACATCATATATGAAAGACCCCTTGGGGCCAGCGATCATGTGGTTTTAAGCTTCGAATACACAGTAGAGCTACAAGTGGACGGAGAAGCAGGAAGGCCAGGACGAATGAAGCCAAACTACAAGAAAGGGAACTACACGGGAATGAGGAACTTCCTGAACAGGGTTCACTGGGACAGAGAACTGGCAGGGAAGCCAGTTAATGAGATGATGGAATATGTAGCAACAATATGCAAGGAATAATGAAAAAGCCAGGATGGGCCCATGGTTCACCCAAAGGTGCAGGGAGGCAAAAACCAAGTGTGCTAGGGAATGGAAGAAATATAGAAGGCAAAGGACCCAGGAGAATAAGGAGAGCAGTCGTAGAGCCAGAAACGAATATGCACAGATAAGAAGGGAGGCTCAAAGACAATATGAAAACGACATAACAGCGAAAGCCAAATCTGACCCGAAACTGTTATACAGCCACATCAGGAGGAAAACAACAGTCAAGGACCAGGTAATCAGGCTAAGGAAGGAAGGAGGAGAGACAACAAGAAATGACCATGAAGTATGTGAGGAACTCAACAAGAGATTTAAAGAAGTGTTCACAGAAAGACGGAGAGGTGGAGCACACCACCAAGTGTTGGACACAGTGCACACAACCGAGGAAGAAGTGAAGAGGCTTCTGAGTGAGCTAGATACCTCAAAGGCAATGGGGCCAGATAACATCTCCCCATGGGTCCTGAGAGAGGGAGCAGAGGCGCTATGTGTACCCCTAACAACAATATTCAATGCATCTATCGAAACAGGGAGATTGCCTGAGGCATGGAAGACAGCAAATGTAGTCCCAATCTTTAAAAAAGAAGACAGACATGAAGCACTAAACTACAGACCAGTGTCACTGACAAGTATAGTATGCAAAATCATGGAGAAGATTATCAGGAGAAGAGTGGTGGAACACCTAGAAAGGAATGATCTCATCAACAGCAAGCCAACATGGTTTCAGGGACGGGAAATCCTGTGTCACAAACCTACTGGAGTTCTATGACATGATGACAGCAGTAAGACAAGAAAGAGACGAGTGTGTGGATTGCATATTGTTGGACTGCAAGAAGGCGTTTGACACAGTTCCACACAAGAGATTGGTGCAAAAACAGGAGGACCAAGCAGGGATAACAGGGAAGGCACTACAATTGATCAGGGAATACTTGTCAGGAAGACAGCAGCAAGTCATGGTACGTGGCGAGGTGTCAGAGTGGGCACCTGTGATCAGCGGGGTCCCACAGGGGTCAGTTCTAGGACCAGTGCTGTTTCTGGTATTTGTGAACGACATGACGGAAGGAATAGACTCTGAGGTGTCCCTGTTTGCAGATGACGTGAAGTTGATGAGAAGAATTCACTCGATCGAAGACCAGGCAGAACTACAAAGGAATCTGGACAGGCTGCAGATCTGGTCCAGCAATTGGCTCCTGGAGTTCAATCCCACCAAGTTCAAAGTCATGAAGATTGGGGAAGGGCAAAGAAGACCGCAGACGGAGTACAATTAGGGGGCCAGAGACTACAAACCTCACTCAAGGAAAAAGATCTTGGGGTGAGTATAACACCAGGCACATCTCCTGAAGCGCACATCAACCAAATAACTGCCGCAGCATATGGGCGCCTGGCAAACCTCAGAACAGCATTCCGACATCTTAATAAGGAATCGTTCAGGACCCTGTACACCGTGTACGTTAGGCCCATATTGGAGTATGCGGCATCAGTTTGGAACCCACACCTAGCCAAGCATGTAAAGAAACTAGAGAAAGTGCAAAGGTTTGCAACGAGACTAGTCCCAGAGTTAAGAGGTATGTCCTATGAGGAGAGGTTAAGGGAAATCAATCTGACGACACTGGAGGACAGGAGAGATAGGGGGGACATGATAACGACTTACAAAATACTGAGAGGAATTGACAAGGTGGACAAAGACAGGATGTTCCAGAGACTGGACACAGCAACACGGGGACACAGTTGGAAGCTGAAGACACAGATGAATCAAAGGGATGTTAGGAAGTATTTCTTCAGCCACAGAGTAGTCAGGAAGTGGAATAGTTTAGGAAGCGATGTAGTGGAGGCAGGATCCATACATAGCTTTAAGCAGAGGTACGATAAAGCTCATGGTTCAGGGAGAGTGACCTAGTAGCGACCAGTGAAGAGGCGGGGCCAGGAGCTTGGACTCGACCCCTGCAACCTCAACTAGGTGAGTAACTAGGTGAGTACACACACACACACACACACACACTCCTTTGAGCTGATAATTTTTCAGAATTTTCCTTCTCAATATTACACTGTAGGATCCACTGGTGACTCCCTCACCGTTTATTCCATCGTCGTGTGTGTTGCTACGTCCACACATTTTACTGCAGAAACTCCAGCAACAAATTATATGAAGAGCCATTAAGAAATTCTTTTCTATCTTAAATTGTTTTTCTTTTTTTTTCATCTTCATATGTCTGTGTTGTGAGTGTTTGTGTTTGTGTTGTGAGTTTTTGTTTATGTTGTGAGTGTTTGTGTTTATGTTGTGAGTTTGTGTTTGTGTTGTGAGTTTGTGTTTATGTTGTGAGAATTTGTGTTTGTGTTGTGAGAGTTTGTGTTTATGTTGTGTTTGTGTTTGTATTGTGAGTGTTTGTGTTTATGTTGTGTTTGTGTTTGTGTTGTGAGTGTTTGTGTTTATGTTGTGAGTGTTTGTGTTGTGAGAGTTTGTGTTTGTATTGTGAGAGTCCATGTAGTTATTGGATGAGTGTTTGTATCGTGTTTGCTTGAGTTGTCAGTGTTTGTTCTTGTAACGAGTGATTAAGTAACCTGTGTGTGTTAAGTGACGAACACTTGTTTATGTAAAGTTTTATTGAGATAACAAGAGCTTGTTGAAGTGACAAGAGATCGTGTGTCATGATACTACCTGTCAGCTGCTCCGTTTATTGCAACATAAATCACATTTATATCTATCAGTTCTCTGTGTAAACTTGTGAAGTGAATTTCGACTAAGAGCAAACGAGAGAATTATGAGGATGAGTTGTAAGAAGAAACAAGAAAAAGAGACATAAAAAATTATAATTATGTATGAACGTCAATAGAACGGTCAGGTGAGATCGGAATAATTGAGCACAAAGCTAATTTCACCTAATGAGATTGTTTGCATCCATAGCTCTCTCTCTCTCTCTCTCTCTCTCTCTCTCTCTCTCTCTCTCTCTCTCTCTCTCTCTCTCTCTCTCTCTCTCTCCTCCTCTCTCTCTCTCTCTCTCTCTCTCTCTCTCTTGCTCTCTTTCTTTAAATCTGCACTTTGTTCCGAGTCAAACAAGCCTCATTTACAGGCCGAGAATATTTATACATACATAGCAGAGAATATTCAGACTTGTCCTAGCACTGCACAATAACATAGCCGAGAATATTCAGACTTATCCTAGCACTGCACAATAACATAGCCGAGAATATTCAGACTTATCCTAGCACTGCACAATAACATAGCCGAGAATATTCAGACTTATCCTAGCACTGCACAATAACATAGCCGAGAATATTCAGACTTATCCTAGCACTGCACAATAACATAGCCGAGAATATTCTGACTTGTCCTAGCACGACACAGGAACGCCAGACAACGTATTTGCCTACGAGGTAACAGAGCTAACAGCCCATATTACCAACCAAATGATGGAACAATGCTAATAATAATTACAAGCTCATTCCCACGAGGTAAAGCGGTCCAAATCGCGCAACAATAAAAATAACAGTTTGGTAACAGTTACCGTTAGAGGAGGAGGAGGAGGTGTTGGTGGGAGGGGGTGGGGGAGGGATGGGGGAGGGGGGAGGGGGTGGGGAGGGGACAATCAGCTGTAACTAACAGTTATGAAGGAGACGACGAAATGCTGCAGCTGTCAGGTATACACGAGGCTAGCTTCACTGTGGCCAGAAACAAGGACTTGGCTGCTCGGTGGGCAGTTTTACATCGGCCGTCAGTGTTAGTTACCATTTTGTCCTAGGCACATGTCGATTAGACACTAGGCCTGTTGTGTGTGTGTGTGTGTGTGTGTGTAATTTTGTGTGGAATTATGTGTGGGTTTATTATGTACTGAAAGGTAGGTGGCTTGTGCGTTGTAATGTAGTCTCAGTGGCCCTTTGCTGCCCACAACTTCTTGTGACCTGACCCCCAACCTCCTGGGGCTTGACCGGAACGTACTTACAGTGTGTGTGTGTGTGTGTGTGTGTGTGTGTGTGTGTGTGTGTGTGTGTGTGTGTGTATGTATGTGTGTGTGTGTGTGTGTGTGTGTGTGTGTGTGTGTGTGTTGTGTGTGTGTATGTGTATGTATGTGTGTGTGTGTGTATGTGTGTGTGTGTATGTGTGTGTGTGTGTTTATGTGTGTGTGTGTGCGTGTGTGTGTGTGTGTGTGTGTGTGGTGTGTGTGTGTGTGTGTGTGTGTGTGTATGTGTGTGCGTGTGTGTGTGTGTGTGTGTGTGTTATATATATGTGTGTGTGTGTGTGTGTGTGTGTGTGTGTGTGTGTGTGTGTGTGTGTGTGTGTTGTATGCTGTTTTACCGTTGGCTGTACTACCAGCCAGGGAATGTACTTCTGGCAGTGTTTATTATTATAATAATGGGGAAGCGCTAAACCCGTGGGATTATACAGCGCCTGTGGAGGGGGAATGGAAGGTATTCAAGCTTAATTCAGGAAACTGGAGCACAGATCCAATTCCCTAGATCAAGAGCCCCTCACCAGCATCAAGGAACCTCCCTTGAGGGGGCAGTGTTGAAGAGTTGGGTGTAAGATCTGATGACACTGGAAGACAGGAGGGTTAGGGGAGACATGATAACGACATACGAAATACTGCGAGGAAATGACAAGATAGAGACAGGATGTCCGAGAGATGGGACACGGAAACAAGGTGTCACAATTGGAAGTTGAAGACTCAGATGAGTGAAAGGGATGTTAGGAAGTATTTCTTTAGTCACAGAGTTGTCAGGAGGTGGAATAGTCTGGCTAGTGACGTAGGGAAGGTAGGAACCACATACAGTTTTAAGACGAGATTTGATAAATCTCATGGAGCAGGGAGATAGAGGACCTAGTAGCGATCAGTGAAGAGGCTGGGCCAGGAGCTATGACTCGACCTCTGCAACCACAAATAGGTGAGTACTAATAGGTGAGTACACATACACACACGCGCCCGAGCGCGCGTGACGCTGACGGGTCCCAGCTGGTCCCAGATATAAAGATATTTATGAATGTGTGTATTGTAGCGTGACCAGACGCTCTTGAAGCGCCCGTAAAGCATCAGGTAATAGCCATCTTCCCGTGTGTGTGTGTGTGTGTGTGTGTGTGTGTGTGTGTGTGTGTGTGTGTGTGTGTGTGTACTCACCTAGTTGTACTCACCTAGTTGAGGTTGCGGGGGTCGAGTCCGAGCTCCTGGCCCCGCCTCTTCACTGATCGCTACTAGGTCACTCTCCCTGAGCCGTGAGCTTTATCATACCTCTGCTTAAAGCTATGTATGGATCCTGCCTCCACTACATCGCTTCCCAAACTATTCCACTTACTGACTACTCTGTGGCTGAAGAAATACTTCCTAACATCCCTTTGATTCATCTGTGTCTTCAGCTTCCAACTGTGTCCCCTTGTTACTGTGTCCAATCTCTGGAACATCCTGTCTTTGTCCACCTTGTCAATTCCTCTCAGTATTTTGTATGTCGTTATCATGTCCCCCCTATCTCTCCTGTCCTCCAGTGTCGTCAGGTTGATTTCCCTTAACCTCTCCTCGTAGGACATACCTCTTAGCTCTGGGACTAGTCTTGTTGCAAACCTTTGCACTTTCTCTAGTTTCTTCACGTGCTTGGCTAGGTGTGGGTTCCAAACTGGTGCCGCATACTCCAATATGGGCCTAACGTACACGGTGTACAGGGTCTTGAATGATTCCTTATTAAGATGTCGGAATGCTGTTCTGAGGTTTGCTAGGTGCCCATATGCTGCAGCAGTTATTTGGGTTGATGTGCGCTTCAGGAGATGTGCCTGGTGTTATACTCACCCCAAGATCTTTTTCCTTGAGTGAGGTTTGTAGTCTCTGACCCCCTAGACTGTACTGTACTGTACTGTACTGTGTGTGTGCGTGTGTGTGTATGCGTGCGTGTGTGTGTGTGCGTGTGTGTGTGTGTGTGTGTGTGTGTGTGTGTGTGTGTGTGTGTGTGTGTGTGTGTGTGTGTGTGTGTGTGTGTGTGTGTGTGTGTTTGTGTTTTGTGTGTGGTGTATGTGTGTGAACTCGTTTGTGGTTGCAGGGGTCGAGTCATAACCTTTTATGACTGCAGAGGTCGAGTTTCAGCTCCTGGCCCTGCTTCTCAAACTGACTTTACTGATGTCAAATGGCCAAGCTCTATTGACTTTGAAAAGAACAGAGCTCTGTTGTTGCGACAATCAACGAAGCTTTTTTGACTGGGCATCGAACATAGATCTATTGTTGTGGCAAGGAAGAAAGCTCTATTGACGTGGCGAGCAACCAAGCTCGATTGACGCGGCAACAAAGCTTCATTGACAAGGCAAACAACAAAGTTTTATTGTTCTAAAGAAACAAAGCTCTACTGGCGTGGCGAGCAGCAACGCTCTACTGACCGGTAAGAAACAAAGCTCTGGTGACGTCTCATCAAAAAGGAAATAACCCAGCCTTTCAGTGAGCTTTTATAGAGTTGTGTGCTGACACGGCAGAATGATCTCATGAAGAAAGACTAGCTGGGACGACCTGGTCTAGGACTGCCCCGGGGGCGTTGACCCCTTTCATCCCCTAAAGCATTGTTCAGTATCAAGGGCACGGAGGTGTGTGGGCTAGCTAGGCTCATTAACACCCAAGAGCACCCACCTAGGGAGGATGTCTGATAGTCCTGGGGCAGTGTGTTAGACAATATTCCTCCCGATTCGGGCAGCTCACTCGAAGAATTGTCCCATGGAAGGAGAAAAGCCTCACGAGAAAAAAAAAATCGGGGCTTTACATAAGGTAAATTATGGCTGGAATTGTCTATTAAAAGTCCCTAACTTTCTTCGACCCTAAAAGGAAGCCAATTAGAGAATAGAAGGGGATAGAGTGAGAGTGCTGAGCACGAGAGACACTTGATGAATGAAGGCAGAGTGCTCAGCACGAGAGAGTTGACTAAAGGCAGGCAGAGACCATCCTAAAACACTGAACACCAAACGTGTGTCTTCCGTTATCAAGACCTTAACTAGGAGAACTCTCCAAAAATACGCAAATGGCCTGCACATAGAAGAGAGCAGCTTACGACGACGTTTCGGTTCGACTTGGACCATTTACAAAGTCACACTAACGGAAAAGAGTGAGGGAGCCAGTATATACAGGCCAAGGAGGAGAGGGACGGGAACATGAGAGGAAGAAAGGGAAGTAGTGGTAGTGGTAATGCTGGTAGTGGAAGCAGTGGTAGTGGTAATGCTGGTAGTGGAAATTGTAGCAGAAGAAATAGCGGTAGCAGAAAGCAGGGAGAGACTCTTGATCCAGGTAACTGAAACTACTCCACACACACTCTTGGCTCAAACCTGATTACGTCCCGCGGCCCGGGAGTTAAACCCAAGCACCTTGAACACCTCCGTATGAAAATAACAATATTCAACTTGAATTAAATGCTATAACAAATGAGCTTACAGCACGCCCACGGACACGAACACTTTTAAAAATGCATCACATCTGGTACATTAATGGCGTACAATACCGTCAAGCTGATAAATAAAATACGATCAACACTCTGGGTGTCTTTATTGCCGAAAGTAATCTAACCAAAATGTCGTACAGTAACGACAGGATAAAACATCAGATGCGGGATGAGGAATCAGACACAGGATGAGGCATCAGACACAGGGTGAGGCATCAGACACAGGTGAGGCATCAGACACAGGATGAGGCATCAGACACAGGGTGAGGCATCAGACACAGGATGAGGCATCAGACACAGGGTGAGGCATCAGACACAGGGTGAGGCATCAGACACAGGATGAGGCATCAGACACAGGATGAGGCATCAGACACAGGATGAGGCATCAGACACAGGTTGAGGAATCAGACACAGGATAAGGCATCAGACACAGGGTGAGGCATCAGACACAGGATGAGGCATCAGACACAGGATGAGGCATCAGACACAGGGTGATGCATCAGACACAGGGTGAGGCATCAGACACAGGGTGAGGCATCAGACATAGGGTGAGGCATCAGACACAGGGTGAGGCATCAGACACAGGATGAGGCATCAGACACAGGATGAGGCATCAGACACAGGATGAGGCATCAGACACAGGGTGATGCATCAGACACAGGGTGAGGCATCAGACACAGGGTGAGGCATCAGACATAGGATGAGGCATCAGACACAGGATGAGGCATCAGACACAGGATGAGGCATCAGACACAGGTTGAGGAATCAGACACAGGATAAGGCATCAGACACAGGGTGAGGCATCAGACACAGGATGAGGCATCAGACACAGGATGAGGCATCAGACACAGGGTGATGCATCAGACACAGGGTGAGGCATCAGACACAGGGTGAGGCATCAGACATAGGATGAGGCATCAGACACAGGGTGAGGCATCAGACACATGATGAGTCATCAGACACAGAATGAGGCACCAGACACAGGATGAGGCATCAGACACAGGGTGAGGATCAGACACAGGGTGAGGCATCAGACACAGGGTGAGGCATCAGACACAGGGTGAGACATCAGACGCAGGATGAGGCATCAGACACAGGATGAGGCATCAGACACTGGGTGAGGCATCAACACAGGGTGAGGCATCAGACACAGGGTGAGGCATCAGACACAGGATGAGGCATCAGACACAGGATGAGTCATCAGACACAGGATGAGGCATCAGACACAGGATGCGGCATCAGACACAGGATGAGGCATCAGACACAGGATGAGTCATCAGACACAGGGTGAGAAATCAGACACAGGATGAGGCATCAGACACAGGATGAGGCATCAGACACAGGATGAGGCATCAGACACAGGGTGATGCATCAGACACAGGGTGAGGCATCAGATACAGGGTGAGGCATCAGACATAGGATGAGGCATCAGACACAGGGTGAGGCATCAGCCACATGATGAGTCATCAGACACAGAATGAGGCACCAGACACAGGATGAGGCATCAGACACAGGGTGAGGATCAGACACAGGGTGAGGCATCAGACACAGGGTGAGGCATCAGACACAGGGTGAGACATCAGACGCAGGATGAGGCATCAGACACAGGATGAGGCATCAGACACAGGGTGAGGCATCAGACACAGGGTGAGGCATCAGACACAGGGTGAGGCATCAGACACAGGATGAGGCATCAGACACAGGATGAGTCATCAGACACAGGATGAGGCATCAGACACAGGATGCGGCATCAGACACAGGATGAGGCATCAGACACAGGATGAGTCATCAGACACAGGGTGAGAAATCAGACACAGGATGAGGCATCAGACACAGGATGAGGCATCAGACACAGGATGAGGCATCAGACACAGGGTGAGGCATCAGACACAGGATGAGGCATAAACCCACGGGGTGAGGCATCGACACAGGATGAGTCATCAGACACAGGGTGAGGAACAGACACAGGTGAGCCCATCAGACACGGGGTGAGGAATCAGACACAGGAGAGGCATCAGACACAGGATGAAGAAACCCATACACGGGGTGAGGCATCAGACACAGGTGAGGCATCAGACACGGGGTGAGGATCAGACACAGGATGAGGCATCAGACACAGGATGGGGCATCAGACACAGGTGAGGCATCAGACACAGGATGAGGCACAGACACAGGATGAGTCATCAGACACAGGGTGAGGAATCAGACACAGGATGAGGATCAGACACAGGATGAGCCCATCAGACACAGGGTGGGGCATCAGACACAGGTGAGGCATCAGACACAGGATGGGGCATCAAACACAGGGTGAGGAATCAACACAGGATGGGGCCATCAGACACAGGATGAGTCATCGACACGGGGTGAGTCATCAGACACAGGGTGAGGCTCGACACAGATGATCACAGACACAGGGTGAGGAATCAGACACAGGATGAGGCATCAGACACAGGATGAGTCATCAGACACAGGGTGAGGAATCAGACACAGGATGAGGCATCAGACACAGGATGAGGCATCAGACACAGGATGAGTCATCAGACACAGGGTGAGGAATCAGACACAGGATGAGGCATCAGACACAGGATGAGTCATCAGACACAGGGTGAGGAATCAGACACAGGATGAGGCATCAGACACAGGATGAGGCATCAGACACAGGATGAGTCATCAGACCGGTGAGGAATCAACACGGATGGGGCATCAGACACAGGATGATCATCAGCCCACAGGGTGAGGAATCAGACACAGGTGAGGAAATCAGCCCACAGGATGATCATCAGACACAGGGAGGTCAGACACAGGATGGGGCATCAGACACAGGATGAGTCATCAGACACGGGGTTAGGATCAGACACAGGATGAGGCATAAACACAGGATGATCATCAGACACGGGGTGAGGCATCAGACACAGGATGAGCATCAACACAGGATGAAGCTTTCAGAACAGGGTGAGGAATCAGACACAGGATGAGGCATCAACACAGGATGGGGTCATCAGACACAGGTGAGGCATCAGACACAGGGTGAGCATCAGACACAGGGTGAGGCATCAGACACAGATGAGTCATCAGACACAGGGTAGGAATCAGACCACAGGGGGGGAGGCATCAACACAGGATGAGTCATCAGACACAGGGTGAGGAATCAGACACAGGATGAGGCATCAGACACAGGATGAGTCATCAGACACAGGGTGAGGCATCAGACACAGGATGAGTCATCAGACACAGGTGAGGAATCAACACGGAGAGCATCAGACACAGGATGAGTCATCAGACACGGGGTGAGGCATCAGACACAGGATAGCATCGACACAGGATGAGGCATCAGCACAGGATGAGGCATCAGACACGGGGTTTGAGGAATCGGGACCCCAGGATAGGCATCAGACACAGGGTGAGGCATCAGACACAGGAGAGTCATCAGACACGGGGTGAGGAATCAGACACAGGATGAGGCATCAGACACGGGAAGAGCATCAGACACAGGGTGAGGCATCAGACACAGGATGAGTCATCAGACACAGGATGAGGCATCAGACACAGGATGAGGCATCAGACACAGGGTGAGGAATCAGACACAGGATGAGGCATCAGACGCAGGATGAGTCATCAGACACAGGGTGAGGAATCAGACACAGGATGAGGCATCAACACGGTGAGAATCAACACAGGATGAGGCATCAGACACAGGATGAAGCATCAGACACAGGGTGAGGCATCAGACACAGGGTGATGCATCAGACACAGGGTGAGGCATCAGACACAGGATGAGGCATCAAACACAGAGTGAGGAATCAGACACAGGATGAAGCATCATACACAGGGTGAGGCATCAGACACAGGGTGAGGCATCAGACACAGGATGAGTCATCAGACACAGGTGCAACACCTGGGTGTCTAAATGAACAACAACACCCAGATGCTTCATTTGTTTTTTCGTATATTACTAATTCTTGTTATTAATCTAAGCGCCAAACCCGAAAGGGGTCAGGCATCCACTGCTACGCCTGTCCCTGATCCCATCAAGTTGCCCCAAAGCGCTGCAGTCATGTGTCTTATTCAACACCAGACTCTGCTAATCAGCGCTAAATAGTAAGATGAGCGCATATTACTGAATTTTCCGGCATATAAGGCGCGTTTTCCCCCCAAAAAGGTCTTGGAATAATCCCCCGCGCCTTATATGCTCAAGGTCAAGGTGTTACCCTTGAGCAGTTGTTTATTAACGTTACGTTACAACTGCTTGGAAAGATCGTCTAATATGTCTTATATTTTCGTGCGCCTTATATACCGAAAAAAATACGGTAAATTATTCCGGTGGTTGTCGTCACTAAATACCGACATTGTTACTGTCTTAAGTGGTAAGTGGCGGCTACCACAAGCAGCACGACAAGGCATGTTTATACTTGAAGGCATCAATCACGGGAGAATTGCAGCCAAACACGCATCAACTGCAATCAAATTTCTATTATTAGTACGTTTGTGAGGAGCGTTGAAGCCGTAGGGATTGGGAGGTAATACAGCCACTGGGGAATGTGGATTGGGTAACCATCAGATTCGATTCAGGGTGGAGTTAGCCCAAATTCTTTGAATGAAGAACCTTCACCGGCATCAAGGGCATCAAGTTAACATCTGAGAGAACCTGCTATCACCGTCCGTGCTATCAACGTCCTTGCCCGACTGGGGTCACCTTATACGAAACCGACAGCCGTCCTTGTGTTATTAGAACTAGCAGCCGTCCGTGCCTTACTAGGATCGTGTTGTACAGCCGTCCGTGCCTTACTAGGCTCACGTTATACAGAACAGCCGTCTGGGCTTTACTGGAGTCGCGTTACTGAGAACTAGCCTCCTGTGCCTTACTGGGATCACTAATACAAAACTAGCGGCCGTTCGTGCCCAGGTAGGTAATGATCTAAAGAATTTCTTAAATGGCGGAGTGAAGCCAAGACTAAGATAACATCAGCAGCTGCAAGACTCTCTCACAGTGTGCGTTGCTCGCAAGTTTGCTCGAGGATAAAGGCACGAGATGCTGTGCGAGGCTGCGGTTCAGACTGTCCGCAGATACTATCAGCAAATACCAGTCAAAACCGCAGAACGAAACCCTTTTTTTTTCTGTGCTTAGTTCTCAGCTGAGACCGGGAGCTAGCTGTCAACAAAACCTTGAAACTAGAGAACAGCTACTGAAGCAACTTCGAGATTCCTCGTGATATTTTCACTTTACATTTGCTGACTGTTTATCGCGTTGTCTTGTTGTCTGGATTTACTGTTAAAGGCTACGTATATTCAAGGACAGACTTATCCAAATAAGTATATGAAAAGGGACAAGTTATTTTAACAAAGGGCTAGTATATGCAAAGAGGACAGACATATCAAGAGGAAAGATATATCCATTGAGTTCATGTATATCTTAAAAAGACAGGTACTTTTCAATATACAGTGAGCTGGCAGAAGTCTCTCACTCAGTGTAAACACACACCAGTCTCCAACTGTATACACAGGGTAGATAAGACAAAAGGGATCTCCCAGGAGAAGCCTTCGTATTAGAGCTTGTCCTCCTAGTTAAACAACATCGTCCGTGGAGATAATAACGCTCTCAGGCACTGCTGTCGATAATGTCATTTCGTTAATATCGGTTAACTAGCCTAACCTATCAAAACATCAATGGTATATAATATCGACAAGTTGGAGAATTGGGCACATGAGCAACAACTTGGTAGACTTTTTGTCACAAGTACCAGCTACCGCTGGTCGCCTCTAGGGCACGACCTACTTCCATTGGGAAATCAGCCTGCCAGTGACAATGCTTTCATCTCATCTGGCTCCAGTATATAAGCCCTCATCTTACTGCCTGTGCTTCAGATTCATCAAGACTGTGGAACTGAACACCTGCTCCTAGGCTCAGGGACTGATTACCTCTTCTTCTGCACCTTCAGTCTTCTGGATTGTATTGATAGAGCCACAGGCTGGCGTAACGTCTACTTTAGAAAGATACACAGTTGTTAGTCATGTGTTTAATTCTTTAATCAACCTAGCTTAGCCTACTGTGGAAAAACCAGTGATGGACAACATCTGTAGCGAGGGCTTCACAGCATTCCAAGAACCTCGAGTAAGTTGTTCCAGCGATGACTAGCACATAAGAGGTTTTCCTGGAAATGAGGTGTCACAAGAGCGAGAGCAACAATGGAAGTGTGGATATGACTTCTTAAGAGAGAGGAATGACTGGAGGAAGCGTTTAAGAGATAGACTGTCTTGAGGGGCTCGGCTGAGTGGGTTTATAAGGTGGTAGATGGCAGGTGGTGGATGGCAGGTAGTGGATGTTGTGGTGGTGGTGGTGGTGGTGGTAGTGGTGGAAGTTGAGGTAGAGGTTGTGGTGGTGGTAGTAGTGGTGGTGGTGTTGGGGTGGAGGTGGTAGTGGTGGAGGTGGTAGTGGTGGAGGTGGTGGTGGTGGTGGAGGTGGTGGGGGTGGGGGTGGTGATGAGAGTTCCTTTGGAGGCGACGAACCGTCTTAAGAAGCTCGGCTGAGAGAGTTAATAACATGGAAGCTGGAAGGCAGTGTGGTGATAGTGTTAGTGGCAGGATAGTGGTAGCAGTGGCAGTAGCAGGATAGTGGTAGTAGTGGTAGTAGCAGGATATTGGTAGTAAACGGATAGTGGTAGTAGTGGTAGTAGTGGCAGTAGCAGGATAGTGATAGTAGCAGGATAGTGGTAGTAGCAGGATAGTAGTAGTAGCAGGATGGTGGTAGGTTATGGAGAGGATTTGCTAGGGCGACTTAATGAGGGAGGAGGTACTGAGGTGTAAAGAGGATGTACAAAGTGATGAAGGAAGGAAGTAATAAAGAGGGGATGAAGGAAGAGCAGAGTATTGTAAAATTATCTCTCTACAGCAATTATCTATATTCATCACTCAACCACACATATTTTCGTATTTATTAGCGCTTAGTAACAATTACTAGCACTTAAAACACCTCAGACACTTACTACACCTACTCGCACTTCAAACACTTCAGATACACTTAGAAACACCCACTATTAATTAAAACACTTCACATACACTTACAAACATCTATAAGCACTTAAAACACTTTAGAAGCACTTAGAAATACCTACTAGTACTTAAAACACTGCTTCACGTCACCTGTCTGCAGTATACAAGTCCCTTCTTTGCGTACATGCTGTATTCTTATCAAGATTGATGGGCTGATTACATCGACTCCAGACTGAGAGACTGATTACCTCAAGCGCCTTTTGATCTTCATTCTTTGTTGTATTGGACTGATAAAGCTACTGTGTGGCGAAACGTTCCCACAATTAAAATATCCAAGTGTTGCACATGTGTCTCATTTATCAAAGTACATATTTTCTGACTTGCACACTTTTCTTTTAATTGGCTTGAACACACACGGTCTCCCTGCTAGGCTGCCGTGTCCCACCTCGTAACTTTCACCTTGCTTTCAATTAAAAATCATCTTTTAATCTTTTGACTACGCAGTTTCTAATTTGCTTTCATCGTTTGAGACGTCCATCTTTCTGCTTCTTCGTTCGGTTTAATATGGATCGACTTTCCTACGTCATAACTACCGGGAATCCCTGCTGCTGACTGAGGTGTATCCCGTCTAGCTTTCTGGTACTCAGGTAGCTTACTGTGTGTCAGTGGCCTTCCTGTGTGCCAAACATGTTAATTTCCCCTGAATGGCCAACACCCCGGCACTTGTTGACGTGAGTCCAGATCACTAGTGAAAGGTGGGATCACCTGGTGAGCCCAAATCACCAGTAAAAGCCAGCATCTTCTCGTGAGCCTAGATCACTAATGGAAGCTGGGATTACCTCAGGAGCTTACAGATCACCAGTGTAAGCCTGGATCACTTCGATATCTCAATTTGTAAACGATAATCCATCCAGGGCTTATCTGCAAATCTAAGTGCTGAAAGTCGATGTCCAGCTGCGTATTACTGGATATACACACACGTCTGTATGATTAACAGCGGTTTTTATCTATCAGTGTGTACAGCCAGAGATCTGTATCTCTCAGTGTTTATATTCCAATAGATGCGTATATCACAGTGTAAGTATATTGAGAATTGTGGCTCTCACATTGTATATACAAAAAGAAGTATGTATATCAGTGTATATACACCAAGAAGTGTGTATCTCAGTGTATATACACTTATGGTTTGTATTATTTTGAGTGTTGGTGTAGAAGAGATTATTATCAGTAATAACATTACATTCACGGGAGGAGTTAAACCTGTAAGTAACAATGCAGTTCCTGTGAAATGGGAGATAAATCAGAACTGATTCGAAAAAGAAATGAATAGCTCCAGTTCCTTGGAACAAGAAGCCACCAATATCAACACATTTCCTAGCTTAGGCTGGTAGGTAACTTGAACCTGCCTAGCATGGACCAGTAGGCCTGCTGTAGTGCTCCTGCCTTATGTTCTTATATTCTTCTGCGTAACATTTAATCACACAACCTTCTAACATTCGTAAATAATATCCCAAATTATGTGATGTGACTTCTTTACTTCTGCATATGCAGCCTTCACTCTCCTCTGTAGCGGACTGATAAAGCCACTGTGTGGCGAAACGTTTCGACGATAAAGGTACCTAAGTGTTGCACAAGTGTGTAATTTATCAAATTGTCGGTTCTCTGAACCATTTATCTACGCTTCTATGATGCATTCCGCTGATGAGGACCCCAGCTGGGAATCGAAATACACAGTCTCAGTACCGCAGCTCTTCTCCTGTATGACACAACTGAGTCATCAACACATGTTCAACGCAGTTATCAGCGCACACCTTGTAAGTCAGATTCATGCATTTCGTTTCTTCTTTTTTCCCCAAGAGGAACTTCAATCTCTCAATTAATTGGACTAGGGTTAATCCGCCACTTCATTAGTGCAGGGGATTACAGAACGAGATCTTCACCTCAGTGGCAGTCAGTCGTCCTACCATCTCCCTTATGCAGGGAAATATTATGAAGTAAAAATATTAAATATTATATATATACATATATATATATATTATATATATATATATATATATATATTATATTTTATATATATATATATATATATATATTTATATGTGTGTGTGTGTGTGTGTGTGTGTGTGTGTGTTTTGTGTGTACGTGTGTGGTGTGAATTAAGATATATCTTTTAATCTTTTGACTACGCAGTTTCTAATTTACTTGCATCGTTTGAGACGTCCATCTTTCTGCTTCTTCGTTCGGTTTAATATGGATCAACTTTCCTAGGTCATAACTACCGGGAATCCCTGCTGCTGACTGAGGTGTATCCCGAGTATCTTTCTGGTACTCAGGTAGCTTACTGTATGTCAGTGGCCTTCCTGTGTGCCAAACATGTTAAGGGGAGGCATGACCAATGGCCAACACCCCGGCAAATGTTGACGCGAGCTCAGATCACCAGTGAAAGGTGGGATCACCTGGTGAGCCCAAATCACCAGTAAAATCCAGCATCTTCTCGTGAGCCCAGATCACTAATGGAAGCCAGGGTTACCTCAGGAGCTTACAGATCACCAGTGTGTATCTCCTCCTACCCGCAGCACTGTGAGCTGAGAAGTGTATCTCCTCCTACCCGCAGCACTGTGAGCTGAGAAGTGTATCTCCTCCTACCCGCAGCACTGTGAACTGAGAAGAGTATCTCCTACCCGCAGCACTGTGAACTGAGAAGTGTATCTCCTCCTACCCGCAGCACTGTGAAAATGAGAAGTGTATCTCCTCCTACCCGCAGCACTGTGAACTGAGAAGTGTATCTCCTCCTACCCGCAGCACTGTGAACTGAGAAGTGTATCTCCTCCTACCCGCAGCACTGTGAACTGAGAAGTGTATCTCCTCCTACCCGCAGCACTGTGAGCTGAGAAGAGTATCTCCTACCCGCAGCACTGTGAACTGAGAAGTGTATCTCCTCCTACCCGCAGCACTGTGAACTGAGAAGTGTATCTCCTCCTACCGCCAGCACTGTGAGCTGAGAAGTGTATCTCCTCCTACCCGCAGCACTGTGAGCTGAGAAGAGTATCTCCTACCCGCAGCACTGTGAGCTGAGAAGAGTATCTCCTACCCGCAGCACTGTGAACTGAGAAGTGTATCTCCTCCTACCCGCAGCACTGTGAACTGAGAAGTGTATCTCCTCCTACCCGCAGCACTGTGAGCTGAGAAGTGTATCTCCTCCTACCCGCAGCACTGTGAGCTGAGAAGTGTATCTCCTCCTACCCGCAGCACTGTGAGCTGAGAAGTGTATCTCCTCATACCCGCAGCACTGTGAGCTGAGGAGTGTATCTCCTCATACCCACAGCATTGTGAGCTGAGAAGTGTATCTCCTCCTACCCCAGCACTGTGAGCTGAGAAGTGTATCTCCTCCTACCCGCAGCACTGTGAGCTGAGAAGTGTATCTCCTCCTACCCGCAGCACTGTGAACTGAGAAGAGTATCTCCTACCCGCAGCACTGTGAGCTGAGAAGTGTATCTCCTCCTACCCGCAGCACTGTGAACTGAGAAGTGTATCTCCTCCTACCCGCAGCACTGTGAGCTGAGAAGTGTATCTCCTCCTACCCGCAGCACTGTGAACTGAGAAGAGTATCTCCTACCCGCAGCACTGTGAGCTGAGAAGTGTATCTCCTCCTACCCGCAGCACTGTGAGCTGAGAAGTGTATCTCCTCCTACCCGCAGCACTGTGAGCTGAGAAGTGTATCTCCTCCTACCCGCAGCACTGTGAGCTGAGAAGTGTATCTCCTCCTACCCGCAGCACTGTGAGCTGAGAAGTGTATCTCCTCCTACCCGCAGCACTGTGAACTGAGAAGAGTATCTCCTACCCGCAGCACTGTGAACTGAGAAGTGTATCTCCTCCTACCCGCAGCACTGTGAACTGAGAAGTGTATCTCCTCCTACCCGCAGCACTGTGAGCTGAGAAGTGTATCTCCTACCCGCAGCACTGTGAACTGAGAAGTGTATCTCCTCCTACCCGCAGCACTGTGAGCTGAGAAGTGTATCTCCTCCTACCCGCAGCACTGTGAACTGAGAAGAGTATCTCCTACCCGCAGCACTGTGAACTGAGAAGTGTATCTCCTCCTACCCGCAGCACTGTGAACTGAGAAGTGTATCTCCTCCTACCCGCAGCACTGTGAACTGAGAAGTGTATCTCCTCCTACCCGCAGCACTGTGAACTGAGAAGTGTATCTCCTCCTACCCGCAGCACTGTGAACTGAGAAGAGTATCTCCTACCCGCAGCACTGTGAACTGAGAAGAGTATCTCCTACCCGCAGCACTGTGAACTGAGAAGTGTATCTCCTCCTACCCGCAGCACTGTGACCTATGGAATGAATCTTTCAACACTTCATAAAGCAAGCAGCAAAATAACTGGGTATTGAATACAAGTACGAGCCTTCTTGCCTGACAACTGAGGCATCTGAAGTCTTATCAGCAGTCAATACACACACACACACACACACACACACACACACACACACTTTCATACACACAAAAGCAATTACATTCGCTTGACTCTGTCTATAAATATTAAGTGTTGAACTAAATGAGAAAGCTGCTCATATAGGATTGTCAAGTCACAACTCAGTGAGAAAAGGCAGGGAAGACCTGAGGACAGGTTCGGAAGAGGATTAGGGGTATTGGGGTAGTGGTTGTGGTAGAGGTGGTGGAAGTAGTGGTGGTGGTCAGTAGTATTAATAGTGGTGGTGGATAGTGGTGGTGGGTGTTGGTGATTGGTCGAAGTAGTAGTAGAAGTAGTGGTAATGACGGTAGTAGTAGTAGCAATAGTAGTAGTAATAGCAATATTAATAGTATTAGTAGCAGAAACAGTAATAATAGTCGCAGAAGTAAATGATTAAATGCTTGGAATATGGACCACTTTGAGAAGACTCTGAGGGGGATTAGAATCCACATGTGGAATTAGATTCCACATCCTCACCATTGTGAAAGCAACCCATTCCAATAGCGCAGGCGGCACTCGTGCGGATATGAACGTTTGAGATTACTGCTCAGCCATCCCGTTGCCAGATGTGTTGCGGCCTTTTTAATTTGAATGTCCAAAGATGAATATACATTTTTGACAGACTTATGTAATTTAACCTTAATTAAGCGTTTAATTTAATTTCACCTCATCTAACCTAACCTAACCTAACCTAACCTCACCTCACCTCACCTAACCTAATTTAATCTAATCTAACCTAACCTAAGGTAACCTAACCTTACCTAGTAAGTAAGTTTATTCAGGTATACACAAATACAGTTATATAAATTATCATACATAGCAGTATATGTGTAGAGAACCTAGAATATCCCAAAAAAGTCAGACTGAGTGACGTATTTCCACTGGGGTCCTAACCCAACCTAACCTTAAATAACCTAACCTAATCTACGCTAACCTAACCTAACCTAAACCTAACCTAACCCAACCTAACCTAAAATAACCTAACCTAACCTAACCCAACCTAACCTAACTTAACCTAACCTAACCTAACCTAAAATAACCTAACCTAATTTACGCTAGCCTAACCTAACCTAACCTAAACTAACCTAACCCAAACTAACCTAAAATAACCTAATCTAATCTACGCTAACCTAACCCAACCTAACCTAACCTAACCTAACCCAACCTAAACTAACCTAACCTAACCTAACCCAACCTAACCCAACCTAACCTAAAATAACCTATCCTAATCAACGCTAAACCTAACTCAACCTAACGTAACCTAACCCAACCTAACCCAACCTAACCTAACCTAACATAAAATAACCTAACCTAACCTAACTTAACGTAACTTAACCTAACTTAACCAAACCTAACCCAACCTAACCTAACCTAACCCAACCTAACCTAACCTAACCTAACCAAACTTAACTTAGCCTAACCTCATCTAACCTAACCTAACCCAATCTAATCTAACCTAACCTAACCTAATCTAACCTAGCCTAACCTAACCTCATCTAACCTAACCTAATCTAACCTAACCTCACCTAACCTAACCTAATCTAACCTAACCTAATCTAACCTAACCTAACCTAACCTAACCTAACCTAACCTAACCTAACCTAACTAACCCAACCTTATCTAACCTAACCTAACCTAACCTAACCTAACCTAACCTAACCTAACCTAACCTAACCTAACCTAACCTAACCTAACCTAACCTAACCTAACCTCATCTAACCTAACCTAACCTAACCTAACCTAACCTAACCTAACCTAACCTAACCTAACCCAACCTCATTTAACCTAACCTAACCTAACCCAACCTCATTTAACCTAACCTAACCTAACCTAACCTAACCTAACCTAACCTAACCTCATCTAACCTAACCTAACCTAACCTAACCTCATCTAACCTAACCTAACTTAACCTAACCTAACCTAACCTAACTTAACCTCATCTAACCTAACCTAACTTAACTTAACCTAACCTAACCTAACCTTATCTAACCTAACCTAACCTAACTTAACCTCATCTAAACTAACCCAACCTCATTTAACCTAACCTAACTTAACCTAACCTAACCTAACCTAACCTAACCTAACCTAACCTAACCTCATCTAACCTAACCCAACCTCATCTAACCTAACCTAACCTAACCTAACCTAACCTAACCTAACCTAACCTAACCTAACCTAACCTAACCTAACCTAACCTTATCTAACCTAACCTAACTCAACCTCATCTAACTTAACCTAACAAAAGTTATCGTTAAAAATAATTAATATTATCGTCGTCTGTTTACAGAGACATTAATAAATTGTAGTTGGAATTCACTCAAGGAAATAAAAGTAAATAAAACAACAACAGACAAGATCGTACTTTATTTTACGATGTTTAGGTCTACCAATATTATTATTTCTAACAATGTTAATATTTTTAACACTTAATATTTCTAACAATGTTAATATTTCTAACAATGTCAATATTTCTAACAATGTCAATATTTCTAATAATGTTAATATTTCTAACAATGTTAATATTTCTAACAATGTTAATATTTCTAACAATGTTAATATTTCTAACAATGTTAATATTCCTAACAATGTTAATATTTCTAACAATGTTAATATTTCTAAAAAGTTAATATTTCTAACAATGTTAATATTTCTAACAATGTTAATATTTCTAACAACGTTAATATTTCTAACAATGTTAATATTTCTAATAAGCAATAAAACTGAAATTGATAAACTGCCGTGTTAGCATTGTCTTGGTGTTTACATCCCTGTTTATTATTGTTGTTGTATCTCTCAATGTTTGTTGTTGTTGATGTTTCCCTCAATGTTTGTTGTTGTTGATGTTTCCCTCAATATTTGTTGTTGTTGATGTTTCCCTCAATGTTTGTTGTTGTTGATGTTTCCCTCAATGTTTGTTGTTGTTGATGTTTCCCTCAATGTTTGTTGTTGTTGATGTTTCCCTCAATGTTTGTTGTTGTTGATGTTTCCCTCAATGTTTGTTGTTGTTGATGTTTCCCTCAATGTTTGTTGTTGTTGATGTTTCCCTCAATGTTTGTTGTTGTTGATGTTTCCCTCAATGTTTGTTGTTGTTGATGTTTCCCTCAATGTTTGTTGTTGTTGATGTTTCTCTCAATGTTTGTTGTTGTTGATGTTTCCCTCAATGTTTGTTGTTGTTGATGTTTCCCTCAATGTTTGTTGTTGTTGATGTTTCCCTCAATGTTTGTTGTTGTTGATGTTTCCCTCAATGTTTTGTTGTTGATGTTTCCCTCAATGTTTGTTGTTGATGATGTTTCCCCTCAATGTTTGTTGTTGTTGATGTTTCCCTCAATGTTTGTTGTTGTTGATGTTTCCCTCAATGTTTGTTGTTGTTGATGTTTCCCTCAATGTTTGTTGTTGTTGATGTTTCCCTCAATGTTTGTTGTTGTTGATGTTTCCCTCAATGTTTGTTGTTGTTGATGTTTCCCTCAATGTATGTTGTTGTTGATGTTTCCCTCAATGTTTGTTGTTGTTGATGTTTCCCTCAATGTTTGTTGTTGTTGATGTTTCCCTCAATGTTTGTTGTTGATGTTTCCCTCAATGTATGTTGTTAATGTTTCCCTCAACGTTTGTTGTTGTTGATGTTTCCCTCAATTTTTGTTTTTGATGTTTCCCTCAATGTTTGTTGTTGTTGACGTTACCCTCAATGTTTGTTAATGTTTCCCTCAATGTTTGTTGTTGATGTTTCCCTCAATGTTTGTTGTTGTTGATGTTTCATTCAATGTTTGTTGATGTTTCCCTCAATGTTTGTTGTTGTTGATGTTTCCCTCAATGTTTTTTGTTGTTGATGTTTCCCTCAATGTTTGTTGTTGATGTTTCCCTCAATGTTTGTTGTTGTTGATGTTTCTCTCAATGCTTGTTGTTGTTGATGTTTCCCTCAATATTTGTTGTTGTTGTTTCCCTCAATGTTTGTTGTTGATGATGTTTCCCCTCAATGTTTGTTGTTGTTTATGTTTCCCTCAATGTTTGTTGTTGTTGATGTTTCCACCAATGTTTGTTGTTATTTATGTTTCCCTCGATGTTTGTTGTTGTTGATTTTTCCTCAATGTTTGTTGTTGTTGATGTTTCCCTCAGTGTTTGTTGTTGTTGATGTTTTCCTCAATGTTTGTTGTTGTTGATGTTTCCCTCAATGTTTGTTGTTGTTGATGTTTCCCTCAATGTTTGTTGTGGTTGAAGTTTCCCTCAATGTTTGTTGTTGTTGATGTTTCCATCTATGTTTGTTGTTGTTGATGTTTCCCTCAATGTTTGTTGTTGTTGATGTTTCCCTCAATGTTTGTTGTTGTTGATGTTTCCCTCAATGTTTGTTGTGGTTGATGTTTTCCTCAATGTTTATTGTTGTTGATGTTTTCCTCAGTGTTTGTTGGCTCGGAATTACAATTTCTAGAAAAAGAAGAAAATAAATATTGGTCTGTATTTCCTAACTGTATCAGAAATATCTAGTCTTCTCATATTTCGTTAATAAAATTCGTGTACTAACGTCCATTAAAGAGTTTTGAAATTGTCTCGAAATTAAAATTTCTGGCACTGGGACGTTTTTATTTCCGAAACATTTCTTTATATATCCAATAAATGCTTTATTATTATATCTGGGGGGAAAAGTATTACCCAATGGTAAAGGTTAAATATTAACCTGGATTATTATTACCATCACTGGAAAGCTCCGGCCGCTTGAAAGGTAAACAACCACTATCTGGGGTGACACCTGGGGTGCCACCTGGAGTGCCACCTGGGGTGCCACCTGGGGTGCCACCTGGGGTGCCACCTGGGATGACACTCACAAGAGTCCACTAACACCCAGGTTACCGGGAAATATGTGTCTTGTTTATTTATTTATCATTTGATAGAATGGCAGATGCATTACAGAAGAAGAAATTATTTTGATCGGTTACAGGACTGAAAGTAGCTTGAAACTGACCTCAATACTGGAAATATTCGTTTTTTGTTTATTGGTCAGTATTCCTACTTACTGCTTAGGTCAACAGGAGCAGCAGGTGTAGGGAAATATGCCCAACGTTCGCACCCGTGCTGAGGATCAAACCTCGATCCCTCAGTATATGAGCTGGTAGCGCTGTCAACCAAGCTAATAGTTAAGTTTTGAACTAATGGTTATGTTTTATCTGAACCGAAGGTTGCTGAGCTGAGGAAGCGCTAAATCCTTGATGGTCATTCAGGGCAAGGACTGGTGGAGTCACGGTCGTCAGTCAGTCAATCGCCAGACTCGCTACCAAAACTGAACTCGTGATTAAGTGAAGCTGTGGGCAGCCACTCATTGACGTAGCTTACTCTACGTCACACAGGTGAGAAGGTACCTCACCACCTTTGCAGGCGGCCACCTGCAAAGATAGGTCACCATAGGTGAGGCTTCTGGGAAGGAAAATTAATCCTATTTGGTACCACTGTCTGGAACCTTGTTAGCAACACCTGCACACAAAGCACAGTCTGAAAAGCTGACACAACGAGAGACGTAAGATGAAGATCCTACCGTTTTCCCCTGTTGTCTGTGGTGCTTTATCCGGGAGACAAGAGACAGGAGATCATGCCGTTTACGTAATATCTGTTCTGCTTGATCCCGTTGTGTAACACGATAACGGCGGAGGAGACCGAATCGGAATGAGGATTATAAGACTGAAGAAAAGAAGGAAAAATTAATAATAAGAGAATCTTGGAGGATAATAAAAGGTATTGAAGAATTAGTCATAACAGTAGTAACATCTAGGCCTCTTATATATAAATATATATATATATATATATATATATATTATATATATATATATATATATTTGGTAGGTATTACAAAAAAAGGTAATTTTATTAAGATGGTATTATTAAGATTTACTCCTTTTGTAATACAGAGTTCGGGATACATAAATACACACATTAAAATCAATTAATCTTTAATATATATAAATCAACTATCTTTGGTCTAGAGGTATTTGAACTATGATATATAATATGTACATGTTACTATAATAAATTATAATCAGCATTTTACTAAAATAATAAATAATTCATAACCCTACACAGGGTACAACTCTTGACACTACTGTGTCACTATATATATATATCTCTATGCTAAAATAATAAATTATAAATAACATTTGTATAATAAATAACAATCAACTGCTTCTCACGACACGAGGCCAGTCACATGACACTATTCAGTGTACACTACAACCAGGCCATCTTCAGTGTCCCACGACACCCTTTTCATCTCAGTGTTCCACTACGGTCCTGTGCATATCTCAGTGTTCCACTCCATCATACGTCCTTAAGTGTCACACTACGGTCCTGGCCCAGTTCAGTGTAACACTCCAACCTTTTCTTCATGTAATGTCCCACTAAACAGCATCTGATGATTCCAGCCCACAGTTGATCAACGTAGACGGTGAGTCCACAGACATCACCGGTAGTCCAGTAAATCCTCTCCAAAGCCGGTTGACACACCGCTAGCCGAACACCATGCTGCAAGCTCACTGAATGCGGCCGTCAAGTAACTGAGGCCAACAGACTCAGTGAGCTGCGGTGAGCGGTTCTTTTAACGCCAGTAGATAGGTACGATTAGGTGTTCAGGTACCTACTGCGTAGATGCGTATCCTGAGGCGCTCAGGTACATACTGTTACTAAAGCCAGTAGACTGTACCCTTAGGTGGTCAGGTACCTACTGCTTAGATGTGCACCGTGAGGCACTCAGGAACTTACTACTCTAAGGCCGGCTCAGCAGTCCCCACATTGGGTTTGATGACGTACCCAGTGGTACTGCCGGCCGGCAGGTTAACTATTTAACCGCTAGTTTGGCAGGGGGCCGCAACAGTAGGGTATGTAAAAGAAGAAAATTAGAAGTGAATACAGGAAAGAGTAAGGTTATGAGGATAAAAATAAGAAGATTAGGTGATGAAAGATTGGATATCAGATTGGAGGGAGAGAGTATGGAGGAGGTGAATGTATTCAGATATTTGGGAGTGGACGTGTCAGCGGATGGATCTATGAAAGATTAGGTGAATCATAGAATTGATGGGCGGGAAAAGGGTGAGTGGTGCACTTAGGAGTCTGTGGAGACAAAGAACTTTGTCCTTGGAGGCAAAGAGGGGAATGTATGAGAGTATAGTTTTACCAACGCTCTTATATGGGTGTGAAGCATGGGTGATGAATGTTACAGCGAGGAGAAGGCTGGAGGCAGTGGAGATGTCATGTCTGAGGGCAATGTGTGGTGTGAATATAATGCAGAGAATTCGTAGTTTGGAAGTTAGGAGGAGGTGCGGGATTACCAAAACTGTTGTCCAGAGGGCTGAGGAAGGGTTGTTGAGGTGGTTCGGACATGTAGAGAGAATGGAGCGAAACAGAATGACTTCAAGAGTGTATCAGTCTGTAGTGGAAGGAAGGCGGGGTAGGGGTCGGCCTAGGAAGGGTTGGAGGGAGGGGGTAAAGGAGGTTTTGTGTGCGAGGGGCTTGGACTTCCAGCGGGCATGCGTGAGCGTGTTTGATAGGAGTGAATGGAGACAAATGGTTTTTAATACTTGACG
>NC_069425.1:24271324-24323824 GCF_026875155.1 Cherax quadricarinatus
TGCTAGGGTTATGGACACTCCCGAGCTTCAGAACCTTGCATTTATCTACATTGAACTGCATCTGCCACTTTTCTGACCAAGAGTAGAGTTTGTCTAAATCCTCCTGAAGTTCCCTAACATCTACGTTTGAATCAATTATCCTACCTATCTTCGTGTCATCGGCGAATTTGCTCATATCACTAGCAATTCCTTCATCAAGATCATTGATATATATTATAAACAACAACGGGCCCAAGACTGATCCCTGTGGAACGCCACTTGTTACTGATCCCCACTCGGATTTAACCCCATTTATGGACACTCTCTGCTTCCTGTCTGTGAGCCATGACTCGATCCACGAGAGCACCCTTCCCCCAATGCCATGAGCTGCTACTTTCTTCAACAGTCTTTGGTGCGGAACTCTATCAAATGCCTTACTAAAATCTAAGTAAACAATATCAAATTCTTTAACGTGGTCAACAGCCTCAAAAGCTTTACTGAAGAAAGTTAATAAATTAGTTAGACAAGACCGGCCTCTTGTGAATCTATGCTGAGTATCATTAATCAAGCTATGCTTATCGAGATGGCTTCTTATAATCTCAGCTATAATTGACTCTAGCAACTTGCCTACAATTGAGGTCAGGCTTATTGGGCGGTAATTTGACGGTAACGACTTGTCCCCTGTTTTAAAAATAGGAATTACATTAGCCATCTTCCACATATCAGACACTACACCTGTTTGAAGAGATAAATTAAGAATATTAGTTAATGGTTCACAGATTTCCATTTTGCATTCCTTAAGAACCCTTGAAAAAACCTCATCAGGACCCGGTGACTTATTTTGCTTCAGTCGGTCTATCTGCTTCACAACCATTTCACTAGTGACTGTGATGTTACATAATTTATCTTCTTCTGATCCACTATAAAAATTAATTACCGGAATATTATTAGTGTCTTCCTGTGTAAAAACCGAGAGAAAATAATTATTTAAAATCGAGCACATTTCATTCTCATTGTCAGTAAGATGCCCATAGTTATTTTTAAGGGGACCTATCTTATCTCTGACTTTTGTTCTATATACCTGGAAAAAACTTTTTGGATTAGTTTTAGAATCCCTAGCAACTTTAATTTCATAGTCCCTTTTAGCTTTTCTTATCCCCTTTTAATGTCCCTCTTAATGTCAATATACTGATTCATAAGATGACCCTCGCCTCTTTTGATACGCCTATAAATTCCTTTCTTATGCCCTAGTAGATATTTCAGCCTATTATTCATCCATTTAGGGTCATTTCTATTTGATCTTAATTTCCTTATAAGGATAAACGTTCTTTGAGCAGCATGTATTGTGTTCAGAAAACTGTCATATTGATAGCTCTCTTCGTTACCCCAGTCAACAGATGATAAGTGTTCTCTAAGCCCATCGTAATCTGCTAAGCGAAAACGGACTGTTACTGAGTTAACCCTACTATCATACTTCCATTCAATTCTAAATGTAATTGATTTGTGGTCGCTAGCACCCAGTTCCTCTGAAACTTCTAAATTATTAACAAGGGATTCATTGTTTGCCAGAACTAAGTCAAGCAGGTTATTTCCCCTTGTAGGTTCTGTCACAAACTGCTTCAAAAAACAATCCTGAACTACTTCTAAGAAAACGTATGATTATAAATTCCCAGTCAAGAAATTCCAATCAATATGACTAAAGTTAAAGTCTCCTAGAATTACTACATTATCGTGCCTTGTGGCCCTAACAATTTCCTCCCATAGTAGTCTCCCTTGGTCCCTATCTAAATTTGGGGGACGGTATATCACACCTAAAATTAATTTTTCATGCCCCTCTGAAAATTCTATCCAAACTGACTCTGTGTGTTACTTCGGGACTTAATACCCTTTTTTATGCAACAGTTCAAGCGATCTCGGACATACAATGCCACCCACCCCCTTCCCGATACTTCTATCTACTTGGAACAATTTAAAACCTGAATGTGACATTTTGCAGGCATGTCCCGACTTTTTAAATTAACCACGTCTCAGTAATGGCAAATACATCTATGTTACCTGCACTAGCAACTAGTCTCAACTCGTCCATCTTATTCCTAGCACTGCGACTATTTGTGTAATAAATTTTTAATGACCCTCCTCTCTCTTTACCCTTCCTGCTCCTTTCTATTATTCCACTGAACCTATTACTGTCCTTGTCAATTAGTGCCACTGTCTTTCCAATATCCACCTCATTTTGCCTATTACTAGTTCTAGTACTCATGTTCTACCCTGCGACTTAACAGTTTTCCCACCAAAAACCCATACCACTAACTATTCCTAGATTAAAGACCTAACAGCTCCCTCCACTGCGTTGGCCAGTGCTCCCACCCCACACCTAGATAAGTGAACCCCATCCCTGGCATACATGTCATTTCTGCCATAGAAGAGGTCCCAGTTGTCGATGAATGTTACCGCATTTTCCTTACAGTATTTGTCTAGCCAGCAGTTGACACCAATTGCTCTGGACAACCATTCATTTCCAACTCCTCTCCTTGGCAAAATGCCACATATGACAGGTTTCCCACCCTTCCTCCTAATTATCTCTATTGCTGACCTATACCTGCTAATCAGGTCCTCACTCCTACGTCTGCCAACATCGTTGCCTCCAGCACTGAGACAGATAATAGGATTGCTCCCATTACCTCTCATGATGTCATCCAGACGGCTAACAATATCCTTCATCCCAGCCCCAGGAAAACACACTCTCTGCCTCCTACTCCTATCCTTCAAGCAGAATGCCCTATCCATGTACCTAATCTGGCTATCCCCAACAACAACAATGTTTTTACCTTCCTTGGCGTCGTCCGTCGTGATGCTCCGAGTAGTCGACTCACATTCGCCAGGTAGCATAAACCACTTGTAGAATTCGTCAAGACGTTCTCGATGGTCTTCGTTGGGGTTTCTAGGGATGTCTTACTCACGTCTGCCAATGCTTCTTTGGTGCTCGTTGTGGCATTCCCAGTAGAACACTCACATTCGTCAGGTAGCACCGAGAATGAGTTGGAAGTTTCCACGGTAGTCTTCTGGTTTCTCGTTGTTTCTGCCTCTCCAACCGTTTTCTTGATCTTCAGCTTGGTTCCATGTTGCCCGGCCACTGACCAAGCTCCCCTCTTAACCTGGGGACTCACAACAGAAGGATTACTACGAATCCTCTTGTTCTCCTCCGTTAATCGCCGTATCTCCATCTTAGCAACTCTGAGCTCTTCTCTCAGCTGCTGGTAAAGTTGCTCAAGAGAGGGCATCCTGGTACAGATTCACAGAGAGCACACAAACAGGTCTTCACAGAGCTAAGTACACGTCACCACTGAACTGTACACGTCACCACTGAAATATGTATAACTTTACCTTGAAAATTCAGTCGACTTATCACTGCTGATTAAAAGGAAAGACCACTGGAACTGATGACACCTTTAGGATTACAGAACTTGGTTGCTTATAACCTGACCCAACAAAAACCTAACCTAATGCAGCAATATAATCTACTACAAACTGGTCTAGTACAACTGAGTGTATCCTAACCTCACTTAACATAGTTTTGCTATTCTAGATTACACGATCATCAGATGCAATCCTTGAATAAATATGTATCATAAGAACATAAGAACATAAGAAAGAAGGAACACTGCAACAGGCCTACTGACCCATGCGGAGCAGGTCCATATCCCCCCATATTAGACCAATGATCCCCCCCCCCGGATTAGCCCAATGACCCACCCAGACTGGTCATCTCCACTCAAGGATGGAGCACTGCACCAGACCCAGCAGCATAAGCTAGTCAGGTCCAACTCACACCCATCCACACCCACTCATGTATTTATCTAACCTATTTTTAAAACTACACAACGTTTTAGCCTCAATAACTGTACTCGGGAGTTTGTTCCACTCATCCACAATATTACCAAACCAGTGCTTTCCTATATCCTTCCTGAATCTGAATTTTTCCAACTTGAAACCATTGCTGCGAGTCCTGTCTTGGCTGGAAATTTTCAGCACGCTATTTATATCCCCTTTATTTATTCCTGTTTTCCATTTATACACCTCTATCCTATCCCCCCTAATTCTACGCCTTTCGAGAGAGTGCAGATTCAGGGCCCTCAGTCTATCCTCATAGGGAAGATTTCTGATACATGGGATCAACTTTGTCATCCTCCTCTGTACGTTTTCCAGAGCATTTATATCCATTCTGTAATACGGTGACCAGAACTGTGCAGCATAGTCTAAATGAGACCTAACCAAGGATATATAGAGTTGAAGAACAACTTGAGGACTTCTATTATTTATTCTTCTAGATATGAAGCCAAGAATTCTGTTAGCTTTATTGCGAACACTAATGCACTGTTGTCTTGGTTTTAGATTACTGGCATTTATGAAAATATCCGGTTGTAATATAGAAGGCATAGAAAAAACTTGGAAAAAACAGTAATAATGGGTTTCTTTTATCGTACAAGAGAATAGAAAAAGATTTTTAACTTCAACAAAAGGGAAAATAAGTGTAAAAATAGGTACCGGAAGAAGAGATGAATATATTGATTAATAAAACGAGAGATTGTAGTGTCAACTACATAAGTCGCATAATTAAAAATTATATAGTGACCTAAACTCTGAAGACGGGACACTATAGCATAACTCTGGTTCTGTATCTAATACTCAACACGGGACACTACCAACATAGCTCTGGTTCTGTATATACACTCACTTAACACGGGACACTACCAACATAGCTCTGGTTCTATATGTACACTCACTTAACACGGGACACTACCAACATAGCTCTGGTTCTATATATACACTCACTTAACACGGGACACTACCAACATAGCTCTGGTTCTATATATACACTCACTTAACACGGGACACTACCAACATAGCTCTGGTTCTATATATACACTCACTTAACACGGGACACTACCAACATAGCTCTGGTTCTATATATACATTCACTTAACACGGGACACTACCAACATAGCTCTGGTTCTATATATACACTCACTTAACACGGGACACTACCAACATAGCTCTGGTTCTATATATACACTCACTTAACACGGGACACTACCAACATAGCTCTGGTTCTATATATACATTCACTTAACACGGGACACTACCAACATAGCTCTGGTTCTGTATATACACTCACTTAACACGGGACACTACCAACATAGCTCTGGTTCTATATATTCACTCACTTAACACGGGGCACTACCAACATAGCTCTGGTTCTATATATACACTCACTTAACAAGGGACACTACCAACATAGCTCTGGTTCTATATATACACTCACTTAACACGGGGCACTACCAACATAGCTCTGGTCCTGTGACTACAAATATGTAACTACACACTCACAGCGACACTAAAACAGAGGTAATAATTTAACTCTCGCCACACTGGTGAAACCGAATTTACTGTAATGGAGGGCCTCTCTTATACAGCAGGTTACTGCTTTATAAGAGAGGCCCATGGCCTGGTGGCAAAAGCTCTCGCTTCACACGGTGAGGGTCCAGGTTCGATTCCTGGCGAAAGGGTAGAAACATTGGAGGTGTTTCCTTACACCGGTTGTCCATGTTCACACATCAGTAAAACGGGTACCTGGGCGTTAGTCGAGTGGTGTGGGTCGCATCCTGGGATAAAACTCGCCTTATTTGCCCGAAACGCTCAGCATAAGAAGGGGCTTTCTATATAGTAGTATGTCATTGATGTCAGCTAGGACTGTATACCTTGTACATTTACTTGTAATAAATAAAGATATTATTATTATTATTATTATTATTATTATTATTATTATTATTATTATTATTATTATTAAGCGAAAATCGCTGTAAAGTGAAACATAAGCTTTTTTCAGTTTCAAATGCATATAAAAGCCTGATAACATATTTACACTATCATATATTAAGTGTGCAATATAACAAGGCCTAAAAAATGCATATACAGTACACACATTACTCACCTTAAAATATTTTCAGACTTAGCTTATAGTGAGTGGTGAATATATTTATTGTAGAAAGTCTGAATAAATAAAGAATGGCTATAATTGAAAACCGCTGTATTAGCGAAACTCTGTGTATCAAAGCGCTGTAAACCAGGACCCACCTGTCTATGTGAACAGAAGAGTAGCCTGATAAATGAAACTCTGAAAATTTGGGTTTTGAGACAGGCAGTCTGTTCCCAGCCAGTTCAACGTCTTTCTACCTTCGTCCATTTGGAAGAATAGTAAATGCTTATTCAAAAAAATTATTCTAACATTCATTAGCACAGTTCGCATCTTTCCGCAGCAACGAGAATTTAAAAAAAATTCCCAGCAACCATAATATTTTGAGATATTTTAGCAAGAGTTAGTAGGATTTTTGAACCCCTGAAGTAAAAGATAAGAATTCGCAGCAATCCAAAATATTAGATAAGTGCTTCCAGCACCCACAATAAGAGATAACAGTTCCCCGTTTCCACAGTAAGAGATAAGAGCTCCATCACACACAATAAGTGATAAAAGAGTCACCTGCAATAAGAGATAAGTTCCCAGGGCCCATAATAAGAGATAAGAGTTCCCACCAACCACAAAAATAGATAGGATCTTGCAGGAGCCACGAAAATAGTTAAGACGTTCCTGGAGGAGGAGGAGGAAGAAGAGTAGGAGGAAGAAGCTGGGGCACGATCAGTATTCTGCAGGAGAGTGGGGGGTTTTGTGCTCCACTCTCTGAGGGGAATTGATAAGACCAACAATTTTGATATCTAACAGCCTCTAAATCCTAGACCAGGTGGAGTCTGGAAGAAAAGAAAACACAGCCGGGTTCTGTTCTTGCGTTTCCGGCAAACATACAGCCAGATATAGCATGAGTGAAGGGGCAGGTGTGTGTGGTGGTGGAACCAGGGAAGGAATCTATGAAACAGGGAGGGATCTATATATGCCTTTTAATCCGTGAGACCTGGTAATGCATGCATGTTTTACATAGGGCGGTGATGGAGAGGTACAGAGAGCGAGACAAGAGGTACAAAGAACGTGCTCATGGCAGCCAGCCTGATGAATACAAATTAATCCCGGTTTGTGAAGAGTTTCTCCCTCTTCCTCCTCCGCCTCCTCGTCTCTTCTTCGTCGCCTCTTCTCTTTCCCTTCCTCTTTTCTCCACTTCACCTTCTCTCTATCTCTTTTTCTCTACGCCTATCCCACCTTCCTTCCCTTCTTTCCTAAGACTTTTCTCTTCTCTCCACCTCTCTGCCTGTTGTCTTACAAACCCATTTCCTCTTTCCCTTCTTTCTGATTTTTCCTTCCTTCCTTCCTTTCTCGCACGCTTCCGCTTTTCTCCGCTCCTCCAAACATCTTTTGTTTAAGGTGAGAAGCGTGAAGCGTGAGCCTTAGTCAGCTCATTTTGTGTCTGCCCCAAGCAATACTTTTAATGTGGAGTTAATTTCTAAGTGTGTAGCCTCTCTCCTCTCTCCTCTCTCTCTCTCTCCTCTCTCTCTCCTCTCTCTCTTCTCTCTCCTCTCAATATGTTAGTCTCTCTCTCTCAGGGAGAGAGAGACTAACATATTTCGAGGTATCTCGTACAAACTTGGGGGAAAAAATATCTGAAGAGCTCTGCATGAAACCCAAGTTTTACTCCTAAATTTTGCACCACTCCCATGGACGCTCCTGTCTTCTCATCCTATCCTATGGACGTTCCCCCTTCCTGTCCTATTCTATCCTGTGGATGTCCTGCCTTCCCTTCCCTATCCTAGGGACGCGCTGTCGTATCCTGGGGACGTTCCTGTATTCCCATTATATATATATATATATATATATATATATATATATATATATATATAATATATATATATATATATATATATATATATATATATATATTTATATATATATATATATAAAGTTTGATTTTTTTTTTTTGCAAAAATTTAGAAAGCTTATCTAACCTCAATTTTTTTAGTTATAATTTTGCTATATATATCATATGTCAACTTAAATTTAAATCTCCTGGTGCAGGATATTTAGAAGATATGAATGGAAGGTCATTTGGAAATAAATAAATGTTCGTAAAAGCGTTGCTTACTTCAAAATAATCGGCTTGGTTTAATAATCCAGATTTGGGGTCGAAAATAGTATCGCAGAATTTATTTGGGGAGAAAAATATAATATACGATTACATTGTGTGAATTTCAGGACACAAATGTAATTTTTTTTAGGGAGAGAAAGAGAGAGAGAGAGAGAGAGAGAGAGAGAGAGAGAGAGAGAGAGAGAGAGAGAGAGAGAGAGAGAGAGAGAGAGAGAGAGAGAGAGAGAGAGAGAGAGAGAGAGAGAGAGAGAGAGAGAGAGAGAGAGAGATCTTAAGATGGCAAAATGAGATTCTTGAGTGTAGGAAAATTACGTTGTTTGTTACATTTGTGAAGGTAATTCGTTTCCCAGGTTGTAAGTGAGCAAAATGGTAAATTATATTATATTTATTTTCCTTATTTCTCTTGGTTAATAATGCTATAATTATTGCATTAATGTAACTGCTGGATGACCCGGCTCGTTCTGTCGAGGTACATACCTGCACTTTACCTGTGATTCACCTGTGACCTGTTTCTAAGCGGCTTGAGGCCAGGCTTTCCCTGGTGACCCGCCAGGTCAACCAGGTTGTTCGTGTTTGCAGCCATAACTTTTAATGGAAAATTGTTATATGTTTAGTCACGACAGGTTGGTGTGATTGTAGCTGTTATTGTTCACGTTCTAGAGGAGATTGTGGTTGTTGTGGTTGTAGTTGCAGCTATGGTTGTTGTGGCTGGGTGGTGGTTGTAATTGTGGTTACAGTTGTCTGTGTTTGTTGCAGTTGTGGTGGTGGTGGAGGTGGTGGTTTGGGTGGAGGGGGTGGTGTAGTGGTGGTGGTGGTGGTGGTGGTGGGGGTGGGGAGGTGGGGGGGTGGAGGTGGGGGGGGTGGTGGTGGTGGGGTGGTGGTGGGGTGGTGGTGGAGGTGGTGGTGGTGGTGGGGTGGGGGTGGAGGTGGTGGTGGTGGTGGGGGGTGGTGGTGGTGGTGGTGGTGGTTTGGGGGTGGGGGTGGGGGTGGGGGTGGTGGTGGTGGAGGTGGTGGTGGTGGTGGTGATTGGTGCAGCTGGGATTGTTTAGGGATTTTATTGTGGTTGTGTTAGTTGTAAATGTAGATGATTGTGATTGTGGTAGTTGAGATTACAGAGACTGCTGTTGTGGTGACCATGATGGTTGCATTGTTACTGTGGCGATTGTGATAGTTGTAACTGCAATTGTCGGAGAGACTGCGATTGTAGTGACCGCGATTGTCCTTATTGTAATCGTGGTCATGCTTCTACAAGACATTGTGGGAACAAATCGTAGTGAATTATAGTCACTACTACAAACTACAAAAATCTATAACTACAAAAATTCACAACTATAAAAAGTCTACAACTACAAACTGCAAAAAAAACAGTTATAAACTACAAAAAAATCCACAACTACAAACTACAAAAATCCACAACTACAAACTACAAAAATCCACAACTACAAACTACAAAAATCCACAACTACAAACTACAAAAATCCACAACTACAAACAACTACGTGCTACAAACTACAAACAACCACAAACTGTAAACAACTACAAACCACAGACAACTAAAAACAACCGCAAAATGTAAGCAATTACTACACACCACAAACAGCCACAAAGTGTAAACAACTACTACTAAAAACAACAAAAAACACTACTACTATCCCCAACACAAACTCTTAATTTCTCAAACTCTCTCCCTCCACCCGTATCCTTCCATCTGATTGACTCATTCACTCCATTTCACCTTCACGCGCGCGCGGGCGTACTTGCGTGTGTGCGTGTGTGTACTCAAGTATTTGCATTCACCTATTTGTGGTTGCAGGGGTCGATTCACGGCTCCTGGACCCGCCTCTTCTCTGGTCGCTAGTAGGTCCACTCTCTTCCTGTTCCATCATCATTGTCGCGCGCGCGCGCCCGTGAGTGTGTGTGTGTGTGTGTGTAAGTGTTACAGGGAGTGTTTGAGGGAGTAAATATTTGAGGGAGGGAGGGAGCGAGGAAGGTGAGAAAGGGAAACTAGGTAAACGTTATGCACTCTGGCAGCTCTGTTATCCCCCCCCCGCCATGACTTTCTCATCAACCGGAGAGAAAGAGAGAGAGAGAGAGAGAGAGAGAGAGAGAGAGAGAGAGAGAGAGAAAGAGAGAGAGAGAGAGAGGATACTGGACTCTGAGGTAGAATATTCATACTATGTAAATCCCCCTCCCCTCATCCCCCTCCCTCTCACATGGAGTGTAGCGGTAGTGTAGGCCATTATTCATACACTATTGCTCATACAACATACATTACCTTGATGACATATAACCAGAAATTTATTTTGCATTCTACATTGTACACCTTACGACCCAATATTTGTAAATTATGAAGAGCCGTACAGCTATCAACAGTGTGTTCCACTGCCATACACGTATATAAACAAAAATACTCAGTATTTTAATCCATTAATATCACTGTCAACAGTACATCGTTAAGCCTCTTCTGGCTGTGATTATTGTATTCGGAAAAAAAACGCCAAATCTTTGTGGGTGATATGGTAATTTTGATATCAAGGGGGAGGGGGAGGATACACGGAGGTGTGTGTGTGTGTGTGTGTGTGTGTGTGTGGATCCAGGTATCCCTCATTGTATAAACACCGAGAGTTTAGCTTAATCTTTCTTTTTAAAGGGATTCAAGTGATCCTGGCTGGTGGTGAACGGGTGACATGCAGCCTTGAGGATCCTCGTGTAGTCGACAGGTTATAAAGCCAGTTAACCAACCAACGGGATATCACTGAAGAGGTAATTGCAGTAACTTGTTAACGGGTTAGCCACCGTCTTCGAGGGGGTATTCGTCATCGTCTTGGAGGGTCTTAGCCATCGTCTGTCACACTACATCATTGTTTTATTCTTTTGGACCTACATGAACCACTAGTGTGCCTCCCCTCTCCCCATTCTCAAAAAAGCGTCTAAATTTTCTCAGAAAATGCTTCAGAATATCTCTCGAGCGGACTGGATCCATGTGTTTTTTGATCGGAGGAAATAACAGTTGAACTGTGTTGCGGCATATGCAAACTAGAAGTATGTTTACTGCTCCGAACTTGTTGCTTAAAGAGAGGAATTTTACTGTCACTGGATGAGCATCGATGAGGATCCGTTCTTCAGCGATGCTGCCTCTCATCCCTCGTGATACTTACGGTGAGGAATTTCACATCCACTGGAGGAGCATCGATGAGAATCTGTTCCGCAGTGATGCTGCCTCTCGTCCCTCGATCTTCATCAGGAAGCAAAACAATGGTTACCAGTGGGCTTTCCAGAACGAATAGTGACCCTAATTGCATGTCGAAATCCTAAAGCAAATGGTTTAAAGGAGTATAATAGCAATACTGGGAAGCTGCTTGGCGGATGAGATCTCGAAAACCTTGCAACTGCAGGCGAGGTATGAATTAGTCAGGAGATGAGGCTGCTGCTGTCAGGCACCGGTAAGACTTCAGGAAGTGAAGTCAGTTGTGACGACGGTGGCAGAGGAGGGTTGTTATCGTTGGCAGGTGCAAAATTGGGTATGTGTCACGTAGTGTGGCAGACAGGGCATGTCTTGTAGTGTGGCAGACAAAGCATGTGATGCAGGTACGATAAGGCTCTTGAAGCAGGGAGAGTGGACCTAGTAGTGACTAACGATGAGGCGGGGCCAGGAGCTGTGAATCGACCCCTGCAACTACAAATAGGTGAGTACAAACAGATGAGTATACACACACACACACACACACACACACACACACACACCCCACACACACACCACACACACACACACACACACACACACACACACACACACACACACACACACACACACACACACGTTAATGTTTACAAGAACCTTAATAACAATATTAAATTTGAAAACCATTAAGATTAATTTAATGTTTTCTCTGTGACTGTGAATAATGCATTAAAGGATTTGCAAATGCGAATATTGCCAATATTGCAAAGAAATTTCCTCAACGTGGAGAAGTATACAGAAGAAAACTGTTGAACAGATGTTCATGAGAGGCAAGAACCTATATTTAGATATGTAAAGTTAGATAGATCTGTTATGAAATCAAAAATACATTTGCAATGATGTCAAAGTTAGACATATCTGTAATGATATCAAAAATACACCTGCAATGGTATCAAAGTTAGATATAACTGCTATGATATTAAAGCATGATACTTCTGCAATGATATAAAAGTTTAATTACATCTGTAACGGTATCAAAATTTGATGCATCTGTAATGATGATAACACAGTGGCCCACCAGGGACTTTTATCAGAGAAATGACGAAATCTCTGGTGGAAGGAAAGTCTTCACAGAAAAAGGCTATAACCTGCAATGTCTGCCTTATATACATACATCTATACTGTAATGATATCAAGGTTCATTATTTGTCATGATGTCAAATACCAGTCCAGGAGAAAACCTAGAGGAGTCGACATCGAAGCACAAACCAGTCTCTGAAGCCATGAAACACAATAAAACTCGGTGATGTTGTTCTTGTGAGAATATTTCTTCCCCAGGTGACAGAGGTGCCTCTGAAGTTGCTAGATGTTTGCTGTCAGTCTTCTGATAATTGTGTCTGTTACTTAGTTTTTTTTTTTTTCCAGTAGTTGACCTGTTCATTAGAGCTGGCAAATGGCGGAAAGGGGGGGGGGGGTTGTCAAGAATATTTGAAGCCTTATGAGGGTAGTTAGTGGTCCTATAGTTGACCATGGCAGCAGCGACCAATGTCTTCCCCGTGCTGGATTCAGCCTCGTAGAATCTCAGTTCATATTCTAGGGAGGAGTGTGTGTAGCTGCGTCTCCGAGGTACAAGTGTGTGTTGACATGGAGTGCCTCCAGATACCCCACCAGTGTGTTAGTCAGGTCGTGACTAGGGACGTGTGAGCAGGCCTCAGGTTACCTGGTGCGTCCCGAGTGTAGTGATAGTGGTGACCTGCCTACTTAACTTGGTGAGTCGAGAGTGGCTCGCTGCCTGGTGGTGTGGTGCGGAACTAACAAAAATAAACAAATCCTGCTCTGGGTACCACATTTCTTGTGTATTGCATAAAATATTCACATAACTCTTATTTAATTCAGCGCAAGGAATATTATTAAAAGACTTAGTCTTTTTTTTTTCTTAGAATATTTGTTTAGCTTGCATAGGAAAATACGAAAATGAAACCTAAAGTGGGAGAGAGTAAATGAGCGTATGAGAGTATGAGATAGAAAGAGAGAGAGAGAGAGAGAGAGAGAGAGAGAGAGAGAGAGAGAGAGAGAGAGAGAGAGAGAGAGGAGAGAGAGAGAGAGAGGAGAGAGAAGAGAGAGAGAGAGAGAGGGAGACAGAGAGACAGACACAGACAGACAGACAGACACAGACAGACAGACAGACAGACAGATCTCCCCTATTTACAGCTATAATCCTGACCTTATTAAAGTTTTGAAAAAATGACAGAGATAAACATAAATGACTCACATGAGGACATAGAAGGCACAGCCAAGACTAGGGAACCCAAAGTAGTAGTACTAGTAGTATCAGTGATCTATAGACCACCACCACCAGCACAGGAATTTAAATACAACAAGAGTTGATGATGACATCATAGCTGAAGCAGCAGGTTAAACCCATTTGGCCAAAGTAAAACTACTGATAAGGAAAGGGATATTAACCACACATAAATGTACTGGTATAACTGGTATCGGAAACGTGGAGGGGCTAAGATGATCGAGGTGGTGATGGTAAACTGTGTATCAGCATGTCAAGGACACACGAGAGGAGATAAGAGAATAAGACTGGATTTAATATTTATTATAAGTGTATGCGATATATGTGAAAATAAAATAAGTATTTCCCCTTCCCTCTGGTTGCTAGCGAACACAGTACTAAGATTCTGAATTCTTTGTGAAAGTAAACTTAGAAGGAAGAACAGTAGATGCTGAAACTATGAAGGAATGGGAGAATTCCTGAATACAATACAACGGAAGAGGAAAGTGAAATTAAAGTCAAGGAATGAGATGGAGTACCAAGTTGGAAAGTGTCGGGAGTCAAAGACCTTCATACCCAGAAGAGAAAATGGTGAAAGAAAGAGAGTGGTTCACCCAAAGCTACAGAGGAAAACAAGAGTACAAGGGTGTGAAAAACTAAAGGGAAGGACAGAAGAAAACAGAGTAAACAGAAGTGCCATAAACCAACATGTTAGGGGTCGGAAGATGCTGAGCCACACTGTAGCAACGACACAGCAGGAAAAGCCCACGCACACAACAAGGAACCAAGTGAGAAAGATTTAAGAGAGATGGGCACATGAAGAGCAGTGGGACCGGAGATTCTGCAAGAGAGAGCAGAAACACTATCTAAACTATTAACTAAAACTTGTAAGAAATCAGTGCATATGGAACAATTCCCAAAGATCTCAAAGACAGCGAATGTAGTTCTAGTATTTAAGAAAAAGGAGACAGACAGATCATTAAAATCTAGACCAGTATTCATGACAAGCAAACTGTGTAAGGTGATGGAGAAGGTAATCAGGAGAGTGGTACAGCAGTGGAGAGAAGCTCCATAAACAATAACTGCAAAACATTTTCTCACAGACCTGCTGGAGTTCTGTCAGAGTAATAGAAGTGAGAGAGGAGAGTGATGTATAGATGTCATATTCTTTGGACAGCAAGTAAACATCTGACATTGTACCTGACAAGACACTGAGACAAACACTTGAGGAACAAGCAGTTATACCTGGAAATGTACTACAGTTGGCCAAAGTCTACCTTAGGGAAAGTGTAACAAGTGGGTTCCCGCAAGAATCAGTATTGGGAATGGTAATGTTTCTGGTACATGTGAACAATATACCGGAATAGACACATCAGATGTATCCTTGTTTGCAGATGTAAAACTAATGTGGAGAAGAAACCATACCACTGGCGGGGTTAGAACCCGCGACGGTCTGGAATTTTGGAGAAGAAAAACCGATGGAGACAGGGGGACAGGAGGGGACATGACTGCGACATACTTGATACTCAGGGGACTTGATGAAGTGGACAGGACTAACAAGGTAAGGAAACAGGAACACGAGGGTATAACAGAAAGTTAAAGACACAGATAACTCACAGAGATGTCAGGAAGTATTTCTTCAACCACAGGGTTGTCAGAAAATGGAATGATCCAAATAAAGAGGTATCGGAGGCAAGTTCCATAATTTTAAGAATAAATGTAACAAGACCCAAGAAACCAAGGAGTAAATCAGGCAAGCTGATGGGCTGAGCCAGGAGTCCAGGTTAAGCCTACAACAACAGATAGGCAAACATAAATAAGTAAGTACACCCCCTCTTCTCCCCCCCTCAGAGGCCTACCTGGAGGGAGTTCTGGAGGTTAACACCCCCGCGGCCCAGTCCTTGACCAGGCCTCCCACCCAGCCTCCCACACACTTCAAACCCAGTCACTCACCTGCTCAAGCTCACTGCATTATTCACTCAAATATCAACATACATCTCCAAGCAAACAGCATTTCTTCTCCTCCAGTTGAGAGGAATAATGATCACAATTGAGTTCATGGCGAGAGGTTCAACGATATAAGATATATTGACCCATACGGGTGATGGTGGGGGTCGGGGGTGATGCAGGGAGGCATAAATTTCCAGAAGTACCTCCGTTATTTTCAATTTCAGCTTTTGTATCCATCATGAACTCAGACGTTAGTCAAGTGCGTAGAGCTGTTTATTGACAGCCGGTGAAGCCAAGCTGTTGGTGTGTGGTGGATTCTGCTTGCAGGGAAAGGGTGAGGGAAGACCGCGAGAGAGAGAGGGAAGTAGGGAAGGAAAATGGGAGGTAGTAAGGAAGGAGGAGTAGCAGGGGAAAGTAGATGAAGTCAGAAAAAAGACAGAGGGAGAAAAAGCAGGTTAAACAGAGGAAGGTAGAGGACAGGCACGAGGGATAGAGGCAGGTGGGAGGTAAGGGAGAGATAGGAGGGATAGAGGCAAATCGGAGATAGAGGAGAAGCAGGAAAAACAAGGGGAAAGCAGATAGAGGCAGTGAGAGGCACGGGGGTGATGGAGCAAGGCTAGGTGCTGTGGGAGAATGCCCCGAGTGATTTCATGTTAATCCCTTACTTCTTCATCAACATTCCACACCAATGTGTTTATGAAACTGCAATTTGCATGTCAAATCAAAAAGCTAATTGAATAAGGCAAGAACGCGTGAGCACGCAGTAGAGCAACACCAGAGAGGGACACGGCTTTAACAGGGTCTGTGGACAACAACTTAAATGTTTATCCTTGTATACATGTACGCGGACAGAATATAATGCTAAGAACCATTAACAGGCATCCAAAAACATAATATAATGCTAAGAACCACTAACAGGCAACCACAGAAAGAATATAATAATAAGAATCACTAACAGTCACCCGCAAACAGAATATAATGCTAAGAATCATTAACAGGCACCCACAGACAAAATATGATACTAAGAACATCTAACAAACATCTACAGAGAGAATATAATGCTAAGATCCATTAACAGGCACCCTTGTCACTCTTCCAGCCTTACTATAAATCTTTCAAGCCAAGTGCAGGTAACAATAGTGCCTCTCAACTACATAAAAACGCCGATAATATTGTACCACATATTCCGCCCTCAGAAAATGAGAATTTCTTTACCAATAACTTTATAAAAGCCCATTTCTCACGACTAAACCGAAGTGTATTAAATCCCACGCAGATATTGTAACTTCGTTTACACAGGACAGACTGCCAGAACTCTTTCAACGCAAATAACTGAACTTGGATGATCTGTTTTAAGTATGGTCAATAAAATGTCTTCCAGTTTTTCAACCGCTACAGTTAAAAGAGAATCATTGAATTAGTATTAATCTCATCTAAATCAAACGTCATATATATATATATATATATATATATATATATATATATAATATATATATATATATATATATATATATATATATATATATATATATATATATATATATATATATATAAATATATATATATATATATATATATATATATATATATATATATATATATATATATATATAGATATATATATATACTATATATATTATATATATATATATATATATATATATATATATATATATATTATATATATATATATATATATATATATATATATATATAATATATAATATATATATATATATATATATATATATATATATATATATATATTATATATATATATATATATATATATATATATATATATATATAAATAATATATTATATATATATATATATAAATATATATATATATATATATATATATATATATATATATAATAATATATGGAATAAGATCACAGTAAACAGGTGATTTCAGAATATGCAAAACAACCACTCTGAAAGAATAGAGAAATTCCAAGCGCTTTCGTGACTACTCACATTATCAAGGAACTATGAAAGTAAAGCATCCAAGGAAGGTACATAAGGGGTCTGACCAACACCTCACTATCAGATCCCACAACAGTTAAACACCTGACACGCGCCGGCCCAACTGGACAGGTCCTTCGCACAACCCACCAACAAACTATTCTATCCAAGAAAATTTTGAAAATTATTATTTGTCCAGTGTATTATTAAATTCTTCCCAAATTCTATTAATTATAAATGGATCTAATTTATATAAACCAAAGGAAATATTCATATTACTGTCAAAACTGCTTTTAATGAAACAAGATTCAATTATATTCCTGTCGACCATGGACTTGGCTTGATACTACTTTCTCAACTTTTTGAAAATCAATTGGATGGTTAAAATCTCTTACATGAATAAATAGAGCATTGGAATCTCGAACTAAGATTAAAACAACATAAATATAGCATTAGAACTGGACAAGATTCCAATGCTCTATTTATTCATGTAAGAGATTTTAACCATTCAATTGATTTTCAAAAAGTTGAGAAAGTAGTATCAAGGAAGTGCATCATCAAGTATGTAAAATAACCACAATGAAACAGAATTAAAAAGTTCTCAGTACTTTTGTTTCTCTATCATTCTCAAGAGGACTGAGTGGGAACAGTGTGTGGAAACAGTGTGTGGGAACAGTGTGTGGAAACAGTGTGTGGGAACAGTGTGTGGAAACAGTGTGTGGGAACAGTGTGTGGAAACAGTGTGTGGGAACAGTGTGTGGAAACAGTGTGTGGGAACAGTGTGTGGAAACAGTGTGTGGGAACAGTGTGTGGGAACAGTGTGTGGAAACAGTGTGTGGGAACAGTGTGTGGGAACAGTGTGTGGGAACAGTGTGTGGGAACAGTGTGTGGGAACAGTGTGTGGGAACAGTGTGTGGAAACAGTGTGTGGGAACAGTGTGTGGGAACAGTGTGTGGGAACAGTGTGTGGGAACAGTGTGTGGGAACATTGCGTGGGAACAGTGTGTGGGAACAGTGTGTGGGAACAGTGTGTCGGAACAGTGTGTGGGGAACAGTGTGTGGGAACAGTGTGTGGGAACAGTGTGTGGAAACAGTGTGTGGGAACATTGCGTGGGAACAGACTGTGGGAACAGTGTGTGGGAAAAGTGTGTCGGAACAGTGTGTGGGAACAGTGTGTGGGAACAGTGTGTGGGAACAGTGCGTGGGAACAGTGCGTGGGAACAGTGTGTGGGAACAATGTGTGGGAACAGTGTGTGGGAACAGTGCGTGGGAACAGTGTGTGGAAACAGTGTGTGGGAACAATGTGTGGGAACAGTGTGTGGGAACAGTGCGTGGGAACAGTGTGTGGAAACAGTGTGTGGGAACAGTGTGTGGGAACAGTGTGTGGGAACAGTGCGTGGGAACAGTGTGTGGGAACAGTGTGAGGTAACTGTGTGGGAACAGTGCGTGGGAACAGTGTGTGGAAACAGTGCGTGGGAACAGTGTGTGGGAACAGTGTGTGGGAACAGTGCGTGGGAACAGTGTGTGGGAACAGTGTGTGGGAACAGTGTGTGGGAACAGTGTGTGGGAACAGTGCGTGGGAACAGTGTGTGGAAACAGTGAGTGGGAACAGTGTGTGGAAACAGTGCGTGGGAACAGTGTGTGGGAACAGTGTGTGGGAACAGTGCGTGGGAACAGTGTGTGGGAACAGTGTGTGGGAACAGTGTGTGGGAACAGTGTGTGGGAACAGTGTGTGGGAACAGTGTGTCGGAACAGTGTGTGGGAACAGTGTGTGGGAAGAGTGCGTGGGAACAGTGCGTGGGTTTAGTGTGTGGGAACAATGCGTGGGAACAGTGCGTGGGAACAGTGTGTGGGAACAGTTTTGGGAACAGTGTGTGGGAACAGTGTGTGGGAACAGTGTGTGGGAACAGTGTGTGGGAACAGTGTGTGGGAACAGTGTGTGGGAACAGTGTGTGGGAACAGTGTGTGGGAACAGTGTGGGGGAACAGTGCGTAGGAACAGTGCGTGGGAACAGTGTGTGGGAACAGTGCGTGGGAACAGTGCGTGGGAACAGTGTGTGGGAACAGTTTGTGGGAACTGTGTGTGGGAACAGTGTGTGGGAACAGTGTGTGGGAACACTGTGTCGGAACAGTGTGTGGGAACAGTGTGTGGGAACAGTGCGTGGGAACAGTGCGTGGGAACAGTGCGTGGGAACAGTGCGTGGGAACAGTGCGTGGGAACAGTGTGTGGGAACAGTTTGTGGGAACAGTGCGTGGGAACAGTGTGTGGGAACAGTGTGTGGGAACAGTGTGTGGGAACAGTGTGTGGGAACATTGCGTGGGAACAGTGTGTGGAAACAGTGTGTGGGAACAGTGTGTGGGAACAGCGTGTGGGAACAGTGTGTGGGAACAGTGTGTTGGAACAGTGTGTGGGAACAGTGTGTCGGAACAGTGTGTGGGAACAGTGTGGGGGAACAGTGCGTGGGAACAGTGCGTGGGAACAGTGTGTGGGAACAGTGCGTGGGAACAGTGTGTGGGAACAGTTTGTGGGAATAGTGTGTGGGAACAGTGTGTGGGAACAGTGTGTGAGAGCAGTGTGTGGGAACAGTGTGTGGGAACAGTGCGTGGGAACAGTGTGTGGGAACAGTGTGTGGGAACAGTGCGTGGAAACAGTGCGTGGGAACAGTGTGTGGGAACAGTGTGTGGGAACAGTGTGTGGGAACAGTGTGTGGGAAGTGTGTGGGAACAGTGTGTGGGAACAGTGTGTGGGAACAGTGTGTGGGAACAGTGTGTGGGAGCAGTGCGTGGGAACAGTGCGTGGGAACAGTGCGTGGGAACAGTCTGTGGGAGCAGTGTGTGGGAGCAGTGTGCGGGAACAGTGTGTGGGAACAGTGTTGGGTGTGGGAACAGTGCGTGGGAACAGGGGCGTGGGAACAGTGCGTGGGAACAGTGTGTGGGAACAGTGTGTGGGAACAGTGTGTGTGTGGAACAGTGTGTGGGAACAGTGTGTGGGAACAGTGTGGGGAACAGTGCGTAGGAACAGTGCGTGGGAACAACAGTGTGTGGGAACAGTGCGTGGGAACAGTGTGTGGGAACAGTGTGTGGGAACAGTGTGGGAACAGTGTGTGGGAACAGTGTGTGGGAACAGTGTGGTGTGGAACAGTGTGTGGAACAGTGGGCGTGGGGAACAGTGTGTGGGAACAGTGCGTGGGAACAGTGCGTGGGAACAGTGCGTGGGAACAGTGGTGGGAACAGTGCGTGGGAACAGTGTGTGGGAACAGTTTGTGGGAACAGTGCGTGGGAACAGTGTGTGGGAACAGTGTGTGGGAACAGTGTGTGGAACAGTGTGTGGGAACATTGCGTGGAACAGTGTGTGGAACAGTGTGTGGGAACAGTGCGTGGGAACAGCGTGGTGGGAACAGTGTGTGGGAACAGTGCGTTGGAACAGTGTGTGGGAACAGTGTGTGGAACAGTGTGTGGGAACAGTGTGGGGAACAGTGCGTGGAACAGTTGGTGGGAACAGTGTGTGGGAACAGTGCGTGGGAACAGTGTGTGGGAACAGTTGTGTGGGAATAGTGTGGTGGGAACAGTGTGTGGGAACAGTGTGTGAGACAGTGTGTGGGAACAGTGGTGTGGGAACAGTGCGTGGGAACAGTGTGTGGGAACAGTGTGTGGGAACAGTGCGTGGAAAGTGCGTGGGAACAGTGCGTGGGAACAGTGTGTGGGAACAGTGTGTGGGAACAGTGTGTGGGAAGTGTGTGGGAACAGTGTGTGGGAACAGTGTGTGGGAACAGTGTGTGGGAACAGTGTGTGGGAGCAGTGCGTGGGAACAGTGCGTGGGAACAGTGCGTGGGAACAGTCTGTGGGAGCAGTGTGTGGGACAGTGTGGGGAACAGTGTGGGGAACAGTGTGTGGGAACAGTGTGTGGGAACAGTGCTGTGGGAACAGTGCGTGGGACAGTGCGTGGGAACAGTGCGTGGGAACAGTGCGTGGGAACAGTGTGTGGGAACAGTGTGTGGGAACAGTGTGGGAACAGTGTGTGGGAACAGTGTGTGGGAACAGTGTGTGGGAACAGTGTGTGGGACAGTGCTGTGGGAACAGTCGTGGGAACAGTGCGTGGGAACAGTGTGTGGGAACAGTGTGTGGGAACAGTGTGTGGGAACAGTGTGTGGAAACAGTGTGTGGGAAGAGAGTGTGGGAACAGTGTGTGGGAACAGTGTGTGGGAACAGTGCGTGGGAACAGTGCGTGGGAACAGTGCGTGGGAACAGTGTTGGGAACAGTGTGTGGGAACAGTGCGTGGGAACCAGTGCATGGGAACAGTGCGTGGAACAGTGTGTGGGAACAGTGTGTGGGAACAGTGTGTGGGAACAGTGTGTGGGAACAGTGCGTGGGAACAGTGCGTGGGAACAGTGCGTGGGAACAGTGCGTGGGAACAGTGTGTGGGAACAGTGTGTGGGAACAGTGCGTGGGAACAGTGTGTGGGAACAGTGTGTGGGAACAGTGTGTGGGAACAGTGTGTGGGAACAGTGCGTGGGAACAGTGTGTGGGAACAGTGCGTGGGAACAGTGCGTGGGAACAGTGCGTGGGAACAGTGCGTGGGAACAGTGCGTGGGAACAGTGTGTGGGAACAGTGTGTGGGAACAGTGTGTGGGAACAGTGCGTGGAAACAGTGCGTGGGAACAGTGTGTGGGAAGAGTGTGTGGGAAGAGTGTGTGGGAACAGTGCGTGGGAACAGTGCGTGGGAACAGTGCGTGGGAACAGTGTGTGGGAGCAGTGTGTGGGAGCAGTGTGTGGGAACAGTGTGTGGGAACAGTGTGTGGGAACAGTGTGTGGGAACAGTGTGTGGGAACAGTGTGTGGGAACAGTGCGTGGGAACAGTGCGTGGGAACAGTGCGTGGGAACAGTGTGTGGGAACAGTGTGTGGGAACAGTGTGTGGGAACAGTGTGTGGGAACAGTGTGTGGGAACAATGCGTGGGAAAGTGTGTGGGAAACAGTGCGTGGGAACATGCGTGGGAACAGTGGGTGGGAACAGTGCGTGGGAACAGTGTGTGGGAACAGTGTGTGGGAACAGTGTGTGGGAACAGTGCGTGGAAACAGTGTGTGGGAAGAGTGTGTGGGAAGAGTGTGTGGGAAGAGTGTGTGGGAACAGTGCGTGGGAACAGTGTGTGGGAACAGTGTGTTGGGAACAGTGTGTGGGAACAGTGTGTGGAACAGTGTGTGGGAACAGTGAGTGGGAACAGTTGTGGGAACAGTGTGTGGGAACAGTGTGTGGGAACAGTGCGTGGGAACAGTGTGTGGGAACAGTGGTGTGGGAACAGTGTTTGGGAACAGTGTGTGGAACAAATGGTGGGAACAGTGTGTGAACAGTTGCTGGGGAACAGTTTGTGGGGAACAGTGTGTGGGAACAGTGTGTGGGAACAGTGCTGTGTGGAACAGTGTGTGGGAACAGTGCGTGGGAACAGTGGTGGGAACACTGCGTGGGAACAGTGCGTGGGAACAGTTGACGTGGGAACAGTGCGTGGGAACAGTGTGTGGGAAGTGTGTGGGAACAGTGTGTGGGAACAGTGGTGGGAACAGTGTGTGGGAACAGTGTGTGGGAACAGTGCGTGGAACAGTGTGTGGGAACATGGTGGGAACATGCGTGGGAACAGTGCGTGGGAACAGTGTGTGGGAACAGTGGTGGGAACAGTGTGCTGGAAACAGTGTGTGGGAAACATGTGTGGGAAAGTGCGTGGGAACAGTGTGTGGGAACAGTGCGTGGGAACAGTGTGTGGGAACAGTGGCTGGGAACAGTGTGTGGGACAGTGTGTGGGAGCAGTGTGTGGGAACAGTGGTGGGAACATGTGTGGGAACAGTGTGTGGGAACAGTGTGTGGAACAGTGTGTGGAACAGTGTGAGGAACAGTGCGTGGAACAGGTGTGGGAACAGTGTGTGGGAACAGTGTGTGGGAACAGTGTGTGGGAACAGTGTGTGGGAACAGTGTGTGGGAACAGTGTGTGGGAACAGTGCGTGGGAACAGTGCGTGGGAACAGTGTAGGGAACAGTGTGTTGGAACAGTGTGTGGACACAGTTTGTGAGAAAGTTATTGTGGAACAAGTGTGTAGGAACAGTGTGTGGAAAACCGTGTAGGAAAGTGTTGGGAACAGGTGTGGGAACAGGTGGTGGGAACAGTGTGTGGGAACAGTAGCGATGGGAACAGTGCGTGGGAACAGTGCGTGGGAACTGCAACGAAACTGTGCGGGGGGAACTGTGAGAACAATGTATGGGAGCAGTAAGTGGGATGTGTGGGAGCAGAGAGGGGTGGTAAGAGAGTGTGGGAACACTCTTCCCACCCCTCGGAGGAAAGTGGGAGACCTTTGTGGAACAGGTGCTGGCAAAGCGTGAGGGAACAAGCGTGGGAGAACAAAGCGTGGGAGAACAAAGCGTGGAAAACAAAGCGTGGGGAAACAAAGCTGTGGAGAACAAGCGTGGGGAGTACAAAACATGAGGAAAAAGATGTGGATGAAGGGAGAGCAAAGGAACAGGGAGCGAAGGCGGGGATAGGGGAAGGGGCAGGTGAGTGGGAACTTGGAACTAGAGGGAGTCGATTGGAACGTGTGGAACAAAGTGTAGGAACCAAAGGGTTATCAACAAGTGTGACACCAGAGTGAAGCCACAGTGTGAGAAACAGCGTGCAGGAACAAAGTGGGAACAGCGTGCAGCAATCACGTGCAGCTAATCATAGCATTCACAACACGTGCAGAAACAGCGTGCAACACAGCGTGGAGGGTTCCGCAGTGTCCACTCACAACATGACGCCAGCATAATAACATATCACCACAGAAACAACACCAATAATTCTCAGAAACATTATAACACTCGCCCTGGTGGAATTTTTAAACATTCACTAATGTTTTTTCTTACCCACTGAACATATACCTGTATAAACTAGAAGTATTAATCGTCGTGTGACTCCATCTCTCTCTCTCTCTCTCTCTCTCTCTCTCTCTCTCTCTCTCTTCTCTCTCTCTCTCTCTCTCTCTCTCTCTCTCCTCTCTCTTCTCTCTCTCTCTCTCTTCTCTCTCCTCTCTCTCTCTCTCTCTCTCTCTCTCTCTCTCTCTCTCTCTCTCTACCTTAAAGTAAGCCAGAGATGCAAAAGCTCTAACTCGAAAAACCCTGAAGGAGCTTCGCCCTAGTTCCCTCTAGAGCTCCCTATTTCCCCATCCCAATAGGGAGGAAAGGCAAGAGAGGTAAGGAAGAGGAAAATGAAGCAATAATAGACAGGGAGTAATAGGGTGAAGTGTTGTGACTGAACGACCTTAATGATTTCGTTAACACGTCTCAACACCCAACACTCTTTAGGTAAGATAAATTAGATACATGTGCAACACTTGGACATCTTTAATGAGGAAACGTTTCGCCACACAGTGGCTTCATCAGTCCATACAACGAGAATGGTGAAGAACAGGAGGAGTTTTGAGGTAATCAGTCCCTCAGCCTTGAGTCTATGTAATCAAGACTGATGGACCGACTACATCGACTCAAGGCTGAGGGACTGATTATCTCAAAACTCCTCCTGCTCTTCACCATTCTCCTTGTATGGACTGATGAAGCCACTGTGTGGCGAAACGTTTCCTCATTAAAGATACCCAAGTGTTGCACATGTGTCTAATTTATCAACTTGTCGGTTCTCTGAACCATTCATCGACAACACTTTAGGTAAACACTCAAAGGCCCAGGAGCTGAAAATAAATAGCTTCAGGATCAAAGGACTTACAGAACACCCTCGAGACGCCCAGGAGCGGGACGCAACCTACTGAAATACGACGTAAAATCAGATGAAATTAAACCCGTTAGAATTTGCTCCTGTACAGACTCTGCAAAACAAAAAATCCTTTCACTGAAACACAAATAAAAAGTTTGCCGTCAATCGTGCATCAAAGAGAAAGTATTAAAAACGTCAGGAAAGCAAAATGTCAGATGACCAGATGTTGATGTTTTGTATTTTCTAAGTTTCCTGGTAAAGCTCATAAAACTGTGTGTATTTATATAACCCTTTCCAAAAAAAATTATTGCGGCAATTTGTTTATATGCTGAGAGCGGAGAATGTACGCTGAAATGATCGGATAAATGGCAGGTTGTCGTTATGATAATGGTAAACGATACCGGTAAGTTGATGAACAAGACGCGTGTGTTACAGCTGGGCATTTTTAGTGTCGAAACGTTTCACCTACTCAGGAGGCTTCTTCAGTGGAATACTAAGATAGTTTAATTATTGGAGTCAGCAGAAGCAGTGGAGAGGTAAATATGAGGTGTACAGTGCCTCGTCCTTAAAGAAGTAATCTTGAAGGTGGTCAGTCCCTCCGTCTTGGCAGGTGTTCTAGACTCAGGGTCTCACCAATTTATATTTACCCTTCCACTACTACTGTTGGCACCTGTATAAAGGTAACATCAGTATTCGATTGAAGCCTGCTGGGAAGGCGACACGTTTCATCAATAAAGATACCAAACTGTTGCACATGCATCTTATCTAAATTACCGAGTAGTTAGTCTGACTGCCACAACTGTCTGGAGGTTTCCAGACAGCGGAAGGAGTGGTTTTCCTTGCCAGAGGCTTCCAAACACCTAAAGGTGCATTTTCCTTACTGGAGGCTTCCAAAATGTTGAATGAGGGTTCTACCAAAATTGTTGCCCTGTGCAAGATGATGAGCTGAAAAATATCATTTTAGCTTTTGTTTCAATAAAAGCTTAAGAAAGTTTATTTCTTAAATGGTTGTAATTTGACAGCCAATGAGAATGAGACACAAAACAAATGTGTACAATTAAAGTGTTATGACAATGAATCTAAGTGTAAAGTATAACTCCATAGTTTCTGAAAGAATAAATATATCTCCAATAACTTAAAATTAGCAAACTCCTACACAGCACGAAACTAACCCGGACCTTCCGCTTGGTATGTTACACATAGAAATTAGTATCTCAATCAGTTTAATAAAATTAACGAGTTGGTACTCACACAGCCCAGCAACAACATGAACCTTCCTCTGAACAACGTACAATAGCAGTGAAAGTTTGAAACTCATCAGAAAAGGCACTGTTTAGTTAGCGTGAGGGAACCAATAATCCCCACACTGATTACATGCGTTTGTATTGTAAGTTTGAAACTGTTCAGGAGAGGCGTTTTTAACTTTTCGGAAGGGAAAAAATACTTTTTTTTTTAAATAACAAATTGGCCAATGCATCATATCCCAGTAATAATATACAAACCTAGTTTAATTAACCTCCAAATTATGGGTAAGGCCTGAATCATTCCAGCCATGACTTTGTGGCTTATATTGCTCAACCGGAATAAGCTGTAACTGTGTTGTACAGCAGTGGTGTGTGAAAACTTGTTTGGAGTGAGCAGAGGCGACGGGTGATGCCAGTCTTGATTAAGTGTGTCGGTGAGAGAGCCAAGCACCAGCCTGGTGGATGATCTTTAGGATGAGGAGAAGCGATGTGTTGAGAAGTGCTCTACCAGTGATCTACTGGACATTGGTAGGGAGGGATCAGTCTGATAAAGGAAATGACGCCATAATGTGTAATGGACTTAATTTAATAAATGAAAAGAAAAAATTGATTTCTTAAAGGGTCTAGACGCGTTTTATTAGGCTGCATTAACCCCTAACTCAGGATGGCACGTATTACTGCCATCCTGAGTTAAGGCGAAAAGACAAAGGCACTTGTTGAAAAACCTACTGCTATTATAGGTCTATTATAGAGCCCGTGTGGCACTTAATAGAGTCTTCAGGTTGGCACCGCCCATGTGTGTGTCTCTCTACCGGGATGTGCTGGTGGGTCTCAGCACCTGCACTTCACCTTCCGCAGGATGAGTCTTGTGTCTTGTGTATGTCACAGTAAATGGGGAAAAAGACAGAAATTGCTTGAAATACTTTGAAAATTTAAATAATTACGCGTAACTGCGGCAAATCCTAGGTTGAACCAGGTTAATTTGAGCTTCGTAATTAAAGCTTAACAAAAAGCATATCAGAGAAACCACGGAATTACTGACCACATATTTAAGGAATCTCAGGCAATAAGTGATTATCTAAGTGATGACGTATAATGAAGGAGGGAGGGTGCAGGGAGGGGGAGACAGGGGGAGGGAGGAGGGCTAGGGAGGGGGAGGGAGGCGGGATAGGGAGGGGAGGGAGAGGATGACAGTGATTACTTGAATTTACGAATTTTCAGGAATTTCACGTAATTCCTGTTTTCAGACATTTGATGTGACGTAAAAATTATTCCCCTCTCATACTTTTTTTTTTTTGTCTTCTGAAGTGAACTTCAGAATCAAGCAGAGATGTATAGAACTCTCTTTATTTTGTGTTTCATTGTCTACATATACGTATTTCTCTCCCCCCCTCACTCACACACACACACACACACACACACACACACACACACACACACACACACACACACACACAACACACATCAAAATAAAATAATAATATATAATAAATATATATATATATATATATATATATATATATATATATATATATATATATATATATATATATATATATATATATATATATATATATAACCTCCGCAGAGAAATTGACAGGAGTCCCTCGGCCAATTCATTCAGATCTAGACGTTTATTGATATTCCGCCCAGCTCGACTTGCGTGAGAATCAGAACTGTTGCCATAGTGAAGGCATCGCCAATGGCAGCCGAACAACAGCGCTGAAACCTGCCATAGTGAAAGTGCCAGTGACTGCCAACGCTAAACGTTGCCAGAGTAAAAATGCCGTCTCTGAACTCCGAGCGCCAACCCGGAACGATGCCACGCTGAAGACGGCAACACCGACCTTTCCATCTCCGAAACCGCCAAGTTGCCATGGCTAAGACGTCACAGTTGCCAGACCAACAGGGAGCGTTGCCATGGCTAAGACGCCACAGTTGCCAGACCAACAGGGAGCGTTGCCATGGCTAAGACACGACAGTTACCAGACCAACAGAGAGTGTTGCCATGGCCAAGACGCCACAGTTGCCAGCCCAGCAGCAGCCCGGAATGCAAATACTCACAGTTGAGCCAAAAATAGTGGAACCTGTGGTAAGAACGCTGACTCCCTGAGATGTTTTCACTGAGATTAATTGTGGTGAGTTTGTTTCTCCGCCGGAGGCTTCCAAACAGCTGAAGGAGGCTTCCAGACTGATAAAAGGGGATTCTAGATAGCTGAAGAAAGGTTTTTACTTGTTGGAGCATTCCAGACCACTGAAGGAGGCTTCCAGACAGCTGAGTGAGGGAGGGTTCTAGACAGCTAAAGAAGACTTCCAGAGACCTGAAGGGGGCTTCCAGACAACTGAAGAGGGCTTCCAAACCGCTTGTTGTAGGCTTCCGGACAGCTGAAAGATACTTCCAGACAGCTGAAGGACGATTTTACTTGTTGGAGGCTTCCAGACAGCTGAAGGAGGGTTTTACCTGCTTGAAGCTTCCAGACAGCTGAAGGAAGCTTCCAAACAGCCGAATGGAGCTTCCAGACAGCTGAAGGAATTTTTCTTCAGGAGGCTTCTAGACAGTTAAAGAAGGGTTTTACCTGCTGGTGGCTTTCAGACAGCCGAAGGAAGTTTTTTTTTTACCTGCTGGAGGGTTCCAGATAGCTAAAGGAAAGCTTTACTTGCTGGAGGGTTCCAGACAGCTGTATGAGGGTTTTTACCTTCTGGAGGCTTCTAGACAGCTGGAAGAAGGTTTCACTTGCTGGAAGTTTCAGACAGTTGAAAGAGGGTTTTCCTTCCTGAAGGCTTCCAAAAATTGAATGAGGGTTCTACTAGAAGCTTTCTAACAGCTGGATGAGGATTTTCCTGCTGGAGGCTTCTCGTTAGATGGGGGTTTCCCTGTTCAGGCTTCCGGTTAGACCAAGGCTTCCCTATCGGAGGCTTCCAGTTAAATTAGGCCTTCCCTAATCTAGCCTTTTAGCTAGACGAAGATTCCTACTTGGAGGCTTCTAGTTATACAAGAAGCTTTCTGTAGAAGCTTCCAGGTTAGATGAAGGCTTCCACTTAGATGAAGGCTTCCATACTGGAGACCTCCAGGTTAGATGAAGACTTCACTGTTGGAGGCTTCCAGTTAAATGAAGGCTTCCCACTTGGAGACCTCCAGGTTAGATGAAGGCTTCCCTGTTGGAGGCTACAAATAAGATTTCTATTTCTTTCTTTCTTTCTTTCTTGTCTCTGTCTCTCTCTCTCCCTCAATATTAGTCATTGCATGAAAACATTACTCAGAATTTGTGTGTATGTGTGTGTGTGTGTGTGTGGTGTGTGTGTGTGTGTGTGTGTGTGTGTGTGGGGTGTGTGTGTGTGTGTGTGTGTGTGTGTTGTGTGTGTGTGTGTGTGTGTGTGTGTGTGTGTGTGGTGTTTATATGTGAGTTTTCAAATCTGATATCAGAACTGATACATCACTTCAGGATTTAGAGATAAGCATAAAAGTATTGTTTTTTTCAGGGATTTTCCATTGCAAAATATCAGTCATGTTGGCCAAGTGACGTGTGTCCAGACTCTTCACTCGTCGACAGCTCGTCAGCAATACTCAAAATTCGTGGAAAATGGAATTTTATTTTTATCTTCAGCTAAAAACTTCACTTGATGGATTAAAACACCTGTGGTTATTGTGTTGTTATTGTTTGGTTGGTGGAGTGGTTGTGGTAGAGTGGTGGTAGTGGTGGTGGTAGAGTGGTGGTGGTGGTGGTGGTAGAGTGGTGGTAGTGGTGGTGGTAGAGTGGTGGTGGTGGTGGTGGTGGTGGTGGTGGTGGTGGTGGTGGTGGTGGTGGTAGTGGCAACGGTGGTTGTGGTGTTGTGGTGTTGCTGTTTTTGGTGGTGTTGGTGGTTGTGGTGGTATTGTTGGTGCTGGTGTTGGTTGGGGTGGTGGTCTTGTTGGTGGTAGTACTGGTGGTTGTGGTGGTATTCTTGGTGTTGCTGGGGGGGGCGGGTGATGGTGGTAGTGATGGATAATAGTGGGAATACCTGGGAGGGGGAGTAATTGTTGTTGTAGTGAGTGTAGTTGCGTTAACTTACTTATAATGAGAAAGTTTTGTTTAGTGTCCTGGGAGACTGACGGATACAGCTACCTTCGGCTAACAGGTACAGTTAGTGCAGATTTGCTCGTGTTTTAGAGAATACCGTACACAAGGCACAAAGATATTTGATGAATAAGGCACATGTGCAACAACTGGGTATCTACATTGTTAAAACGTTTCGCTTACGAGGTAGGCTTCTTCATTTACTGAAGTGGTCAGTCCTGGGGGACTGACCGCCTCAATAACTATATCTCCGAGGTTGATAGACTGATTACATCATCTTGACCTCGCCTCTACTCCTGTTGTCTACAATTCATTTATCTACAGAGGTAAATAAATTGTAGACAACAGAAGTAGAGGCGAGGTGAAGATAATGTAATCAGTCTATCAACCTCGGAGATATAGTTATTGAGGCGGTCAGTCCCCCAGCCTGGAGGAGAGTTCAGCTCCACAGTAATAATAATAATGATAATAATAATAATAATAACAATAATAATAATAATAATAATAATAATATAATAATAATAATAATAATATAATAATAATATATATTATTATTATTATTATATATTATTATTATTATTATTATCTTTATTTCTACAAGGTATACAGACCATAGCTGATATCAATGACATACTACTATATAGAAGCCGCTTGTTATGTTGAGCATTTCGGGCAAATTAGGTCAGTTTTGTCCCAAGATGCGACCCACATCAGTCGACTAACACTCAGGTACCCATTTTATACTGATGGGTGAACAGGGACAGCAGGTGTCTCATGGAAACACGTTCCTAATGTTTTCCAGCCGTACCAGATATTCGAACTCCGGACCTCAGTGTGTGTGAGGTGAGTGCGCTAACGATTGAGCTACGGGACAGATATAACTAATTAATCTGTAACCAAGAGTTCTGTAATATATATATGAAAATGTAATTTACCAGCTTGTTCCAGGCAGGAATATAAGACTGAATAACAACAAATGGTTTAATGGAAGGTGTTAGAGAGCCGTGGAGAAAAAAGGGGCTTGGAATCAGTATGGGAAGCCAGCCAATCAAGAAACTAAATAAGGTTTCAAGAATGCTAGAAATGAATATACAAATGTAAGGAGAGAGAGGAATAAAGAAATTTTGAAAAAAAAAAAATAGACAAGAGTAGCGTAGAAACAAAATAAATGTTAAAGACATACGTGGAGGGTATACCTGGAGGGCATACCTGGAGGGCATACCTGGAGGGTATACCTGGAAGAAGTAACTAGAAAGTACACCTGGAGGGCATACCTGGAGGGCATATCTGGAGGGTATACCTGGAAGAAGTAACTAGAAAGTACACCTGGAGGGCATACCTGGAGGGCATACCTGGAGAGGGTATAACCTGGAAGAAGTAACCAGAAAGTACACCTGGAGGGCATACCTGGAGGGCATATCTGGAGGGCATATCTGGAGGGTATACCTGGAGAGCATACTCGGATGTACCTGGAGGGCATACCTGGAGGGTGTCACGAGGGGGTCAACGCCCCCCGAGGCCAGGTCCATTAGTATAAAAACTAAACGACGGCGACAAAGTCGTCAAGGTAGAGGAGGAAATGTAGAAAGTGTTGAACAGAAATATTCTGATTGTCTTTACGAAGGAAGATTGTTTCAAGTGTAGGAGATTTTCATCCCAGACACAACTGAATTAGAGGATATTGTAATAACTAAGGAGGAAGTAAAGACACTGATGACGAACATAGCTACATATCTTTTGACGGGAAACACAGAAAATACAGAAATACAGAAAAGGTAGAAAACGTTCAGAGAAGAGCTACAGAATGGCTGCCCAGAGTTGAGCGACAGTTGTCCGTGTTGGTTGATAGCGGAAAGAGAGGAGACATGATAACCACATATGTAGGGGTTTTAGCATATAAATAAGTTGGTTATATAATAAGTGAACTGTATGGGACTTAGCTTGATAACGTCTCCACATTCTGCAGCCGCGTCCAGAATGTTCTTGGAGCCGACGATGCAACTGTAACCACACGTGGGCTGTAAGGGGATAGGTATGATGAGTATAATTACCCCTAGGGGGTGTTGTGTCAGCATATCTCAGAAACTGATTGCTGATGATACATACTGGTTTAGACTCAAAAGTCCGCACCTCACTGCCGACTATAGGATGATTTCAAACCCTTTGTGACACAAGAACTGCACAGTCCCCTGTATAACAAATTGGTTTCAAACCTACCTTGCTCTTGTACCGTGAGCTATGGTGTCAGATGCACCATCTGCGACAGGTATTGGTGACGGAGAGAAGATGAAGTGTCCTTGGATGTCCACATCTTCCACAGTCTAGGAATACGTACACTGGTACACTATGTTCCATAAGATTTGTTCTTTTCACAGTGATATAATTACAGGGAGCTGATCACACTTCTCTGTAATTGTTCTGCTGTGTCCGTTGAGTCTTTATGCACAAAAACGCATGGATCAGTGTTCTTTGTTTGTTATCAGATTACTTTAAACCCGGCTGGGTTTAAAGTAATCTGAAACACCACAGCGCCTCACGCCCTGCTGCTCCTTGCCATAAAGGAAAAGTTGATTCAAGCAAGTTTCCTTTCCTGCTAAACTTCAACAAAAGCTATACTAGATGCTTGATTCCTTGACATGTCTCGATCACTGAGAGTTCATTATTGTCCTACATGTGAATAAAGTGAGGTAGAAGTTTCCCTGTACCTTTCCTGTTGCGGTACAGGGATTAATTACTCTCGTTAATTCACAATGGTTTCAACACTGATCTCTTGTAAAGAAGTCGCATGACCTATGACGCTGGAACTGCATCTGGAATCAATTAAAGTGTTGATGCAGAGATGCAGCAGCAAGATGCCATAAGCCCCTCTGGAGGACTGAGTCCTCAGAGGGCTGAAAGGGCTGAGAGGGGCTCATAACCCCCTCCTGGAGAAATTTTCTCCACAACATACAAGGTTTGAAAGGGTAAATGAAGAAGATTACTTAGTAGCAACAACAGGAAAAACAAAAGGCACAGTTGCGAATTTGAAGAAAAAGTGAAGCGGGAAGGAATAACATAATTTTTTCTTCTCCAATAGATTGTTTGTCCAGTGGAATGTGTTTAAAGGGAATTAGCAAGTGTTTCAATCATTGGAATTGTTAAAATAATTGTGTGACGAACAGAGTATTGAAGACGGATACACACACACACACACACACACACACACACACACACACACACACACACACACACACACACACACACACAACCACACACACAAACACACACACACACAACACACACACACACACACACACACACACAAACACACATACACACACACACACACATTCTTTCACTTTTTCCTCTATCATGGAAAAAAAATATTAGGTAGACAAACAAACTAAAAGAAAGAAGTTAAATAATAAAATATTATCACACATGCGAGAGAAAAATATTATCGTATATCCCAGATGGAAAAGTAGCCACAATATTTTCGAGAAAAATTTTGAGTGGAGTTACTGTCACGCACATTTTATTTTTTCTTAAATAATTTTCTTATACGTTTTGTGTTGAATATAAGAAGCACAGTGAATAAGATTTGAACATTAAATGAGTGATCCTGCAGTTCTTGTGGAATGGGAGGTCATGAGTTTTGATTCAAGATAGAGTATCAAGAGCCCTTAACCTAAGGGTGTATATTGCGTGCAATGTGACTGTCATAGCAGAGCAACCAGAGCGCCTCGTAAAACACGTAACAGAACAAGCTCTTGCTGGAACAACGTTTCGCTCTGTATAGTGTGTCATGGTTTAGAGAGACACGTGAGAAAACACTATGACATATTAGAGAAGGTCTCAATTCTGGGACCATGATCACTTCTAACATACAGAGGTTAGAAAGACAGTATATATAGTCGGAGAGTGTGCTGTGAGTGACCTTTATATGGTAGAAGTGATCAAGGTCCCAGAACCGAATTTTTTCTAATATGTCCTAGTGGTTGGTCACGTCTTTCTAAACCAATTTGTCTGTATCTATTACCAACAGTGTGTCATCAAGCTCTGCAGGGAGAAACGTCGTCCTAATAATAGCTTGTTCTACAGCGCTTATCTTTGAGAGTCTAATTTAGATCCTGGTGAGCCTTCACAACCCACACAACCACACGACCACTCTGTCATCAATGTTATTTACAGCGTGATGAGCACTAGCAACCCACACTACCTCCCCCACGTCCACCCTGTGATCAGGAAAGCACTCAAGAGATAATACAAATGATGACTGATGACGTCCATGACCCCCTTCTGGCTTGCCCCTTTCATCACCGACAATGAAAAGCAAAAAAGACTAAGGCAATGGAAGTGGCGTTACATTTTTCATTAACTTTGTCCTTATAAGCTGCGCCATGACAAAGGCACAGGTTGTGTGATGAGTCCCGTTGTCTGTGCCAAGCTTGTCATTACTTTCTGTGGCTATCACTCAATGCTGACCTATTTCTGATTAAACGACCTCCCCTTTCCTTCCCCTGAGCCCTTTCTATCCCTTTGCCCTTTCTTTCCCTTTTATATTCGTCTCGCTCAGCACGTCCCACCCTCCCTTGAGGCCGCAGCAACACTAAGCCGTTGACTGCCTGAAATATTAATATATACTGTATATACGGAGATTTTGAGGGTGGCTGGCTTAGCCTCAAGGGTTCTCAAGCCACACACACACACACACACATACACACACACACACACACACACACACACACACACCACACACACACACACACACACACACACACACACACACACACACACACACACACCACACACACGTACGTATATCCGACTGACAAGCTTTCGTTTATATTAAACAGGCAGAAACCTTTTAGGCAATATTGTAGTGAAACACATTTGGTATTGCAATGTAACGTGGCTCTGTCGTGAGTAGAGTTCCATAGCATGTTTTATAGTGTGTTTTGTATAGTGTGTGTTGCATAGTGTATATTAGAAGAAGCGTTGTACAGCATGTGCTGGAAGCAGCGTTGTACAGCATGTGCTGGAAGCAGCGTTGTACAGCATGTGCTGGAAGCAGCGTTGTACAGCATGTGTTGGAAGCAGCGTTGTACAGCATGTGCTGGAAGCAGCGTTGAACAGCATGTGCTGGAAGCAGCGTTGTACAGCATGTTGGAAGCAGCGTTGTACAGCATGTGCTGGAAGCAGCGTTGAACGCATGTGCTGAACAGCGTTGTACAGCATGTGTTGGAAGCAGCGTTGTACAGCATGGTGAAGCAGCATAGCAAAACACGCCGACTGTGTATACCAATCAATTAGGGGATCAATTAGTGATATTGGTACGTTGCCTAATTGTTCTGCTTTTACAGGAAAACATTTGTTCAGCATTGTGTATCTGGAGAGCAAAACTTGCTTTGTAACTCTCGCAATATATCCAAAGTATACCTGTGTATATATGTCCAAAGTGTATACATGTACATGTGCATACAGATGTCCAAAACGTATACTCTGTGCGTGGTGTTATCAACCTAACTAGTGTTGAGGCCCTCCAAGACGCGACCCTCCTGTGAAGAGTAACCTGTGAGGAGCATCACTTATACATGTAAGACACCTGCTGTTTAAATATCTTTCTTGAGAAGATGACTGAGAGATCACGAATGACCAAGGAACTGATTTCCCTTTCATTGTGGTGAAACTGTATATAAATCTCTCTCTCTCTCTCTCCTCTCTCTCTTCATCTCCTCTGTCTCTGTCACTCTCCTTCTCTTCTACTCTCTCTCTCTTCTCTCGCTCTCTACCCTCTCTCATCCTCTCTGTCTCTCTCTGTCTCTCTTCTTCTGTCTGTCTCTCTCTCACTCTCTTCACTTCTCTCTGCCTCTCTCTTCTCTCTCTCATCTCTCTATCTCTCTCTCTCTTCCAATCTATACTCACTCTCTCTCGTTCCTCTCTCTCCTCTCTCTCTTCTCTATATTATATATCATATATATATATTAAATATATTAATATATATATAATATATATATATTTATATAAATATTATATGTATATAATATATAACATATAATATATATATATATATATTAATATATATATAAATATATTATATATATATATATACTATATATATATATATAATATATATATATATATATATATATATATATATATATATATATATATATATATATATATATATATATATATATAATGCCAGTGAATGTGCGTGTGGATCAGGTGAGTGAATGTGTGGTGTGTGTGTGTTGCCTATTTGTAGTTTATTTATGTGTTTGCTCGTATTTATGTTTACCTGTGGAATTTCTGAGTGCATGTAAACACCAGTTTAAAAATTATAAGATTTAAAATAAAAGTCGAGTGAAAATTGCGTCCTCCCAGTATTTTATGAACGTAATTAAATACTAACTCTTAAAATTATTAAAATGAATAAGTTTAGGAATAATACCACAGCGTGTTTTTTTTTTTTTGAGGGGGGAGGGGGAGGGGCGTTTTAGACTACTATAGATTAATAAATTCCAGAGAGAACTCATACCTAACAAAGCGAGTATGAGGAATGAGTGTATGATCTAGCGAGCGAATACGTAGGTGAGGACGTTAGTAAGCGGGTGAGTAAATGGGTGAGAATGAGGGTTGAGTTAGTGTGAGAGGGGTGAGTGGGTGGGTGGGTGAGCAAGTGAGTGGATAAATGGGAGTGTAACTTAGAGGAGAGAAAGCCAGAGTATTCTCTACTCCCGGATGCGCTTAACTGTTCCTGCCAGCAGTGAGCACGCATCTCGTGTATACATTTAACTGCTGGTGTAAGTACGAGGAAAGGCGGGGTATCTACTGATGATACTACATATACTGGTTATATGTGGTACCGATTATATACGGTACTAGGAGACACCTCTACAATGAACGAAAAATAATGACACAACAAGAGAACCAGAAATTATAAAAAATAGCTAGTGAGAGCTACGAAATATTGAGAAACAACTACGAAAATTTTGAGACAAGTAAAAAATACTGAGAAATAATGAAATATTGAAGGATAACTGGGAAGTAGAAAACTAGAATATAATGAGAATGTATTAGGAAATAAAGAAACTGTTAGGGAATAAGGAGTCAACTAGGATATAAGGAGGCACAACTAGAATATAAGGAGGCACAACTAGGATATAAGGAGGCACAACTAGGATATAAGGAGGCACAACTAGGAATATAAGGAGGCACAACTAGGATATAAGGAGGCACAACTAGAATAGGAGCACATTAGAATATAAGGAGGCACAACTAGGATATAAGAAGGCACAACTAGATATAAGGAGGCACAACTAGGATATAAGGAGGCACAACTAGGATATAAGGAGGCACAACTAGGATATAAGGAGGCACAACTAGAATATAAGGAGGCACAACTAGGATATAAGGAGGCACAACTAGGATATAAGAGGCACAACTAGAATATAAGGAGGCACAACTAGATATAAGGAGGCACAACTAGGATATAAGAAAGGCACAACTAGATATAAGGAGGCACAACTAGGATATAAGGGAGGCACAACTAGGATATAAAGGAGGCACAACTAGGATATAAGAAGCACAACTAGGATATAAGGAGGCACAATTAGGAATATAAGAAGCACAACTAGGATATAAGGAGCACACCTAGGATATAAGAAGCACAACTAGGATATAAGGAGGCACAACTAGGATATAAGAAGCACAACTAGGATATAAGGAGGCACAACTAGGATATAAGGAGGCACAACTAGGATATAAGGAAGCACAACTAGGATATAAGGAAGCACAACTAGGATATAAGGAAGCACAACTAGGATATAAGGAGGCACAACTAGGATATAAGGAGGCACAACTAGGATATAAGGAAGCACAACTAGGATATAAGGAAGCACAACTAGGATATAAGTAGCACAACTAGGATATAAGTAGCACAACTAGGATATAAGGAAGCACAACTAGATAGAGCACAATTAGGATAAAGAGGCACAACTAGGATATAAGGAAGCACAACTAGGATATAAGGAGGCACAACTAGGATATAAGGAGGCACAACTAGGATATAAGGAAGCACAACTAGGATATAAGGAGGCACAATTAGGATATAAGGAAGCACAACTAGGATATAAGAGAGCACAACTAGGATATAAGAGCACAACTAGGATATAAGGAGCACAACTAGGATATAAGTAGGCACAACTAGGATATAAGGAGGCACAACTAGGATATAAGGAAGCACAACTAGGATATAAGAAAGCACAACTGGAATATAAAGAAGCACAACTAGGATATAAGGAAGCACAACTAGGATATAAGAAAGCACAACTAGGATATAAGGAAGCACAACTAGGATATAAGGAAGCACAACTAAAATATAAAGAGAGACAACTAGGCAAGGTTTGTAGCATCAGATGTAGAAGTATAAAAAACTCTGCGGTGATTACACTTCAACTTTGGTACATTCTTTTTTATCAGCCAGTAACGTAATTTAAAAATAGTTTTGAAGCAGAAATTTGGACCCATCAGGGTTATGGACATCCATTTTTGCAGGAGTTTAATATTAAATGCAAAAGAGCGGAACTTTTTGCTCCGAGTTCACTGGAATTGACCGTGAAAATTGGTGGGCATTGTCGGGTTTTTTTTTTACATGGCGAATATAAATGATGTTTTTTTTATTTTGGTTTAAAAATAAGTAGAAAATTTATAAAATTATATTTATTTTTTTTAATAATTTCTTTTTAATGCGTCTGTAAGGTAAATCTTTGACTTAGGCAAGGTACACACCTGTCTTTAAGGTCTGAATCCAATCCTGTGAGGCATTCTCCTGTTTCTGCACAGGAACATCTCTTTTATTAAAACTGACTAATTACTGTAGTGTTGTTGTAGTGTTCCTTGCTGTAGTGTTCTGTAGTGTTCCTTGCTGTAGTGTTCCTGGCGGTAGTATTCCTTGTTGTAGTGTTCCTTGCTGTAGTGTTCCTGGCTGTAGTGTTCCTTGCTGTAGTGTTCCTTGCTGTAGTGTTCCTGGCTGTAGTGTTCCTTGATGTAGTGTTCCTGGCTGTAGTGTTCCTTGCTGTAGTGTTCCTTGCTGTAGTGTTCCTTGCTGTAGTGTTCCTGCTGTAGTGTTCCTGCTGTAGTGTTCCTTGCTGTAGTGTTCCTGGCTGTAGGTTCCTTGCTGTAGTGTTCCTGGCTGTAGTCGTTCCTGCTGTAGTGTTCCTTGCTGTAGTGTTCCTTGCTGTAGTGTTCCTGGCTGTAGTGTTCCTTGCTGTAGTGTTCCTGGCTGTAGTGTTCCTTGCTGTAGTGTTCCTTGCTGTAGTGTTCCTGGCTGTAGTGTTCCTGGCTGTAGTGTTCCTGGCTGTAGTGTTCCTTGCTGTAGTGTTCCTGCTGTAGTGTTCCTGCTGTAGTGTTCGCTGGCTGTAGTGTTCCTTGCTGTAGTGTTCTGCTGTAGTGTTCCTGCTGTAGTGTTCCTTGCTGTAGTGTTCTGGCTGTAGTGTTCCTTGCTGTAGTGTTCCTTGCTGTAGTGTTCCTGGCTGTAGTGTTCCTGGCTGTAGTGTTCCTTGCTGTAGTGTTCCTGGCTGTAGTGTTCCTTGCTGTAGTGTTCCTGGCTGTAGTGTTCCTGCTGTAGTGTTCCTTGGCTGTAGTGTTCCTGGCTGTAGTGTTCCTTGCTGTAGTGTTCCTGCTGTAGTGTTCCTTGCTGTAGTGTTCCTGGCTGTAGTGTTCCTTGCTGTAGTGTTCTGTAGCGTTCCTTGCTGTAGTGTTCCTTGCTGTAGTGTTCCTGGCTGTAGTGTTCCTGGCTGTAGTGTTCCTTGCTGTAGTGTTCCTTGCTATAGTGTTCCTTGCTGTAGTGTTCTTAGCTGTAGTGTCGTTCGCTGTAGTGTTCCTCGCTGCAGTGTTCCTCGCTGTACGTTCCTTGCTGCAGTGTTCCTTGCTGTAGTGTTCCTTGCTGTAGTGTTCCTTGCTGTAGTGTTCCTTGCTGTAGTGTTCCTTGCTGCAGTGTTCCTTGCTGTAGTATTTCTTGCTGTAGTTTTCCTTATGTAGTGTCCCTCGCTGTAGTGTTCCTCGCTGTAGTGTTCCTTGCTGTAATGCTCCTTGCTGTAGTGTTCCTTGCTGTAGTGTTCCTTGCTGCAGTATTCCTTGTTGTAGTGTCTCTCGATGTAGTGTTCCTCGCTGTAGCGTTATTGTAGTGTTACTGTAGTGTTCCTGTAGTGTTCTTTGCTGTAGTGTTCCTCGCGTAGCTTATGGTGTTTCTGTATAGTCCTGTGTGCTATGCGTGTAGGTCCCCCGTGCAGTATGCCCTTACTGTATGACCATCACTGTAGCAACCACTCTCTGTAGTAACCCCTCACTGTAGCGACCGCTCACTGCACAGTGTTTTATGTATAGTACATCAGTTGGATGAGAAACGACCAATGGGATCTACTTCCTGTACAAGTAAATTACACTGTAAGTTTTCTTGCTGGCTGTTTACTAGGCATGTACCCAGGATCTTAGGCTTAGCTTACCTTGATATGTGCCCAAAAAAACATACTTTCTCCTTATATAACTCGAACTCTATAAACTTAGGTTCTAGGTACGTACCGAAGGATTAAGTCCTGCTTACTTTATGTATTATATTTTGGTAAGGAGTACCGCTTTGCCTGACTGCCTGCAGGCGTAGCTCGTCCTTCTGATAAGAAGACTGGGGCTCGAACCTTCACCACTCCTCGTACTGAATGATCCACACTAGAGTGCCTCACTCCAAAACTAATTACTTTCCCTCAAGGCCATTCATGCTCACCAGCACCTAAAATATTGCTAAGAAGTACTTCGTAACTACATATGTATGGTTGTACATCCTTGTGCAGGATACCGAGTATGTGATACGTTTAAATAAAACATTTTGCTTCCAGTTGTTGCAAGTTATTAATGTTAGTTCAACTGTTTGTAATATGGACAGCACTAATATAGAAGCACTAAATAATATACACTCTATATTATTTAGTGCTTCTCCTGATTGCTATTTTCACTAAAGTGGGCACAAGACACAAGAGAGCACAGAGCATCCAGACTAATTGCATCATCCTAGGACGTCCTAAAGTGTATATACACTTGTGTCGTTTCATCTCCGTCATACTACGTGGGAAGGTTGTAGTGATTGCTGGCTCTTTCACTGACTAGGTTTCCACGGGTCACTAAAGAGATCATCCACAGCTCCGGAAGACTTAGTAACATTATACGCGAGTCTGTCATCTCGCCTTTACCACACTTTCGTTACATTAGAGATAGTTTGATGTAATTTTACTTTCAGAGAGGGAGAGAGTACAGTAAGATACTGGAATATCCTTCATTGGGTTGACAATCACTTTCTTAATGATCATCTTGATGTCTACTATCTTGACCCCCACTATCTTGACACCCACTATCTTGACACCCACTATCTTGACACCCACTATCTTGACACCCACTTCCTTGACACCCACCACCTTAACACACAAACTTTTATCAATGTTGACTAATAATTCCGCAGGTTAACAATAAATTTTTACTTAATGTAAAGTTAATCCGATTAGAGAGATTAATTAGTTAGAGGATGTTGCTTGAAGATGACCAGGAAGAGAATGTTGCTTGAGGGTGACCAGGAAGAGAATGTTGCTTGAGGGTGACCAGGAAGAGGATGTTGCTTGAGGGTGACCAGGGAGAGGATGTTGCTTGAGGGTGACAAGGGAGAGGATGTTGCTTGAGGGTGACCAGAGAGAGGATGTTGCTTGAGGGTGACCTGGGGAGGATGTTGCTTGAGGGTGACCTGGGAGAGGATGTTGCTTGAGGGTGACCTGAGAGAGGATGTTGCTTGAAGATGACCAAGAAGAGGATGTTGCTTGAAGATGACCAGGAAGAGGATGTTGCTTGAGGGCGACCTGGGAGAGGATGTTGCTTGAGGGTGACCTGGGGAGGATGTTGCTTGAAGATGACCAGACGAGGATGTTGCTTGAGGGTAACCAGGGAGAGGATGTTGCTTGAGGGTGACCAGGGAGAGAATGTTGCTTGAGGGTGACCAGGAAGAGGATGTTGCTTGAGGGTGACCAGGGAGAGGATGTTGCTTGAGGGTGACCAGGGAGAGGATGTTGCTTGAGGGTGACCAGGGAGAGGATGTTGCATGAGGGTGACCAGGGAGAGAATGTTGCTTGAGGGTGACCAGGGAGAGGATGTTGCTTGAGGGTGACCAGGGAGAGGATGTTGCTTGAGGGGTGACCAGGGAGAGGATGCTGCTTGAGGGTGACCAGGGAGAGGATGTTGCTTGAGGGTGACCAGGGAGAGGATGTTGCTTGAAGATGACCAGCAAGAGGATGTTGCTTGAAGATGACCAGCAAGAGGATGTTGCTTGAGGGTGACCTGGGAGAGGATGTTGCTTGAGGGTGACCAGGGAGAGGATGTTGCTTGAGGGTAACCTGGGAGAGGATGTTGCTTGAGGGTGACCAGGGAGAGGATGTTGCTTGTGGGTGACCAGGGAGAGGATGTTGCTTGAGGGTGACCAGGGAGAGGATGTTGCTTGAGGGTGACCAGGGAGAGGATGTTGCATGAGGGTGACCAGGGAGAGAATGTTGCTTGAGGGTGACCAGGGAGAGGATGTTGCTTGAGGGTGACCAGGGAGATGTTGCTTGTGGGTGACCTGGGAGAGGATGTTGCTTGAAAGTGACCCTCAAGCCACACATGATATCTTGAAAAGGGATCGTATTAATGCTGACAAAGTGCTCTTGATCCAAGTAACATCAGCTCCCTTTCCTTAAACTTTGTTCCCATATATTCCCCCAAGCACTATGGTAAAGTCTACGGACACACATACCCATGTTACACTATAAACACAACATAATGTTGTATACTGCAAGGGCATTCCATGTGCCATTTGTGTCTCTCTAGTTTAGATGCGCCATACCACACTTGTACCCCCATTCAGTTCTTTAAAAATGTGTTAATATGGACCTATTTACCATTTTTACATAAAATTAAACTCAGTACCTGAACAATAACAGAATAAAGACACAATACCGTGACTGGAACAATACACAAATAACCCGCACATAGAAGAGAGAAGCTTACGACGACGTCTCGGTCCTACTTGGAGCATTTACAAAGTCACACTAACGAAAATGGGAGAAGAAGGGGTATATATAGGCCAGCAGACAGGGACGGGACAAGAGAGGTAGTAGTGGAGGTAGTAGTAGTCGAAGTGAAGCCAGTCAAATACTAAGAAAGAGGAGCACTGCAAGGGAGCTATGAGCCCACAGCGGATAGGAGCAAGAACACAGAGGGGGAAATATAATAAAGAACAAATACCCAAGACAGAAGAAAGAAAACCCAAAGGAGAAAGAGGAAAGAGGAAAGGGAAAGAGGGAGAAGAGGAAAAAAGAATCAGGCTAAGTCACGGGTGTTCTGAAGTTTGGAGCATTTTACAGTGTAATGGGAAAGGAAGGTATTTACAGAGACAAAGCCACGACTAAGATTCATACAAGGAAAGTTGTGTATAAGGGAGGATTCACCAGACGGCGACTGTGAAAGTTAGAAGTAGGGTAGACAGTTTTAGCAGAAGACCAGTCAATAGAATGAATGTGATCTCTGACATGACAGAAAAGAGCATTGTTAGTGTTGGCAAGCCTAACACTACTTTTGTGCTCCCTAAGTCTGTCAGAAAGAGATCGGCCAGTTTCTCCAAAGTATTCAAGAGGACAGGAGGAACAAGAAATATAGTAGACACCAGGAGCATCTGTAGAGGGAGGGAGGTATGAACGAGATTAGTGCGAAGAGTGTTAATCTGGCGGAAAGTTTGATGTCTAAGGAACGGAGAGAGTTGTTGAGATTAGAAAGACCGGAAATGTAGGGAAGGCAGAGGACAGAAGAGTTCCCAGGAGTAGATAGTTTGGGAGAGAAGAAACTACGTTCAGCACGTGAGAGAGCAGAGTCTATGAAATGGGAAGGGTAGCCAAGACGGGAAAATGAATTATGAAAAGTGGAAATTTCAGATTGAAGGAACTGAGGATTACGTATGCGGAGAGCACGGAGAAAGAGGGAGATAAGAACACTTTTCTTGACAGGGGAAGCATGATAAGAAAAGTAGTGAATGTACATGCCACTGTGCATAGGCTTGCGGTAAACGAGAAAAGGCTAAACCTGTATCTGAGCGGTGGTCATGAACATCAAGGAAAGGAAGCAAGGAATTAGATTCCCATTCAGGTATAAACTTAATGGAACGGGCAAGATTATTAAGAACATTAAGAAATGGTTGGAAGAGACAAGAGTCATGAGGCCAAAGAGCAAAGATGTCATCAACATAGCGAGCCAGAGTGAAGGGCGCACATCAATAGTAGGAAGAAGAACAGTCTCGAAGTATTCCATGAAAGATTAACAAGAACAGGAGAAAGAGGAGAGGCCATAGCGACACCAAAGGTTTGAGAATAATATTTACCTTGGAAGGAAAAGGAATTTGAGTCCACACAAAGGCGGATAAGATCAAGAAAGACATCAGTAGGTATAGGGAGATGAAGTAAGCCTTCATTGGCCTTCTCCGCTCCGCTCTTTGGCCTCATGGTTCTAGTCTTTTCCAACCATTTCTTGATGCTCTTAATAATTTTGCCCCTTCAATTAACTTTAAAGCTGAATGGGAATCTAATTCCTTGCTTCCTTTCCTTGATGTTCATGCTAATTATTCATTGAATACTTAGGGAGCACAAAAGTAGTATTAGGCTTGCCGACACCAACAATGCTCTTTTCTGTCATGTCAGAGATCACAGTTATCCTACTGACTGATCTCCTGCTAAAACTGTCTACCTACTTCTAACTTTCACAGTCGCCGTCTGGTTGAATCCTCCCTTATACACAACTTTCCTTGTATGAATCTTAGTCGTGGCTTTGTCTCTGTAAATACCTTCCTTTCCCATTACACTGTAAAATTTCTCCAAACTTCAGAACACCCGTGACTTAACCTGATTCTTTTTCCTCGTCTCCCTGTTTTCCTTTCCTCTTTCCGTTTTATCCTTTGGGTTTTCTTTCTTCTGCCTTGGGTATTTGTTCTTTATCATATTTCCCCCTTTTGTGTTGTTGCTCCTACCCGCTGTGGGCTCATAGCTCCCTTGCAGTGCTCCTCTTTCTTAGTATTTGACTGACTCCACTTCGTCTACTACCACCTCCACTACTACCTCTCTTCTCCTGTCCCTGTCTGCTGGCCTATATATACACCTTATTCTCTTCTTTTTATTAGTGTGACTTTGTAAATGGTCCAGATCGGACCGAAACGTCGTCGTAAGTTCCTCTCATCTATGTGGGGGTTATATGTGTATCAGTACCTGATCAGCTTTGCTGTAATTCGTACGCCGATTTGCGTGCGGCAGTAACAGCCTGGTTGATCAGTCCCTGATTCACCGCAAGGCCTGGTCACAGACCGGGCCGCGGGGGCGTTGACCCCCGAAACCTTCTCCCGGTATACTCCATCTATATAAAGACAAGATAAACATTACTTACTTTAATGAGACTTTTGAGTCTGCTTTGATTTCGCCAAACTTGTAATGTTTGGAGATAAATTAGTTACTGAGAGCAGCAGAGAATTCTTCAAATTTGAATCAGTCAGTCGCGACCTCAGTTTGTTTTTAATAAATTTTATGGAAGAAAATGCTCGTTCACATCTTCACGATGTTCCAAAACGACAGATATAACTCTGGCCAAATTTTCTTAGTTCTAGAAAATATTCACAGGGTAATGAGGGTCAAAAATTTATTATGTCAGAAGCATTTGGGACTGATTATTATTATTATTATTATTATTATTATTATTATTATTATTATTATTATTATTATTATTATTATTATTATTATTATTATTATTATTATTATTATCAAAAAGAAGCGCTAAGCCACAAGGGCTGCAATTTGGGACTGAGGGAAGTTCATCAGATTTTATTTTGAGTAATGAATTTATTTTCAAATCAATAAGTTTTATTTGTATGTTACAAGGCAGCTTCAGAATTTTTTGTTCACTAATTGAAAATGGGTTTATAAATGAGAGTATGTAGTCTTCTCCTTCTTCTTCTTCTTCTTCTTCTTCTTCTTCTTCTTCTTTAGCAAAATGTCTAAAACAACTTTCAAATGCCTCTGCAATAATCTGATTTTTTTCAATATATTCTGTAAAACTGCCATTATCTTCAGTATATTCAATCTGTTCTTTAAAATCTGGAAACTGACTCAAATCTTCATTTTCTAAGAGTAAACAGTTTTTACTTCATCCTGAATGTACTGACATCATTTACTAAGCTAGGAAACAATTTGTTGTTGCCCTGCAGACTCAAATTTAGATCAGTGAGATGGCTCGTAACATCAGCTAAAAATGCTAAATCAAATAGCCATTTGTCATCACATAAAAGGGTCTTTCCTCAGGCAGCTCATTCTTCTCTTCTAGAAAATTATGAACATTATTTTTTAATTTCGAAAATCTACTGAGCAACTGTCGTCTAGAAAGGTAGCGAACCTCACAATGAAGGATGAGATCACCATATTCCGAACCTAACAATTTACAATATTCTCTGAATTATCTTTTGTTTAATCCTCTTGCTCTAATTTTATTCGCGCATTTTACAACCAGTAGCATAACATACTGCCAATGTAAAGTTTTTCCCACACAGTGACTCTTGGTGTATAATGCAGTGGTATTTTAGCTGAGTACGACCTAAAAAAATATTTTAAACAAAGTTGCAGTCCCAGCTACTTTACCTATCATTGTCGGTGCAGATTTTCTATGTATGACTTTGTCAAATACGTCTGTTCTTCTTGTTTTTTCCAAGAAGTGACTAAGGACCGATAAGTTCTTCAATCGGAAGGAGCGTAGGTGCATTCTGACAGTAACTGTTGGTAGTCTCACTTGTTGACACTGTTGACTGGTGTTGGTGCCCAGGTTGCAGTGAGCACAGGAGAGTGTCACAACTCAGTCGGCACGTATGTCCTTCGTCGTAGATTCCCTCCACGCAGAGAAATATTGCAAGTTGCTTTCACAGCAGCTGCTGTGTTACGGAGAGTGATACAAGAGTGAAGACATCTCTAGTGTAAAGTAAAGTAAAGTAAAGTAAAGTAAAGTAAAGTAAAGTAAAGACTTTTGAGCTTTCAGTACTGACCAAGTAATCGGGACAGGACTGAGAAATAATACAAATGAAAATATTAATATACATACAGAAGAAGCAACATCGGCTGAGGACCATAACAAGAGCGGAATATTAATTGTCACCCGTATCAATGGTCATTACAATTACCAATAGACAACCTAAAATATGCTGTCTTACCAGAGCAGGAGAGAGTCCGTATTTGAGTTCCACCTGACGCCCAGCTTACCAAGTAAGCTAGCCAGATGGCACTGCTGGCGGTGAACTGCCCCAACTCTGGCAAACAACCGTTCCAAGCGTCACTTTCCAAATTTATATACAAAAGTTACCCTCACCTGGATGTTTTCCCTTACACTGTCTTCTTAAAGTCGCCTAAATTTTCTTTATTTTCTTCATGAAATTAGATACTTCTTTTCTTTGAAGTCCCTTGATATGTACTCCCTGGGGCGCAGGCGAGAAAGGTACAGCATAATTTACTCGTGGAAAATCATTGAGGGACTGGTGCTATATCTGCAAGCAGAAATCACACCCTATGAAAGCAAAAGACTCGGCAGATGGTGCAACATTTCCTCAGTGATAAACAGGGGAGCCTTGAGTACACAGAGATAACACAGTAAGTGTCAGGACCCCAGGACTGCTCAACAGCCTCCCATCATAAAAAAGGAAGAATACCAATAAACCCCTGGTTGTCTTCAAGAGAGAGCTGGAAAGATACCTAAAGTCAGTGTCTGACCAGCAGGGTTGTGGTTAGTACGTTGGATTGCGTGTGGCCAGCAGTAACAGCGTGGTTGATCAGACGCTGATCCACTTGGTCATGAACCGGGTCTCGGAGGCGTTAACCCCACGGAAAACCCTCCAGGTAGACTCCTGCCGACTTGAGTATCTTCCTCCATTGTGTCAACAATAAATTTTACTGGACTGCTTTCAATAATCTTCCGTAAAGAAAATATGTTTGCATGTTTCTCCCACCAGTTATTCTCCGGAAAACATCCTTTTTTTATATATATTTTTGGCATACCTATCACTGTGTGTGTGTGTGTGTGTGTGTGTGTGTGTGTGTGTGTGTGTGTGTGTGTGTGTGTGTGTGTATGTGTGTGTGTGTGTGTGTGTGTGTGTGTGTGTGTGTGTATGTACTCACCAAATTGTAGTTGCAGAGGTCGAGACTCAGCTCCTAGCCCCGCCTCTTCACTGAATGCTACTAGGTCCTCTCTCTCCCTGCTCCATGAGCTTTATCATACCTCGTCTTAAAGCTATGTATGGTTCCTCCCTCCACTACTTCGCTCGCCAGACTGTTCCACTTCCTGACCACTCTGTGACTGAAGAAATGCTTCCTAACATCCTTGTGGCTCATCTTAGTCTTCAACTTCCAAGAGTGACCCTTTGTTTCTGTGTCCCCTCTCTGGAACATCTTGTCATTTGTCCACCCTGTCTATTCTACGCAGTATTTTGTATGTCGTTATCATGTCTCCCATATCTCTCCTGTCCTCCAGTGTCGTCAGGCCGATTTCCCTCAACCTTTCTTCATAGGACATTCCCCTTAGCTCTGGAACTAGCCTTGTCGCAAACCTTTGCACTTTCTCTAATTTCTTGACGTGCTTGATCAAGTGCGGGTTCCAAACAGGCCTGACGTACACGGTGTACAGTGTCTTGAAAGATTCCTTACTTAGGTATCGGAATGCTAATCTCAGGTTTGCCAGGCGCCCATATACTGCAGCAGTTATCTAGTTGATGTGTGCTTCCGGAGACGTCTTCGGTGTTATACTCACCCCAAGATCTTTCTCCTTGAGCGGGGTTTGCAGTCGTTGGCCACCTAGCCTATACTCTGTCTGCGGTCTTCTTTGCCCTTCCCCGATCTTCATGACTTTGCATTTGGCAGGGTTGAATTCGAGAAGCCAGTTGATGGACCACGTGTCCAGCCTGTCCAGGTCACTTTGAAGGCCTGCCTGATCCTCATCTGATTTAATTATTTTCATTAACCTCACATCATCTGCGAACGTGTGTGTATGTGTTTTGTGTGCGTATGCTTACCTATTTTTCTTCCTTCTCATCGTGTCTTCCCCTCTTGTAACTAGTCTTGAGAAAGACCCAGGGCAGCTCCATCTACCCCCTCACTCCTCCCCACTCCCCCCTCTCCTTCCCCCTCCCATGTACCTCTACAAACACCGCTTGGTTACGTCTCGGAACTCCTCTTAGACATCTTTACTTCCCCTCTTCGTTACCTCCCCACACAGTTCCGTAGCGCCGGGAACCACTAGGCACCCACCCACCCCTCTGTTCAATACACAGTGCTCCTGGGAATGGTAACCCCCTTTCCCTACCTAACTCATCGTTTATATTCCTTACTCACAAGACTCCTCCTCAGCACTGCTCTTCAAAATTACTCCATGGTCAGTTATGATGGCAAGATTATTTTAATATTTTTCTTTTTATTAAGAGGCTTCAGTAGGCCGGCTGCAGTTTGCCTTTCCGAGCAAATGATGTGGCGAGGTCGCGTCCACATGCTACATGTTTGTGTCTACGAGCACCATTTTCTCTCTCTCTCTCTCTCTCTCTCTCTCTCTCTCTCTCTCTCTCTCTCTCTCTCTCTCTCTCTCTCTCTCTCTCTCTCCTCTCTCTCTCTCTCTCTCTCTCTCTCTCTCTCTCTCCCTCTCTCTCTCTCTCTCTCTCTCTCTCTCTCTCTCTCTCTCTCTCTCTCTCTCTCTCTCTCTCTCTCTCTCTCTCTCTCTCTCTCTCTCTCTCTCTCTCTCTCTCTCTCTCTCTCTCTCTCTCTCTCTCTCTCTCTCTCTCTCTCTCTCTCTCTCTCTCTCTCTCTCTCTCTCTCTCTCTTTCTCTCTCTCTCTCTCACCTCTGTTGATGATCCCATCATTTCACACTTATGCTTATGACAATCATCATGTTATCTGTGTCTCACAACGACCACCAGCATCTCTCATTCGTCTTACAACCTCCAGCTTCTCACGCCCACCCCACTACTTCCGCCAGAATCTAACGCCCACCTCACTACTACTACCACCAACCTAATTTCCCTCCCATCTCACCACGACCACCAGCATCTCACCCGTCTCACTATGACCATCAGCATTTCAAGTCCACCTCGTTACGAACCACCAGCATCTACCATCCACCTCACTACGACCACCAGCATTTCAAGTCCACCTCTTTACTACCACCAGGTCCTTCCACTCACTTTAACAACGACCTCCAATATCTTCTACCCACATTACGACCACCAGCATCTCCCACCCACCTCACCACAACCACCAGTATCTCTCACCCACATTACGACCACCAGCATCTCCCACAGAGCCATCAATGTCGAACAGAATTTATGTGAAATCCAAGACGTGACTGAACATTAATTGTGGCCCCTGTCGACTAGTCTGTGATACCAGGTATGCAATTCCCTATGAATTTAGATCCCAATGACGTACAATTGTTAAGGAAAGACAGGCGTTGCAGAACAAACTTCTGGTGAAGCAACGTTTCGCTTTATGTAGAGCTTGATGAAGCTCTACACAGAGCCTATTCTGCAACAACTGTCTTTTCCCACGGAATTCATGGCATTTTAAATCATTTATTCCGATTAGAGATACAGTAATCTTGGTATGAAACGCTACACTTTCCTCCTGTAATTTGCAGGTGCCACTGGTGTAGATGCTTCACCAGGCATAAGCATAACTTAGGGGGCACTGGAGACCTTGCCTCTCCCAGCACACACATAACTTCACGGGCAGTTCACAGCCAGGCCCCATCCTGTCCCACGGTAGACAGCCTTTTTCCTTTTATATTGTCGGCAGTATTTTTAGACGTCGGCAATATTTTCAGCCACCCTATGTGCCATTACATCTCTGTTGGTGCTGTTCCTGTTTTATGATCACCTCTTTTACCCACACTTTGAGTATTCCGTTTATCCTCCTCTCTATCTCTTTGTCACCACTTGTTTATTTACATATATAAAGTGTGCATCTATGTATATATGTGGGATCATTTGTGTGAATCTATATACATATATAAAACATATAATAGAGTACCAGTCTATTGTTGATGTGGGATATTTTTTTTATTAATAAACAAATGAAAATTGTCAGTTACACACACACACACACACCACTTTACACCTGGATATAACTTATACAGTGACCTCACCGCTAATGTTCCTAGCATGTGTTCCTGTGTCTCAGGCAGTGCTGGATCTCCCTCAGTGTCACCTCGAAGCCTAGTTCGCTTCTCAAGGAATGTTCGCTGCAGCTGCAAGACAATGTTCACAGCCGCAAGAAACGCTCCGCTGTTACAGAACAATGTTCACTACCTTGTAACATTTTTTTCACCGCTGGAAGAAAAATAATAGTTGCTAGAAGAAAACATCTCACTGCTGTAGTAATGTTGACAACAGTAAAAGTATGCGTACACACACACATACACACACACACACACACACACATACACACAGTGTGTGTGACACATACACACTGTGTGTGACAATGAACAGCGCTTCAAGTCACTGCTCACAACTTCAACAACGTTTGCAATAAGCTAAGACAATGTATAGCGCTTCAAGACACAAATAAAACATTATTAAGACAACGAACACTCTCCAAAACAAGGCACCTTAAGCATAAATATTTACCTATAAACTTAAACGCGCAAACTCCTTCAAAATTAGTAAGGTAATTTAGTGACCACTTTCTAAGGAACTTGGCAAGCTGCAGGAAAACCCTCGTAAGTTCAGTAAAGGTCATTGCTTCCTTAGAAAACGTTGTCTTAATTAAAGTCGAAGACATTAACTCTGTAACTGGGAGATCATTTCGCTCTTTGGAGATCCTGATGAAGTTCGACACAGAGCGAAACGTCGTTCCTGTGAAAGCCTGCTGTGCAACATGTGTTTTTTTTTCCAATATTGTCGGCCAACGTATGCATTTTGTAAAACTTAGTCA
>NC_069425.1:24328824-24338824 GCF_026875155.1 Cherax quadricarinatus
GCCATCATGCTCGGAGTCTCCTGCAGCTGCTAGCCTCCGCGGATTGTTGTATCAGCTGCTTCCCGGAGACTTTCAATTACTGGTCTTAGGACATTGTTGCAACTGCTGATGCTTGTTCATTTCTAGATTTGTTAACCTTGGATACTGATGCAGCTGTTGATCAACATAGGCTGCAGCTGCGTGGAGGCTGTAGCTTCTGGCCTGTCGATGATACAGCTGCTATATCATAGAGACGACTGATACAACTGCGATATTCTCAAAACATCCCCAAATGCTGGTCACTTGACATTATTGCACCTGTTCATCGCTGAAGATTTCTTACCGCCGACGGCTTTGCAGACTGCTCTAGCTGCTTGCTGGGCTCTGTTGAAGCCTCTCGCCTTGGGAAACTGCTGCCACTGCATTCCATGCAATGGAGAATGCCTCAGCTTCTGGTCCCTGGAGAATGCTGTAGCTCCTGGTCCCAGAAGACTGCTGCAGTATCTTGAGCTCTGGAAAATTGCTGCTGCTCCTGATCTCTGGACTCAGCTGCGGTTCCTGCTCCTTGTAGAATGCTTCAGCTGCTAACTCCTGGAGACTTCTACAGCTCCTGGTTCCTGAAGACTGGTGCAGCTGTTAGCTACTGCAGCTTCTGACTCCTAGAGCCTTAGGCCTACATTATCAAGGCGGCCTAAAGCTTTTTCTAAACAAAGATAAAAAAAAAGAGTAAAATTAACAATCAACTGATTAACTATTTATATATATATATAAAAAAGGGGAAATTCATGTCATCAGAAGCACATGACAGTTCAACTCTGACCCATAAGGCAGTAGACAGAATTTGGCAGAGATATTACTATTATATAATGGATATGAATTTCATCCATGAAATTTGCATGCTAAGCAAGGAAATGCAAATTTAAGGCTATAAGACACGAGAAATTAAGAATTAACGTTGTAATAAATTCCGGCTGAGCGCAGTTCGCTCAGCCGGAGTGACGTGCGCTGCGCCACGTCACTCCGGATCTTTACCTGTCTAATCCGCTCAACAGTTCTGATAAGGATTTTTTTTTTAATTTAAATTCGCTCATTTTTGCTGGTTCTGATTAAAAACTTTTATGCAGATCCCAAGATCGATTCCTTGTGAAGGGTGAAATGTTCGACTGAACGAGTAACAATGTAGTGAGATGCTTGGCAGTTTCATCTCAGCTGGACGTGACGTGTAAGAATATTCGTAGAATTATCGACAATATGTTAAGTAAAAGGACACAAGTGCAACTAATGTGACATTTTAACTTCTACCAGTACTACTACTACTACTACTACTACTACTACTACTACTACTACTACTACTACTACAACTACTACTACTACTACTACTACTACTACTACAACTACTACTACTACTACTACTGCTACTACAACTACCACAAATATTACAACTACCACTACTACCTACAACCATTACACTATGCTTGTATTTCACTCTATGTTTACATGTAACCTCTGTATCCCTGTGTTGTTTGTAACGGCTTGACAAAGCCCCTGGAGAGCGAAACGTCGCCACAAAATTTCATTAGTTGCACTTTTGCCCCATTTACCTACCTTAACATAAGGTGTTGTGGCTGGCTGGGCTGGGATCAGTACTCACCTTCAAGCCACAAATGGTGGATATTTAGCACCCGACAAGACTGAGGCCTCGTCAATGGGGACTACACCGAGCTTTCTCGCTGGCTGGAGGTGAAGTCGTCAGGCCTACAGAGGGGACTGACCAGTGGACCCAGAGGCGACTCTCTCTCTGGACTGGTTGCTGCTAAAGACATCGACCCGCGCCGGGAGGACGATACCGAGGGGGCGCCCCGTTCTATAGGCATGAGATCATTCCTCAGGCTAAGTCGGTGATGGGCGTAAGAGCGAGCAGGATTACCCTGAGCATAGGATAGCGAGGCGAGATCTCGAGAATAGGACTTGGGCAGAGTTGTGGTGGAAAGGTGGTGGCTGTAAGGAAAAGGAAGCAGGTCCTCCTCCCGCGAGAAGGAAGTCATGGAAGGGGTGAAGGGGACATCATGAGGGTACGTTATGGGGGCGTGAAGGGAGGACCTATCGTTAGGGTATGACGGGGATGAGGGTGTGGAAGACATGTCATGGGGATATGATGGTAGGGCGTGGCTAGAGGGCAGGTGATGAGGGTAAGCCTTGGGCGGCGAGGCGCTAGCAGTGGGCGTAGGTGCCACCATTGACCGTCCAAGCAGCAGCAGTGGGTCACTCTCCCTGGTAGGCAGTGAAGCCTGCAAAAACATATATATTTCTTATCATGGAGTGGATATCCATGGGATAAATTCCGTACTAGACACATGTGTTATTAATATAAACAACACAGGATGATTAAGACGTGTGTACAACAGTTGGATGTCTTTATTATCGACAGTAAAGATGTCCTAATATTAACATGTGTCTTAATCATCTATTGATCGTTACTGTTTGCCATTACCATGACATGACGTACAACAGTACCTGTGGGAAGCGTCATTCTGCTTAACTTAATGAAGGATTTTCATTAAACAAACTCATATCACCATATCATCGCCAGGATTATCACACATCTATTATCATCATACTTCCATTATTATTATTATTATTATTATTATTATTATTATTATTATCATCATCATCATCATCAAACATTATTTTTCTCACTTCTGATATATGTATTAATCCTCCCTTACACCGATAAAGTCTACAAACAGAACTGGCAACCGTCCGTCTGAACTTGAAAATATTAAGTCAACTCCACTCGAAAACAATAAAACAAAGCTTTTGTCGGTAGCGTTAGTGGGCTGAGACTTGAGGCAACATCAAACCCGGTACTGGTGGATTTTTTAAGCCGTCGTACACACACTATTGATTATTGGATTATCGGTGAAAGAGAGAGAGAGGAAGACAGCCAGTTTCTTCAGCTACAATGCCTCTCGGTGGAATTATTTCCCCGATAACATGTGACATGAGGACTGATATTACGTTCTTGTCGGTGTTGTGGTCAGTAATTTTCCCTAGGTTCTGTGTAGTGGCCAGTAATTCCCTAAGTTCCGTGTAGTGGCCAGTAATTCCCTAGGTTCTCTGTATTGGTCAGGAATTCTTTAGGTTCCTTGTAGTGGTCGGTAATTTTCCCTAGGTTCCATGTAGCGGTCAGTAATACCTTAAGTTCCGTGTAGTGGTTAGTAACTCCTTAGGTTCCATGCAGTGGTAAGTAATTCCTCATGTTCTGTGTAGTTTTCAGTAATTCTCTACATTCCGTGTAGTGATTAGTAACTCCTTAGTTTTCGTGCAGTGGTAAGTAATTCCTTATGTTCTGAAACAGTGGTCAGTAATTCCCTAAGTTCCGTGTAGTGGTCACTAATTCGTTAGGTTGCGTGTAGGGGTCAGTAATTCCTTAGGTTCCGTGTAGTGGTCAGCAATTCTCTAGATTCCGTGCAGTGGTCAGTATTTTTCCTTGTTATCATGTAGTCAGTATTTTTTGTGTAGTTGTGTGTGGGTGCCAGCGTGACCATTCTGCTTGGTAGTAGCCAGCGTGACTATTCTGCCTGGTAGTAGCCAACGTGACCATTCTGCCTGGTAGTAGCCAGCATGACTATTTTGCCTGGTAGTAGCCAGCGTGACTATCCTGCCTGGTAATAGCCAGCATGACTATTTTTCCTGGTAGTAGCCAGCATGACTATTCTGCTTGGCAGTAGCCAGCGTGACTATTCTGCCTGGTAGTAGCCAGCATGACTATTCTGCTTGGCAGTAGCCAGCGTGACTATTCTGCCTGGTAGTAGCCAGCATGACTATTCTGCTTGGTAGTAGCCAGCGTGACTATTCTGCCTGGCAGTAGCCAGCGTGACTATTCTACCTGGTAATAGCCAGCATGACTATTCTGCCTGGTAGTAGCCAGCGTGACTATTCTGCTTGGTAGTAGCCAGCGTGACTATTCAACCTGGTAGTAGCCAGCGTGACTATTCTGCTTGGTAGTAGCCAGCGTGACTATTCAACTTGGTAGTAGCCAGCGTGACTATTCTGCTTGGTAGTAGCCAGCGTGACTATTCAACCTGGTAGTAGCCAGCGTGACTATTCAACCTGGTAGTAGCCAGTGTTCAATGTACTATTGTGGTTCTTTTATTAGTACAAGAGATACATTCATTAACTGTTACCACTTCACCTGTAATTAACTGTAATCATCTGAGGTTTTGCACAATTTCCCGTAAAAATATCCAGCTCTCTGTAGTCTTTTAGCGAGTGAACTTTCTTGTGAATTCTGCTAGAAATATCTCACTAACTCAGATCACTCCAAACTGTTCATTCCACAACTTCATCGTCATTTCCTTCCATTAAGTATAACACATGTTTGCTGACTCAACCTTCATATCATGTTCTTTTTTCCTTCTTACAAGTCTGGGCAGAGTAATGAGCCAACTTGCCTTTTAACAGCTATAAGTGTCTTCCCTTAAGCGGTTTTACGACCATTTAAGCGACATTTCAACACTTTTGAATCCGACCACCTAAATATTGCCCTCGGTTTCCATTTAATGGACATGACTCTCGAGAAATGGATTTTCATGGAAAATTCAAATATGCGCACACTTTACAATACCATCTGACACCAGTGACTCCTGGTACCTTCAGGAAGATTTCTTGCACGTGTGACCGAGTGTATCGTTGATGTTATTCTTCTTGCACGTATTACCGAGTGCATCGTTGATGTTATTCTTCTTGCACGTGTGACCGAGTGCATCGTTGATGTTATTCTTCTTGCACGTGTGACCGAGTGCATCGTTGATGTTATTCTTCTTGCACGTGTTACCGAGTGCATCGTTGATGTTATTCTTCTTGCACGTGTTACCGAGTGCATCGTTGATGTTATTCTTCTTGCACGTGTTACCGAGTGCATCGTTGATGTTATTCTTCTTGCACGTGTGACCGAGTGCATCGTTGATGTTATTCTTCTTGCACGTGTTACCGAGTGCATCGTTGATGTTATTCTTCTTGCACGTGTTACCGAGTGCATCGTTGATGTTATTCTTCTTGCACGTGTTACCGAGTGCATCGTTGATGTTATTCTTCTTGCACGTGTTACCGAGTGCATCGTTGATGTTATTCTTCTTGCACGTGTTACCGAGTGCATCGTTGATGTTATTCTTCTTGCACGTGTTACCGAGTGCATCGTTGATGTTATTCTTCTTGCACGTGTGACCGAGTGCATCGTTGATGTTATTCTTCTTGCACGTGTTACCGAGTGCATCGTTGATGTTATTCTTCTTGCACGTGTGACCGAGTGCATCGTTGATGTTATTCTTCTTGCACGTGTTACCGAGTGCATCGTTGATGTTATTCTTCTTGCACGTGTTACCGAGTGCATCGTTGATGTTATTCTTCTTGCACGTGTGACCGAGTGCATCGTTGATGTTATTCTTCTTGCACGTGTGACCGAGTGTATCGTTGATGTTATTCTTCTTGCACGTGTGACCGAGTGTATCGTTGATGTTATTCTTCTTGCACGTGTGACCGAGTGCATCGTTGATGTTATTCTTCTTGCACGTGTGACCGAGTGCATCGTTGATGTTATTCTTCTTGCACGTGTGACCGAGTGCATCGTTGATGTTATTCTTCTTGCACGTGTGACCGAGTGCATCGTTGATGTTATTCTTCTTGCACGTGTGACCGAGTGTATCGTTGATGTTATTCTTCTTGCACGTGTGACCGAGTGTATCGTTGATGTTATTCTTCTTGCACGTGTGACCGAGTGCATCGTTGATGTTATTCTTCTTGCACGTGTGACCGAGTGCATCGTTGATGTTATTCTTCTTGCACGTGTGACCGAGTGCATCGTTGATGTTATTCTTCTTGCACGTGTGACCGAGTGCATCGTTGATGTTATTCTTCTTGCACGTGTGACCGAGTGCATCGTTGATGTTATTCTTCTTGCACGTGTGACCGAGTGCATCGTTGATGTTATTCTTCTTGCACGTGTGACCGAGTGCATCGTTGATGTTATTCTTCTTGCACGTGTGACCGAGTGTATCGTTGATGTTATTCTTCTTGCACGTGTGACCGAGTGTATCGTTGATGTTATTCTTCTTGCACGTGTTACCGAGTGCATCGTTGATGTTATTCTTCTTGCACGTGTTACCGAGTGCATCGTTGATGTTATTCTTCTTGCACGTGTGACCGAGTGTATCGTTGATGTTATTCTTCTTGCACGTGTGACCGAGTGCATCGTTGATGTTATTCTTCTTGCACGTGTGACCGAGTGTATTATCACTCTCACACAAGGCTCGGGATTTCTTAACGTCATGTTTAGTGGTACTTGCACTCAGTCTTCTGCAGTATTTACTACCGCTTAAAAATATTTTTAATTGTACGTTAATAGAGATGAAACTCTTTGATCATCCATAGTAACCATACCAATAATATGTTTCAACTTTGAAGGCTTTTGCAATTTATATGAAGGTTTATATATACATATATATATATATATATATATATATATATATATATATATATATATATATATATATATATATATATATATATATATATATATATATATATATATATATATATATATATATATATATATATATATATATGTCGTGCCGAATAGGCAGAACTTGCGATCTTGGCTTAAATAGCAACGGTCATCTTGCCATATAGGACAAGTGAAAATTTGTGTATGCAATAATTTCGTCAAATTTATTCTGAACCTAAAGAAAAAAATATATTTCATTGTGTTTGTTTAGTATTAAATTACTGTAAACAAATCTAAAATATATTTAGTTGGGTTAGGCTAAAATAAATTGCACTTGTTATAATAAGGTTAGATAAGTTTTCTAAGATTCTTTTGGTGGAAAATTATAAATTTTTACATCAACATTAATGAAAAAAATATATATCTTTAAACGTATAAGAGAAAATTTTAGAAAGGACTTAATTTTAAATGAGTTCTTGCTAATTGACCAGTTTTACATATTCGGCACGACATATATATATATATATATATATATATATATATATATATATATATATATATATATATATATATATATATATATATATATATATATATATATATATATGTATATGTATATATATATATATTTTATTTATTTTTATTATTATTTTTATTATCACACTGGCCGATTCCCACCAAGGCAGGGTGGCCCGAAAAAGAAAAACTTTCACCATCATTCACTCCATCACTGTCTTGCCAGAAGGGTGCTTTACACTACAGTTTTTAAACTGCAACATTAACACCCCTCCTTCATATATATATATATATATATATATATATATATATATATATATATATATATATATATATATATATATATATATATATATATATATTTCTATGATTACATTAATGATAAATAATACCAATAAATTGATGAATAAGAGGCATGAACAACCAGCCTGTACAAGGGTGTGTTTACGAAGGTTGAAGGAGTATACTAGGCGGCAAGATAACATGATCACAACAAAATCTTTGATAAACGAATATATCCAGGTGAGCCACATGTGTCTTAGTCATCAACATCTGCATGACTTGATTAATATTTCAACAATGAGAGAAAAAAAAACTATCGGAATAAAATAATTTCTCCAACTTGTCTGGACTCTGTTAAACTCGATCATATTTCTACTTCACATGCCGGTAACCTGACTCTCTTTTCTTTACTGTATTTATTGTCACCAACGAACTACCACAGAACTTAAAGAAAACTTTAGAAACAATTCGTATAGTTTTTAAATTAGAAAAGCATTCTACAGTCATTAACAGTGAGGTACTTTAGTAGAGTGCGGCCACAGTGACACTTGTCTTCTTGGCTCTCTGTTATACTGTCATGATCGTCTTCCGTCAGTGGAGCTGCACTGGTTATGTATTTATATAACACAGTGACGATTATGGCGTTTTATTGTGGGGAAGTTTAGTCCACCAGCGACTCTATCAGTTCATTGTTTGTCGCCTAGTATATCAGTAACTTCCTTGTGTCTTCGTGCACACACCCGCCTTTGCGTGCAACTCCGTGCACGCTCTCCATACACACACACACATCATATGTCTCCGTGCACATTCTCCGTACATATACCTTGCAACTCTGTGCACGCTTTCCATACATATACACCATGTGTCTCCGTACACATTCTATATCTCCGTAAACGCTTGTCCGCTCCATTACCCTCTCCAGCGCACTTCGTCTAAGCTTTTATTTCCATGTAAATTTCACCACACATCCCCTCTCTGATGTTTCCAGCTTCCATTACTATTGGAAAAAGACTCCGTGGAAAACAGCGATACACAAGTGGTCCGCAATTCTACCCATCAAGCCACGCTTGCGTTCCATTAGATCCCAACAATAAACTCTGGGTAATATTCACCAGATAGTTTCGCCAGCCTCTCCGACACTCTCTAAATGTGACTTCTCTGTTCCGGAACATCTTTGCTAGGAGCTCTCTCCGGGTAATTGTTCTCTCTCTTTTGTTTTTGTTTTTAGGCGCCGGTGTTCCAATTGAATGGTAAGTACTGTTCAAAAGAATGTAAGGAATGCATTTGATGCAGAACAAAGTTGTTGTTATAGAGTTGATAAAGCTCAACACAGAGACGAAGAAACGTTGTCACGGTAAAAGCTTTCTTTGCAAGTGTCTTCACAGGTGTTCTTGCGTGGCTCTCATATCGGAAGAAAGAATCTACATAAACGGCTCCACTTTAATTTACCAGCTGTTTTATTCCTTTTCATTCAACAAGCTGATCTTTGCCTCTCGAGTTTTGGCTGTGACTTACACGTGAATCTTCTGCCAGTCTTTTTCTGTTGTTCCTCTTGCGTTTTTTCCATCTCTTGTGACCCAAAGTATCTGTAAAGTTGCTCTAGCACCCACCTGTTTCTACTGTGTAATTTGTGCAAACAACCCTTTCCCCAAACACACACACACACACACACACACACACACACACACACACACACACACACACACACATACACACACACACACACACACACACACACACACACACACACACACATACACATAAGATAAAGCGACAATTTCAACAGCGATCAGAAGTCATATCAGAAGATAGACGACAGTAAAGGACCAACTAATTTGACTAAAGAAGGAAGGAGGAGAGCTCACGAACCACAACAAGACGATTTGAAAAGGTCTTCTCAGTGGCTACAAAGGTAATACCAGACAAATCAGGGAGCAGGGAGCACCGACAGGTTCTGGATGCCGTCCACGCAACAGGGGAAGAAACAAAGAAACTTCTGATGTCATCATAGATTTTGCGTGAGGGAGCAGCAGCACTGCCTTCAACACTATCTAAGATCTTTAATAAATCAACAGATATGGGACAGTTGCTAGAGATCCAGAAGACTGTGAAAGTAGTTCCTATAATTAAGAAAGGAGACATGAAGCGTTGAAGTGCAAACCAGTTTCTCTGAAATGTATACCATGCAAGGTTATGTATACCGTGCAAGGTTATGTATACCGTGCAAGGTTATGTATACCGTGCAAGGTTATGTATACCGTGCAAGGTTATGTATACCGTGCAAGGTTATGTATACCGTGCAAGGTTATGTATACCGTGCAAGGTTATGTATACCGTGCAAGGTTATGTATACCGTGCAAGGTTATGTATACCGTGCAAGGTTATGTATACCGTGCAAGGTTATGTATACCGTGCAAGGTTATGTATACCGTGCAAGGTTATGTATACCGTGCAAGGTTATGTATACCGTGCAAGGTTATGTATACCGTGCAAGGTTATGTATACCGTGCAAGGTTATGTATACCGTGCAAGGTTATGTATACCGTGCAAGGTTATGTATACCGTGCAAGGTTATGTATACCGTGCAAGGTTATGTATACCGTGCAAGGTTATGTATACCGTGCAAGGTAATGTATACCGTGCAAGGTTATGTATACCGTGCAAGGTTATGTATACCGTGCAAGGTTATGTATACCGTGCAAGGTTATGTATACCGTGCAA
>NC_069425.1:24343824-24386324 GCF_026875155.1 Cherax quadricarinatus
CCCTCGGTGGGAGGTGGTAAGTCCCTCACCCTCGGTGGGAGGTGGTCAGTCCCTCACCCTCGGTGGGAGGTGGTCAGTCCCTCACCTTCGGTGGGAGGTGGTCAGTCCCTCACCCTCGGTGGGAGGTGGTCAGTCCCTCACCCTCGGTGGGAGGTGGTCAGTCGCTCACCCTCGGTGGGAGGTGGTCAGTCCCTCACCCTCGGTGGGAGGTGGTCAGTCCCTCACCCTCGGTGGGAGGTGGTAAGTCCCTCACCCTCGGTGGGAGGTAGTAAGTCCCTCACCCTCGGTGGGAGGTGGTCAGTCCCTCACCCTCGGTGGGAGGTGGTAAGTCCCTCACCCTCGGTGGGAGGTGGTAAGTCCCTCACCCTCGGTGGGAGATGGTCAGTCCCTCACCCTCGGTGGGAGGTGGTCAGTCCCTCACCCTCGGTGGGAGGTGGTCAGTCCTCACCCTCGGTGGGAGGTGGTTAAGTCCTCACCCTCGGTGGGAGGTGGTAAGTCCCTCACCCTCGGTGGGAGGTGGTCAGTCCCTCACCCTCGGTGGGAGGTGGTCAGTCCCTCACCCTCGGTGGGAGGTGGTCAGTCCCTCACCCTCGGTGGGAGGTGGTCAGTCCCTCACCTCGGTGGAGGTGGTCAGTCCCTCCCCTCGGTGGGAGGTGGTCAGTCCCTCACCCTCGGTGGGAGGTGGTAAGTCCCTCACCCTCGGTGGGAGGTGGTAAGTCCCTCACCCTCGGTGGGAGGTGGTCAGTCCCTCACCCTCGGTGGGAGGTGGTAAGTCCCTCACCCTCGGTGGGAGGTGGTCAGTCCCTCACCCTCGGTGGGAGGTGGTCAGTCCCTCACCCTCGGTGGGAGGTGGTCAGTCCCTCACCCTCGGTGGGAGGTGGTCAGTCCCTCACCCTCGGTGGGAGGTGGTAAGTCCCTCACCCTCGGTGGGAGGTGGTAAGTCCCTCACCCTCGGTGGGAGGTAGTAAGTCCCTCACCCTCGGTGGGAGGTGGTCAGTCCCTCACCCTCGGTGGGAGGTGGTCAGTCCCTCACCCTCGGTGGGAGGTGGTAAGTCCCTCACCCTCGGTGGGAGGTGGTAAGTCCCTCACCCTCGGTGGGAGATGGTCAGTCCCTCACCCTCGGTGGGAGGTGGTCAGTCCCTCCCCCTCGGTGGGAGGTGGTCAGTCCCTCACCCTCGGTGGGAGGTGGTAAGTCCCTCACCCTCGGTGGGAGGTGGTAAGTCCCTCACCCTCGGTGGGAGGTGGTCAGTCCCTCACCCTCGGTGGGAGGTGGTCAGTCCCTCACCCTCGGTGGGAGGTGGTCAGTCCCTCACCCTCGGTGGGAGGTGGTAAGTCCCTCACCCTCGGTGGGAGGTGGTAAGTCCCTCACCCTCGGTGGGAGGTGGTAAGTCCCTCACCCTCGGTGGGAGGTGGTAAGTCCCTCACCCTCGGTGGGAGGTGGTCAGTCCCTCACCCTCGGTGGGAGGTGGTAAGTCCCTCACCCTCGGTGGGAGGTGGTCAGTCCCTCACCCTCGGTGGGAGGTGGTCAGTCCCTCACCCTCGGTGGGAGGTGGTCAGTCCCTCACCCTCGGTGGGAGGTGGTCAGTCCCTCACCCTCGGTGGGAGGTGGTAAGTCCCTCACCCTCGGTGGGAGGTGGTCAGTCCCTCACCCTCGGTGGGAGGTGGTAAGTCACTCACCCTCGGTGGGAGGTGGTCAGTCCCTCACCCTCGGTGGGAGGTGGTAAGTCCCTCACCCTCGGTGGGAGGTGGTCAGTCCCTCACCCTCGGTGGGAGGTTTGGTCAGTCCCTCACCCTCGGTGGGAGGTGGTCAGTCCCTCACCCTCGGTGGGAGGTGGTCAGTCCCTCACCCTCGGTGGGAGGTGGTCAGTCCCTCACCCTCGGTGGGAGGTGGTAAATCCCTCACCCTCGGTGGGAGGTGGTCAGTCCCTCACCCTCGGTGGGAGGTAGTCAGTCCCTCACCCTCGGTGGGAGGTGGTCAGTCCCTCACCCTCGGTGGGAGGTGGTCTGTCCCTCCCCCTCGGTGGGAGGTGGTCAGTCCCTCACCCTCGGTGGGAGGTGGTTAAATCCCTCACCCTCGGTGGGAGGTGGTCAGTCCCTCACCCTCGGTGGGAGGTGGTAAGTCCCTCACCCTCGGTGGGAGGTGGTAAGTCCCTCACCCTCGGTGGGAGGTGGTCAGTCCCTCACCCTCGGTGGGAGGTGGTCAGTCCCTCACCCTCGGTGGGAGGTGGTCAGTCCCTCACCCTCGGTGGGAGGTGGTCAGTCCCTCACCCTCGGTGGGAGGTGGTAAGTCCCTCACCCTCGGTGGGAGGTGGTAAGTCCCTCACCCTCGGTGGGAGGTGGTCAGTCCCTCACCCTCGGTAGGAGGTGGTCAGTCCCTCACCCACGGTGGGAGGTGGTCAGTTCCTCACCCTCGGTGGGAGGTGGTCAGTCCCTCACCCTCGGTGGGAGGTGGTAAGTCCCTCACCCTCGGTGGGAGGTGGCCAGTCCCTCACCCTCGGTGGGAGGTGGTCAGTCCCTCACCCTCGGTGGGAGGTGGTCAGTCCCTCACCCTCGGTGGGAGGTGGTAAGTCCCTCACCCTCGGTGGGAGGTGGTCAGTCCCTCACCCTCGGTGGGAGGTGGTCAGTCCCTCACCTCGGTGGGAGGTGGTCAGTCCCTCACCCTCGGTGGGAGGTGGTCAGTCCCTCACCCTCGGTGGGAGGTGGTCAGTCCCTCACCCTCGGTGGGAGGTGGTCAGTCCTCACCCTCGGTGGGAGGTGGTCAGTCCCTCACCCTCGGTGGGAGGTGGTCAGTCCCTCACCCTCGGTGGGAGGTGGTCAGTACCTCACCCTCGGTGGGAGGTGGTCAGTCCTCACCCTCGGTGGGAGGTGGTCAGTCCCTCACCTCGGTGGGAGGTGGTCAGTCCCTCACCCTCGGTGGGAGGTGGTCAGTCCCTCACCCTCGGTGGGAGGTGGTCAGTCCCTCCCCTCGGTGGGAGGTGGTCAGTCCCTCACCCTCGGTGGGAGGTGGTCAGTCCCTCACCCTCGGTGGGAGGTGGTCAGTCCCTCACCCTCGGTGGGAGGTGGTCAGTCCCTCACCCTCGGTGGGAGGTGGTCAGTCCCTCACCCTCGGTGGGAGGTGGTAAGTCCCTCACCCTCAGTGGGAGGTGGTCAGTCCCTCACCCTCAGTGGGAGGTGGTAAGTCCCTCACCCTCGGTGGGAGGGGGTCAGTCCCTCACCCTCGGTGGGAGGTGGTCAGTCCCTCACCCTCGGTGGGAGGTGGTCAGTCCCTCACCCTCGGTGGGAGGTGGTCAGTCCCTCACCCTCGGTGGGAGGTGGTCAGTTCCCCCACCCTCGGTGGGAGGTGGTCAGTCCCTCACCCTCGGTGGGAGGTGGTCAGTCCCTCACCCTCGGTGGGAGGTGGTCAGTCCCTCACCCTCGGTGGGAGGTGGTAAGTCCCTCACCCTCGGTGGGAGGTGGTCAGTCCTTCACCCTCGGTGGGAGGTGGTCAGTCCCTCACCCTCGGTGGGAGGTGGTCAGTCCCTCACCCTCGCTGCGAGGTGGTCAGTCCCTCACCCTCGGTGGGAGGTGGTCAGTCCCTCACCCTCGGTGAGAGGTGGTCAGTCCCTCACCCTCGGTGGGAGGTGGTCAGTCCCTCACCCTCGGTGAGAGGTGGTCAGTCCCTCACCCTCGGTGGGAGGTGGCCATTCGTGTGTGTGTGTGTGTGTGTGTGTGTGTGCTATACTCACCCCAAGATCTTTTTCCTGGAGTGAGGTTTGTAGTCTCTGGCCCCCTAGACTGTACTCCGTCTGCGGTCTTCTTTGCCCTTCCCCAATCTTCATGACTTTGCACTTGGTGGGGTTGAACTCCAGAAGCCAATTGCTGGACCAGGTCTGCAACCTGTCCAGATCCCTTTGTAGTTCTGCCTGGTCTTCGATCGAATGAATTCTTCTCATCAACTTCACGTCATCTACAAACAGGGACACGTGTGTGTGTGTGTGTTTGTGTGTGTGTGTGTGTACTCACCTAGTTGTACTCACCTAGTTGAGGTTGCGGGGGTCGAGTCCGAGCTCCTGGCCCCGCCTCTTCACTGATCGCTACTAGGTCACTCTCCCTGAGCCGTGAGCTTTATCATACCTCTGCTTAAAGCTATGTATGGATCTTGCCTCCACTACATCGCTTCCCAAACTATTCCACTTACTGACTACTCTGTGGCTGAAGAAATACTTTCTAACATCCCTGTGATTCATCTGTGTCTTCAGCTTCCAACTGTGTCCCCTTGTTACTGTGTCCAATCTCTGGAACATCCTGTCTTTGTCCACCTTGTCAATTCCTCTCAGTATTTTGTATGTCGTTATCATGTCCCCCCTATTTCTCCTGTCCTCCAGTGTAGTCAGGTTGATTTCCCTTAACCTCTCCTTGTAGGACATACCTCTTAGCTCTGGGACTAGTCTTGTTGCAAACCTTTGCACTTTCTCTAGTTTCTTCACGTGCTTGGCTAGGTGTGGGTTCCAAACTGGTGCCGCATACTCCAATATGGGCCCAACGTACACGGTGTACAGGGTCCTGAATGATTCCTTATTAAGATGTCGGAATGCTGTTCTGAGGTTTGCTAGGCGCCCATATGCTGCAGCAGTTATTTGGTTGATGTGCGCTTCAGGAGATGTGCCTGGTGTTATACTCACCCCAAGATCTTTTTCCTTGAGTGAGGTTTGTAGTCTCTGACCCCCTAGACTGTACTGTGTGTGTGTGTGTGTGTGTGTGTGTGTGTGTGTGTGTGTATACTCACCTATTTGTACTCACCTATTTGTGGTTGCAGGGGTCGAGTCTTAGCTCCTGGCCCCGCCTCTTCACCGGTTGCTACTGGGTCCTCTCTCTCCCCGCTCCATGAGCTTTATCAAACCTCGTCTTAAAACTATGTGTGGTTCCTGCCTCCACTACATCACTTTCTAGGCTATTCCACTGCCTGACAACTCTATGACTGAAGAAATACTTCCTAATATCTCTCTGACTCATCTGTGTCTTCAACTTCCAATTGTGACCTCTTGTTTCTGTGTCCCCTCCCTGGAACATCCTGTCTTTGTCCACCTTGTCTATTCCGCGCAGTATTTTATATGTCGTTATCATGTCTCCCCTGACCCTCCTGTCCTCTAATGTCGTCAGGCCGATTTCCCTTAACCTTTCTTCGTAGGACATTCCCCTTAGCTCTGGAACTAACCTTGTCGTAAACCTTTGCACTTTCTCTAGTTTCTTGACGTGCTTTATCAAGTGCGGGTTCCAAACAGGTGCTGCATTCTCCAGTATGGACCTGACGTACACGGTGTACAGTGCTTTAACGATTCCTTATTAAGGTATCGGAACGCTGTTCTCAGGTTTGCCAGGCGCCCATATGCTGCAGCAGTTACCTGGTTGATGTGTGCTTCCGGAGACATGCTCGGTGTTATACTCACTCCAAGATCTTTCTCCTTGAGCGAGGTTTGCAGTCTTTGGCCACCTAGACTATACTCTGTCTGCGGTCTTCTGTGCCCTTTCCCTATCTTCATGACTTTGCATTTGGCCGGATTAAATTCGAGAAGCCAGTTGCTGCACTAGGTGTCCAGTCTGTCCAGGTCTCTTTGAAGTCCTGCCCGGTCCTCATCTGATTTAATTCTCCTCATTAACTTCACATCGTCTGCGAACAGGGACACTTCTGAGTCTAACCCTTCCATTATGTCGTTCACATATACCAAAAATAGCACTGGTCCTAGGACCGACCCCTGTGGGACCCCGCTCGTCACAGGTGCCCACTTTGATACATCATTACGTACCATGACTCGTTGTTGCTTCCCTGTCAGGTATTCTCTGATCCATTGCAGTGCCCTTCCTGTTATATGAGCCTGATCCTCTAGCTTCTGCACTAATCTCTTGTGAGGAACTGTGTCGAAGGCCTTCTTGCAGTCCAAGAAGATGTAATCAACCCACCCCTCTCTCTCGTGTCTTACTTCTGTTACTTTATCATAAAACTCCAGAAGGTTTGTGACACAGGATTTTCCTTCCATGAATCCATGCTGGTTGGCGTTTATAATCTTGTTCCGTTCCAGGTGCTCCACCACTCTCCTCCTGATAATCTTCTCCATAACTTTGCATACTATACACGTCAGTGACACAGGTCTATAGTTTAGTGTGTGTGTGTGTTTATGTGTGTGTGTGTGTGTATGTCTGTGTGTCTGTGTGTGTGTGTATCCTCCCAAAAGGTCGCAAGCTTCTTGTTCTTCTTGCTGAGTCATAATCAGTAAAGAAGATAGGAGTCAGGAGAGAGGGTAGAGGCCCAGAGGTGCTGAAGCATCGGCAACACTTACCTGTCGAATGAATCTGCTGGGATCCATGTAATACGACCCATAAGGCTGCTGTATCATCTGCTCGCTCTGCTGCAGGTCACTTTGCAGGTCACGGAGCTGCAAGTCGTGCTGTGGCTGCCGGTCTCTCGCTGGGAAGTCGTCCTGCAGGTCATGCAGCTGCAGGTCATGCTGCTGCAGGTCATGCTGCTGCAGGTCATGCAACTGCATATCATGATGTTGTAGGTTGTGCTGCTGAAGGTCGTGCTGGTTCGTGTCGTACTGCTGCTGCTGCTGTTGTAGCATGTCGTGCTGATCGTGCCCTTCGCGCAGAGGGTCGCAAGCGCGAGACTCAGCAACAGCCGTCACCTCGCTCGCGTATACTTCGGGAGCCTCTTTCATCTGCTGGTCTGTCCAGCAAAACATAAGAAACAAAATTAAAAAAAAAATACAAATATAACAAAAATCTGTGGCAGACGACATGATAAATTGTCTCCATTCTGAGAGAAAATGAGAAAGACAGAAGAAACACAGACACAAAAGAGACACAAAATTGACACAGAAGAGATACTCATGAGAGATAGGGAGAACAGACACCCAGGAGAGATAAACAGAAGAGTCAAAGAAAAGAGGGACAGAGGCACTGTGATTTAGCTATGACTGGTTTCGAGGGTTGTTCTACGCATTCCCTTCAACCCGATCTTAGGCCTGGCTTCCCTTGTGACAGCCTGGTCATTCAGGTTGTTGGTGCTAGTGGCCCACGGGCCCACATAGCCATCACAACTCGGCTGAACCTGAATTTCCAAAAAATGCTTGAAGAGCCTCAACCGTGAAAATATGGCGACGTGTCAAGGTTGTAGGAAGACGTTGTTCAAGTTCTTGTAGACAATATCTCAGTTTCGACAGTATTTCTGACATCTGCTGGTCATCAGATATGTTGACACAGTATCTCTGACATCTGCTGGCAGTATAAGTCTTGTGCCACGAATATTGACACAGTATTTCTGATATCTGCTGGTTATACTTTAAGCCGTGGGCCACGGATGTTGATAAGGTGTTCTCTAATTATACTCACAGCTTCCCTGGTCTTCACTGGATTTATTCCTTTCTTCCTCCCATATCTTTCACTCCAGTATGTTTTTTACAGCAGCGGGGCGCAGGTTATGGACCAGGCCTTCAAGTATCTTCCATGTACACACCAGGTATCTCTCTTCTCCGTTGCAGAAAAAATAATCCAAGCCGAGTAAAGATGTTCTTATCCCGAGTCTGCAGCGCTCATGACAACAACAGGCAATTACAACCACTGGAGCAGACCTGGTAATTAAATGTGGCCGGCCAGGATCTTTAACTGTCGGTGACATTTCATTCTTTGATGAGCTAGTTTCACTGCGCCACCGCCGAATCCCGCTCCACCTCCTGCGCCACCGCAGGAGGTGGTGCAGGAGGTGGAGCGCTGTGTGACCCCCCTACAGGGGGGTCACACAGCGCCCTAGGGGGAAGGAGATTTTCGATGGGAAGGGGAAGCGCAGCAGAGCTCCAGTTCCTCGGATCAAGATCATCAAGGCACCCACCCTCCCCTGCATCTTCATCTCGGTCTCATATCCAAAACGAGCATCTTACCTTGCACCTCTTACCCTCTTACCTCTTGGGAACGACTGCAGGAATCCTCCTGCATTCCGGTGTGACTCATTGCCATTCTTGGAATGTTCTCATTCCCATTTGTCGTTTCTTCCTCATTCCTGGAATGTTCTAATTTCTATGTTACTTCCTCATTCTTGGAATGTTATAATTTATGTTCCTTCCTCATTCTTGGGCTGGTCTTATTCTCATTTACCGCTACTTCCTCATTCTTAGAATCTCCTAATTCCCATGTTCCTTCCTCATTCTTGGAGTGATGTAATTCCCATGTTCCGTTAATTCCTCATTCCTGGAATGTTGCAATTCCCATTTCACGCTGGCCTCTCTTCTAATGTATCTCACATACAGTATAGTCTATAGTCTCTCTCCTGTATTATTGCACTGTTATTGTATCTTTTTTTCTCTCTCTGTCTCTCTGGACTCTTTCTTTCTTTCCTTTAAGAGCTAGAATTTCCTGTCATTTTCCTTTCACTGTTATCATAACAATAGTTCATGTCGTCTGTTATTCAACATTAGCAGCAACAACGATATATCTTGCCCTTCTGCGTTTTGTTGTTGTCATGGCAACATTTGTTCTGTGCTTCTGGTTGTTGCTGTTGTTTCTCTTTTTTATCTGCCTTCCTCCGTTGCCATGGTAAGATCTCCTCCCTACTGCCTTCTGTCGTTGCCATAGTTATCACCTGCGTCCCATGCAATCGCTGTTGCTATGACAACATCTGCTCCCTATCTTTTCCTGTTGTAGTGATATATCTAGCCTGTTGTTGCTTTTCCTGTTGCCATGATAACATCCCCTGCTCCCTGCATTTTTCTGTTGTCATAACAATGCCTCTTGCTCCCCGTCTTTCCCTGTTGCTATTACAGTGCCTTTTGTTCCCTGCTTTTCAGGTAGCCATAACGCTCTCCCTGTATTATAATGTTGCCATGGCTCTACCCCTGTTCTCTGCCTTTCCTTGTTGTCATGACAACATCTACTCCTTGCTTTTTCTTGTTACCATGACAACATCTACTCCCTGCATTTTCTTGTTGCCATGACAACATCTGATCTCTGATGTTTCTTGTTACCATGGTGAAACTTCCTGCTCCCTAATTTCCGGTCCTCCAGTATAAAAATTCCCTGAGAAACTTGTTGAGAAAGTTTTAGAGCTCTAGACTCTACACCTGGGAAAGTTTTACGTAGGTCTCTCGCACATTTCAGCCTTAATCCTGACACAGGGCTCTCGTTCCAGAGAACTGGAGCTACTCTTCCTTGGACTGAACATGATTACTTCCAGCTTCCCAATCGCTCCGCCACGGACTCTCTAGTTCTTTCGTAATGTGATGTACAGGTACAGGCAGGCCCCGCTTTACAGCACTTCACTTTACGGTGCTTTACTTTAGGGCACTTCGCTTTACAATGCTTCTTTTTACAGATCTTCACTTTACAGCACTTTGCTTTACAATGCTTCTTTTTACAGATCTTCACTTTACAGCACTTTGCTTTACAATGCTTTTTTTCAGATCTTCACTTTACAGCACTTCGCTTTACAATGCTTCTTTTTACAGATCTTCACTTTACAGCACTTTGCTTTACAATGCTTCTTTTTACAGATCTTCACTTTACAGCACTTTGCTTTACAATGCTTCTTTTTACAGATCTTCACTTTACAGCACTTCGCTTTACAATGCTTCTTTTTACAGATCTACACTTTACAGCATTCGCTTACAATGCTTCTTTTACAGATCTTCACTTTACAGCACTTCGCTTTACAATGCTTCTTTTTACAGATCTTCACTTTACAGCACTTTGCTTTACAATGCTTCTTTTTACAGATCTTCACTTTACAGCACTTTGCTTTACAATGCTTCTTTTTACAGATCTTCACTTTACAGCACTTTGCTTTACAATGCTTCCCTAATGCAGTGGTTTTCAACTATACCAATTCTTTATTTATTCAGACTTACTACAATAAATAGATTCACTAATCACTATAAGCTAAGAATGAAAATACTTTAAGGTGAGTAATATGTGTACTGTTCTTGCATTTTTGTTTTGGGGGGGCGTAGCTCTATTGCTCATTTAATATATTAATATATGATAGTGTAAACTCGCTACCAGGCTTTCATATGCACTTGAAAGTAAAAAAAAAAGGTTGTTTCACTTTACAGCGAGTTTTGCTTAACAGTAGTAGCTTAGAACCTAACCTGCTGTATAGACGGGGCCCTCCTGTATTGTTGACACTAGCTTCTCTTAGTTCTTTTTGTAGACAGGAATGAAACTTCTGACGCCGTTTCGGCCCGACATAGACCGAAACGTCGGTATAACAAAATATACTCATTATGTATTTAATGGTCGATGAAAAGTGGGACAAATAAATTGACTCACATGATGATCAATACAGGTGAATATTGTCCATAACATTGTACATAACATTGTACATAATATTGTACATAACATTGTACATAACATTGTACATAACATTGTACATAATATTGTACCTAATGATGTACATAATATCTTAATAAATTATTAAACGGTTTATATTGTGGGTTAGAAGAGGATTCCTTCCAATTCGCCATATTTATTAACAACTACATATGACTGTTATTAAGTTGTACTATTAACGAGTCACATACAGTTAGCGAGTCACATAGAGAGTTAGCGAGCCACAGAGAGAGTTAGCGAGTCACATAGAGAGCGAGTCACAAAGAGAGCCAACGAGTCACATAGGGAGCCAGAGAGTCACATAGAGAGCCAGCGAGTCGCATAGAGAGCCAGCGAGTCACATAGAGTTAGCGAGTCACATAGAGAGTTAGCGAGTCACATAGAGAGTTAGCGAGTCACATAGAGTTGGCGAGCCGCATAGAGACTTAGTGAGTCACATAGAGAGTTAGCGAGTCACATAGAGAGTTAGTGAGTCACATAGAGAGTGAGTCACATAGAATTAGCGAGTCACATAGAGAGTTAGCGAGTCACATAGAGAGTTTACGAGTCACATAGAGAGTTAGCGAGTCGCAAAGAGAGCTAGCGAGTCACATAGAGTTAGCAAGTCACATAGAGAGTTAGCGAATCACATAGAGAGTTAGCGAGTCGCAAAGATAGCTAGCGAGTCACATAGAGCTAGCGAGTCATATAGAGAGTTAGCGAGTCACAAAGGAGAGTTAGCGAGTTTACATGGAGAGTTAGCGAGTCACATAGAGAGTTAGCGAGTCACATAGAGTTAGCGAGTCACATAGAGAGTTAGCGAGTCACATAGAGTTAGCGAGTCACATAGAGAGTTAGCGAGTCACATAGAGAGTTAGCGAGTCATATAGAGTTAGCGAGTCACATAGAGAGTTAGCGAGTCACATAGAGAGTTAGCGAGTCACATAGAGTTAGCGAGTCACATAGAGAGTTAGTGAGTCGCAAAGAGAGCTAGCGAGTCACATAGAGTTAGCGAGTCATATAGAGAGTTAGCGAGTCACATGGAGAGTTAGCGAGTCACATGGAGAGTTAGCGAGTCACATAGAGAGTTAGCGAGTCACATGGAGAGTTAGCGAGTCACATAGGGAGTTAGCGAGTCACATAGAGTTAGCGAGTCACATAGAGAGTTAGCGAGTCACATAGAGTTAGCGAGTCACATAGAGAGTTAGCGAGTCACATAGAGAGTTAGCGAGTCATATAGAGTTAGCGAGTCACATAGAGAGTTAGCGAGTCACATAGAGTTAGCGAGTCACATAGAGAGTTAGCGAGTCACATAGAGTTAGCGAGTCGCATAGAGAGTTAGCGAGTCACAGAGTTAGCGAGTCACATAGATTAGCGAGGGCACATAGAGAGGGTTTGCGAGTCACATAGAGAGTTTTGCGAGTCACATAGAGTTAGCGATTCACATGAGAGTTAGCGAGTCACATAGAGAGTTAGCGAGTCACATAGAGTTACGAGGTCACATTGAGAAATTAGCGAGTCACATAGAGAGTTAGCGAGTCACATAGAGAGTTAGCGAGTCACATAGAGAGTTAGGGAGTCACATAAAGTTAGCGAGTCACATAGAGAGTTAGCGAGTCACATAGAGTTAGCGAGTCACATAGAGTTATCGAGTCACATAGAGAGTTAGCGAGTCACATAGAGAGTTAGCGAGTCACATAGAGAGTTAGCGAGTCACATAGAGAGTTAGCGAGTCACATAGAGTTAGCGAGTCACATAGAGAGTTAGCGAGTCACATAGAGAGCGAGTCACAAAGAGAGCCAACGAGTCACATAGGGAGCCAGCGAGTCACATAGAGAGCCAGCGAGTCGCATAGAGAGCCAGCGAGTCACATAGAGAGCCAGCGAGCCACATAGAGTTAGCGAGTCACATAGAGTTAGCGAGTCACATAGAGTTAGCGAGTCACATAGAGTTAGCGAGTCACATAGAGTTAGCGAGTCACATAGAGTTAGCGAGTCACATAGAGAGTTAGTGAGTCGCAAAGAGAGCTAGCGAGTCACATAGAGTTAGCGAGTCATATAGAGAGTTAGCGAGTCACATGGAGAGTTAGCGAGTCACATGGAGAGTTAGCGAGTCACATAGAGAGTTAGCGAGTCACATGGAGAGTTAGCGAGTCACATAGGGAGTTAGCGAGTCACATAGAGTTAGCGAGTCACATAGAGAGTTAGCGAGTCACATAGAGTTAGCGAGTCACATAGAGAGTTAGCGAGTCACATAGAGAGTTAGCGAGTCATATAGAGTTAGCGAGTCACATAGAGAGTTAGCGAGTCACATAGAGTTAGCGAGTCACATAGAGAGTTAGCGAGTCACATAGAGTTAGCGAGTCGCGTAGAGAGTTAGCGAGTCACAGAGTTAGCGAGTCACATAGAGTTAGCGAGTCACATAGAAAGTTAGCGAGTCACATAGAGAGTTAGCGAGTCACATAGAGTTAGCGAGTCACATAGAGAGTTAGCGAGTCACATAGAGAGTTAGCGAGTCACATAGAGTTAGCGAGTCACATAGAGAGTTAGCGAGTCACATAGAGAGTTAGCGAGTCACATAGAGAGTTAGCGAGTCACATTTGAGAGTTAGGAGTCACATAAAGTTAGCGAGTCACATAGAGAGTTAGCGAGTCACATAGAGTTAGCGAGTCACATAGAGTTATCGAGTCACATAGAGAGTTAGCGAGTCACATAGAGAGTTAGCGAGTCACATAGAGAGTTAGCGAGTCACATAGAGAGTTAGCGAGTCACATAGAGTTAGCGAGTCACATAGAGAGTTAGCGAGTCACATAGAGAGCGAGTCACAAAGAGAGCCAATGAGTCACATAGGGAGCCAGCGAGTCACATAGAGAGCCAGCGAGTCGCATAGAGAGCCAGCGAGTCACATAGAGAGCCAGCGAGCCACATAGAGTTAGCGAGTCACATAGAGTTAGCGAGTCACATAGAGTTAGCGAGTCACATAGAGTTAGCGAGTCACATAGAGTTAGCGAGTCACATAGAGTTAGCGAGTCATATAGAGAGTTAGCGAGTCACATGGAGAGTTAGCGAGTCACATGGAGAGTTAGCGAGTCACGTAGAGAGTTAGCGATTCACAAAGAGAGCCAATGAGTCACATAGGGAGCCAGCGAGTCACATAGAGAGCCAGCGAGTCGCATAGAGAGCCAGCGAGTCACATAGAGAGCCAGCGAGCCACATAGAGTTAGCGAGTCACATAGAGTTAGCGAGTCAAAAAAAACCCGGGTCAAAAGAGTTACAGTCATGGGTTACACACAAGGTTTAAAACATAAAACTTCCCAATAATTGGATAATAATTAATACAATTAAAAATTTTTAATAGGGGAAAAAAAATAGTAAAATTTTTTTCCCAAAAAAAATTTTAATAATAATAAAAAATAAAAAAATTTTAAAAATAAAAAAATTTAAAAAATTTAAAAAAATAAAAATAATAAAAATAATAATAATAATAATAATAATAAAATAATAAAAAAAATAAAAATAATAATAATAAAAAAAATAATAAAATAATAAATTAAAAAAATAATAATAAAAAATAATAATAATAATAAAAAAATAAAAAATAATATAAAAAATAATAAAATAAAATAATAATAAAAATAATAATAATATAATAATAATAAAATAATAATAAAATAATAAAAATAATAATAAAAATTTATAATAATAAAAAAAATAAAAAAATAATAAAATATTTAATAATAATAAAAATTTAATAAAATAAAAAATAATTTAATAAAATAATAAAATAATAAAAAATAATAATAAAATAATAATAAAAATAATAATAAAAATTAATAATAATTATAATAAAAAATAATAAAATTTATAAATAATAATAATATAATAAAAATAATTAATAAAATAATAAAATAATAATAAAAAATAAATAATAATAATAATAATAATAATAAAAATAATAATAAATAATAATAAAATAATAATAAAATAATAATAATAAAAATAAAATAATAATAATAATAAATAAATAATAAAATAAAAATATAAAAATAATAATAATAATAAAAAAATTAATAAATAATATAAAATAAATAATAATAAAAATAATAATAAAAATTTAAAAATAAATAAATAATAAAATAATAATAATTAATATATAATAATAAAAAAATTATAATAATAAAAAAATAATAATAATAATAATAATAATAATAAAAATAAAAATTTAATAATAATAATAATGAAAATAATAGTAATAAAAATATAATAATAATAATAATAATAATAATAATAATATAAAAATTTAAATAATAAAATAATAATAAATAAATAATAATAATAATAAAAATAAAAATAAAAATTTAAAAATAATAATAATAATAATAATAATAATAATAATAATAATAAAAATAATAGTAATAATAATAAAAATAGTAATAATAATAATAATAATAATAATAATAATAATAATAATAATAATAGTAATAATAATTAATAATAATAATAATAATAATTAATAATAATAATAATAATAATAATACCAATGTCTATTTATCCAAGTAATTAGCGTCAAATATTCACAACGGTCTCTGGCTGGCATGTCCCGAGTGCTCCATTATGTAACAATTAATGTTTATTAATGTTATTAATGTTTAAAACAATGAAACATTTGTACGTTTTAATGTAACGCGCTTTTAACCTCTGTAAATATTGCAGAATCTTGAAAAAAAAATATTGAATCGTTATATTTTTGCTGGACTCTGGTGCTCCGTGTTGCAAAATGTATCATCATGTTGCATAATGTTGCATTAAAGCTTCGTAATATTGCATGATGTTTCGTAATGCTTCGTAATGTTCCATAATTCTTCATAGTGTTCCGTAATAGTTCATAATGTTGCATAATGTTTCACAACGGATCCCATTGTTCCATAATTCTTCACAATGTTCTATAATACTTGATAATACTTCGTAATGTTGCATAATGTTGCATTAAAGCTTCGTAATGTTGCATAACACTTAAGAATCTTTCAAAAGTTTCCATACTCTTCAAAATGTTGCAAAATGCTCCTTAATGTTTCGTAATATCTATAACATTCCATAATGGTCCGTAATGTTCCATAATGCTTAGAGTTACTGTATAATAATAATCATAAGTAGATAACTAATGTTCCGTAATATAGGTTATGTTTAAAGTGTTCGTTATATTAAGCATGATGGAAACCTCACTCACGGGACGTAAGAGTGAGACATAGTACTCACGGGACGTAAGAGTGAGACATAGTACTCACGGGACGTAATAGTGAGACATAGTACTCACGGGACGTAAGAGTGAGACATAGTACTCACGGGACGTAAGAGTGAGACATAGTACTCACGGGACGTAAGAGTGAGACATAGTACTCACGGGACGTAAGAGTGAGACATAGTACTCACGGGACGTAAGAGTGAGACATAGTACTCACGGACGTAAGATGAGACATAGTACTCACGGGACGTAAGAGTGAGACATAGTACTCACGGGGACGTAAGAGTGAGACATAGTTACTCACGGCGATAAGAGTGAGACATAGTACTCACGGGACGTAAGAGTGAGACATAAATACTCACGGGACGTAAGAGTGAGACATAGTACTCACGGGACGAAGAGTGAGACTTTGTACTCACGGGACGTAAGAGTGAGACATAGTACTCACGGGAGTAGAGTGAGACATAGTACTCACGGGACGTAAGAGTGAGACATAGTACTCACGGGACGTAAGAGTGTGACATAGTACTCACGGGACGTAAGAGTGTGACATAGTACTCACGGGACGTAAGAGTGAGACATAGTACTCACGGGACGTAAGAGTGAGACATAGTACTCACGGGACGTAAGAGTGAGACATAGTACTCACGGGACGTAAGAGTGAGACATAGTACTCACGGGACGTAAGAGTGAGACATAGTACTCACGGGACGTAAGAGTGAGACATAGTACTCACGGGACGTAAGAGTGAGACATAGTACTCACGGGACGTAAGAGTGAGACATAGTACTCACGGGACGTAAGAGTGAGACATAGTACTCACGGGACGTAAGAGTGAGACATAGTACTCACGGGACGTAAGAGTGTGAGACATAGTACTCACGGGACGTAAGAGTGTAAGACATAGTACTCACAGGACGTAAGAGTGTTAGACATAGTACTCACGAGACGTAAGAGTGTTAGACATAGTACTCACGGGACGTAAGAGTGTGAGACATAGTACTCACAGGACGTAAGAGTGTGAGACATAGTACTCACGGGACGTAAGAGTGTGAGACATAGTACTCACAGGACGTAAGAGTGTGAGACATAGTACTCACGGGACGTAAGAGTGTAAGACATAGTACTCACAGGACGTAAGAGTGTTAGACATAGTACTCACGGGACGTAAGAGTGTGAGACATAGTACTCACAGGACGTAAGAGTGTGATTCATAGTACTCACGGGATGTAAGAGTGTGAGACATAGTACTCACGGGACTCAAGAGTGTGAGACATAGTACTCACGGGACGTAAGAGTGTGAGACATAGTACTCATAGGACGTAAGAGTGTGAAACAGTACTCACGGGATGTAAGAGTGTGAGACATAGTACTCACGGGACGTAAGAGTGTGAGACATAGTACTCACGGGACGTAAGAGTGTGATTCATAGTACTCACGGGACGTAAGAGTGTGAGACATAGTACTCACGGGACGTATGAGTGTGAGACATAGTACTCATAGGATGTAAGAGTGTTAGATATAGTACTCACAGGACGTAAGAATGTGAGACATAGTACTCACGGGATGTAAGAGTGTGATTCATAGTACTCACGGGATGTAAGAGTGTGAGACATAGTACCCATAGAACGTAAGAGTGTGAGAAATAGTACTCACAGGACGCAAGAGTGTGATTCATAGTACTCACGGGATGTAAGAGTGTGAGACATAGTACTCACGGGACTCAAGAGTGTGAGACATAGTACTCACGGGACGTAAGAGTGTGAGACATAGTACTCATAGGACGTAAGAGTGTGAGACAGTACTCACGGGATGTAAGAGTGTGAGACACTGCTCACGGGATGTAAGAGTGTGAGACATAGTACTCACGGGACGTAAGAGTGTGAGACATAGTACTCACGGGACGCAAGAGTGTGATTCATAGTACTCACGGGACGTAAGAGTGTGAGACATAGTACTCACGGGACGTATGAGTGTGAGACATAGTACTCATAGGACGTAAGAGTGTTAGATATAGTACTCACAGGACGTAAGAATGTGAGACATAGTACTCAGGGGATGTAAGAGTGTGATTCATAGTACTCACGGGATGTAAGAGTGTGAGACATAGTACCCATAGAACGTAAGAGTGTGAGACATAGTACTCACAGGACGTAAGAGTGTGAGACATAGTACTCACGGGATGTAAGACTGTGAGACATAGTACTCACAGGATGTAAGAGTGTGAGACATAGTACTCATAGGACGTAAGAGTGTGATTCATAGTACTCACGGGACGTAAGAGTGTTAGACATAGTACTCACGGGACGTAAGAGTGTTAGACATAGTACTCACGGGACGTAAGAGTGTTAGACATAGTACTCATAGGACGTAAGAGTGTGAGACAGTACTCACGGGATGTAAGAGTGTGAGACATAGTACTCACGGGATGTAAGAGTGTGAGACATATTACTCACAGGACGTAAGAGTGTGAGCCATAGTACTCATAGGACGTAAGAGTGTGATTCATAGTACTCACGGGACGTAAGAGTGTTAGACATAATACTCACAGGACGTAAGAGTGTGATTCATAGTACTCACGGGATGTAAGAGTGTGAGACATAGTACTCACGGGATTCAAGAGTGTGAGACATAGTACTCACGGGACGTAAGAGTGCGAGACATAGTACTCATAGGACGTAAGAGTGTGAGACAGTACTCACGGGATGTAAGAGTGTGAGACATAGTGCTCACGGGATGTAAGTGTGAGACATAGTACTCACGGGACGTAAGAGTGTGAGACATAGTGCTCATAGGACGTAAGAGTGTGAGACATAGCACTCACAGGACGTAAGAGTGTGAGACATAATACTCACGGGACGTAAGAGTGTGATTCATAGTACTCACGGGACGTAAGAGTGTGAGACATAGTACTCACGGGACGTATGAGTGTGAGACATAGTACTCATAGGACGTAAGAGTGTTAGACATAGTACTCACAGGACGCAAGAGTGTTAGACATAGTACTCACGGGACGTAAGAGTGTGATTCAGAGTACTCACGGGATGTAAGAGTGTGAGACATAGTACCCATAGAACGTAAGAGTGTGAGACATAGTACTCACAGGACGTAAGAGTGTGAGACATAGTACTCACGGGATGTAAGAGTGTGAGACATAGTACTCACAGGACGTAAGAGTGTGATTCATAGTACTCACGGGACGTAAGAGTGTGAGACATAGTACTCACGGGATGTAAGAGTGTGCGATATAGTACTCACGGGACGTAAGAGTGTGATTCATAGTACTCACGGGATATAAAAGTGTGAGACATAGTACTCACGGGACGTAAGAGTGTGAGACATAGTACTCACGGGACGTATGAGTGTGATTCATAGTACTCACAGGATAAGAACATAAGAACATAAGAACGAAGGAACACTGCAGAAGGCCTACTGGCCCATGCGAGGCAGGTCCAAGTCTCCTGCCGGCTTAAGCCAATGCACCCAACCTAGTCAGGTCAGGTCACATTGACTTAAGGGAGGAACACGGCAACCGACCTGGTAGCACAAGCTATCAGGTCTAACTCACACCCACCCACATCTACTCATGTATTTATCCAACCTATTTTTAAAGCTACACAACGTTCTGGCCTCTATAACGGTACTTGGGAGTTTGTTCCACTCATCCACAACCCCTATTTTCCAAACCAGTACTTTCTATATCCTTCCTGAATCTGAATTTTTCCAACTTAAAACCATTGCGCGAGTCCTGTCTAGGCTAGGGTATTTTCAGCACACTATTTACACCCCCTTTATTTATTCCTGTCTTCCATTTATACACCTCAATCATATCCCCCCTAATTCTACGTCTTTCTAGAGAGTGGAGTTTCAGGGCCCTTAGTCTATCCTCATAGGGAAGGTTTCTGATACATGGGATCAAATTTGTCATCCCCTTTGTACATTTTCCAGAGAATTTATATCCATTCTGTAATACGGTGACCAAAACTGTGCAGCATAATCTAAATGAGGCCTGACCAAGGATGTATAGAGTTGAAGAACAACCTGAGGACTCCTATTATTTATGCTTCTTGATATGAAGCCAAGGATTCTATTAGCTTTATTGCGAACACTTATGCACTGTTGTCTTGGTTTCAGATTACTGCTAACCAGAACTCCTAAATCTTTTTCGCAATCCGTAATATTAAGATCTACATTATTTTAGTTTATATGTGGCATGGTTATTGTCCTGTCCAACATTTAGAACTTTGCATTTGTCTATATTAAACTGCATCTGCCACTTCTCCGACCACTGCAATCAGTCTATTCAAATCTTCCTGGAGTGCTCGAATGTCCTCGTCAGAATGAATTCGACGGCCTATTTTGGTGTCATCGGCAAACTTGCCGATGTCGCTCTTTATGCCCTCATCTATGTCGTTTATGTAGATTGTGAACAGCAGGGGGCCCAACACTGACCCCTGTGGAACACCGCTCGTGACACTTCCCCACTCTGATTTCTCCCCATTTATGCAAACTCTCTGCTGCCTATTTGTCAACCATGCCTCTATCCAGGAAAAAATTTCTCCTCCTATTCCATGTGCTTTAATTTTCCTCAATAGTCTCTGATGTGGGACCTGTCAAAAGCCTTACTGAAGTCCATATACACAATATCATATTCATTACCATGATCTACCTCCTCAAATACCTTAGTGAAAAAGTTAATAAATTCGTAAGGCAGGAACGCCCCTTTGTAAAACCATGCTGAGATTCGTTGATTAATTTATGCTTTTCAAGGTGGCTACGAACTGCCTCGGCAATTATTGATTCCATAAATTTTCCCACTATGGAGGTTAGGCTTATTGGTCTATAGTTCGAAGCTAAGGACCTGTCACTGTTTTGAAAATAGGTATCACATTTGCCATTTTCCACTTATCTGGCACCATGCCAGTTTGTAGTGATATGTTGAAAAGATTAGCCAAAGGTGTGCTAAGCTCCTCTTTACATTCCTTTAGAACCCTTGCATACAGTTCATCAGGGCCTGGGGATTTGTTAGGTTTTAATTTATCTATTTGCCTAAGGACCATGTCACTTGTGACCCTAATAGTGCACAGTTTATTATCGTCCTGTTCTACATAATTTATCATTACTGGAATATCGCTGGTATCCTCCTGTGTAAAAACTGAGAGGAAGTATGTGTTTAAAAATTCTACACATTTCCTTATCACTGTCAGTGAGCTGACCGAGGAACTTTTGAGTGGGCCTATCTTGTCCCTGATCTTACTTCTATATACCTGAAAGAATCCTTTTGGGTTAGTCTTCGATTCTCTTGCAACTTTAACCTCATAATCTCTTTTTGCTTTTCTAATTCCCTTTTTTATTTCTCTCTTTAACTGAATATATCGATTTCTCAATTGCCCCTCTCCTCTTTTGATTTGCCTATATATGCCTCTCTTTTGACCAATCAGATATTTTAATCTATTGTTCATCCATTTAGGATCATTTTTGTTTGATCTGATTTCCCTATTTGAACATAATTTGACTGAGCAGCTAGAACTATGCCCTGGAAAGCATCATATCGGCAACCATCACCACCTACCTGACCCTTAGTCAGGTCATTCCAGTTCAGCCCACCTAAGTAATTTTTCAGTCCTATGAAATCAGCCAAGCGAAAGTCAGGGACGGAGACTTGATTGCCATTATTAGGGGAATTCCATGATATATTAAAACTGAGTGATTTGTGATCACTTTCCCCAAGTTCATCATTAACCTCAAGTTATTTATTAGTGTTTCCCTACTGGCAAGAACCAAGTCAAGGAGGTTATTTCCCCTAGTTGGCTCTGTCACAAACTGTTTTAAAAAACAATCCTGGATCGTATCAAAAAGTCACCTGACTCTAAATTTCCTGTCAAATTGCTCCAGTCAATCTGTCTATAGTTGAAATCTCCCATTAGCACAACATTTTCGTATGTAGATGCCTTACGAATTTCGTCCATAGAAGTTTACTGCACTCCCTATCAAGATTTGGGGCCCTGTAAATCACACCCAAAATTAGTTTTTCTCGGCCCTCGAGAAGCTGTAACCAAACAGATTCAGTGGCTGACGCTTCTAATTTAATATCTTGTCTAACACAACAATTTAAATTGTCTCTGACATACATCGCTACTCCACCACCTTTCCTGTTGACCCTGTCAGTGTGGAATAATTTATAGCCTTGTATGTGACATTCAGAGGGCATCTCTCTATCTTTCAGATTGAGCCAGGTCTCTGTTATAGCAATAATATATAGTACCCATAGAACGTAAGAGTGTGAGACATAGTACTCACAGGACGTAAGAGTGTGAGACATAGTACTCACGGGATGCAAGAGTGTGAGACATAGTACTCACAGGACGTAAGAGTGTGAGACATAGTACTCATAGGACGTAAGAGTGTGATTCATTGTACTCACGGGATGTAAGAGTGTGATTCATAGTACTCACGGGATGTAAGAGTGTGAGACATAGTACTCACGGGATGTAAGAGTGTGAGACATAGTTCTCACGGGACGTAAGAGTGTGATTCATAGTACTCACGGGACGTAAGAGTGTGATTCATAGTACTCACGGGATGTAAGAGTGTGAGACATAGTACTCACGGGACGTAAGAGTGTGATTCATAGTACTCACGGGATGTAAGAGTGTGAGACATAGTACTCACGGGACGTAAGAGTGTGATTCATAGTACTCACGGGATGTAAGAGTGTGAGACATAGTACTCACGGGATGTAAGAGTGTGAGACATAGTACTCACGGGATGTAAGAGTGTGAGACATAGTACTCACAGCACGTAAGAGTGTGAGACATGGTACTCATAGGACGTAAGAGTGTGAGACATAGTACTCACGGGACGTAAGTGTGATTCATAGTACTCACGGGATGTAAGAGTGTGAGACATAGTACTCACGGGACGTAAGTGTGATTCATAGTACTCACGGGATGTAAGAGTGTGAGACATAGTACTCACGGGACGTAAGTGTGATTCATAGTACTCATGGGATGTAAGAGTGTGAGACATAGTTACTCACGGGACGTAAGTGTGATTCATAGTACTCACGGGATGTAAGAGTGTGAGACATAGTTTCTCACGGGACCCTAAGTGTGATTCATAGTACTCATGGGGTGTAAGAGTGTGGGGACATAGTACTCACGGGACGTAAGTGTGTATTCATAGTACTCATGGGATGTAAGAGTGTGAGACATAGTACTCACGGGACGTAAGTGTGATTCATAGTACTCACGGGATGTAAGAGTGTGAGACATAGTACTCACGGGACGTAAGTGTGATTCATAGTACTCATGGGATGTAAGAGTGTGAGACATAGTACTCACGGGACGTAAGTGTGATTCATAGTACTCATGGGATGTAAGAGTGTGAGACATAGTACTCACGGGACGTAAGTGTGATTCATAATACTCATGGGATGTAAGAGTGTGAGACATAGTACTCACGGGACGTAAGTGTGATTCATAGTACTCATGGGATGTAAGAGTGTGAGACATAGTACTCACGGGACGTAAGTGTGATTCATAGTACTCATGGGATGTAAGAGTGTGAGACATAGTACTCACGGGACGTAAGTGTGATTCATAGTACTCACGGGATGTAAGAGTGTGAGACATAGTACTCACGGGACGTAAGTGTGATTTCATAGTACTCATGGGATGTAAGAGTGTGAGACATAGTACTCACGGGACGTAAGTGTGATTCATAGTACTCATGGGATGTAAGAGTGTGAGACATAGTACTCACGGGACGTAAGTGTGATTCATAGTACTCACGGGATGTAAGAGTGTGAGACATAGTACTCACGGGACGTAAGTGTGATTCATAGTATCATGGGATGTAAGAGTGTGAGACATAGTACTCACGGGACGTAAGTGTGATTCATAGTACTCACGGGATGTAAGAGTGTGAGACATAACACTCACTGGACGTCGACCTTTGCTAAAAAAAAAATGCTTCATTTACTGCCCTGAAAGTTATACAGAAAGCAAGCTACTGTGACTATCTAGCAATCTGCTATGTTCAAAGTTTTGACAGGTTAGCCTTGATAGAAAAGTGTTTTTTTTCTAGTTCAGAGTTCTGCATGGTTGCTCTTACAGCATCCTCAGCGCTTGCCTCACGGCAGTAAGCGAGGATTCTCTGCGATGATTTCTCTTGTTGATGAGTGAACGTGATCAAATGAAGTGACTGTTTTGTGACTTCTTAGTGGAAGGAGAATGGAAGTGACAGGAACGTTTCTTTAAGAGGGAAACAGTATGAGTACTCGGCAGAGAACCTTATGAGTATTCTCAATGTACAACATGTTTATTTCGTGTTTTTATTATATGTAACACATTTTTCACGTGTACGTATAAAGGACATACTACGCTTGTTTTACACGTGTATATAGTCAGCGGCCACTTCTAGAACTATGTAGGGCCCACCTTTGCCTCTTCAAAAATCTGAATTCTTCGTGGCATGGATTCAACAAGGCGCTGGAAGCATTCATTAAGAGATTCTGATCAATGTTGACATGATCGCATCACTCAGTTGCTGCAGATCTGTCGGCTGCACATTCATGCTCTGAATCTCCCGTTCCACCATATTCCTGAAATTTATACCAAATTATGACCCTGACATCTGCAAGTCGCAACAGAAATCGCAATTCTTCAGACCAGGCAACGTTTTCCAATCTTCAACAATTCAGTTCTGGTGAGTCTGTGCCCACTGTAGCGCCTGTTTCTTGTTCTTAGCTGACAAGAATGGATCTCAATATTGTGTTTGCTGCTGCTGCTATAGCTCATCCACTTCAAGGTTAGAAGTGCTGTGCGTTCGGAGATTCTGAATACCACTGTTGTAACACTTATTATTCGAGTTACTGTCGTATTCCTGTTAGTTTCACTCAGTCTGTCCATTCTCCTCTGATCTCTCTCATTACCAAGATTTTTCGCCACAGAACTGTGGCTCATTGGATGTTTTGTTTTTCACACCATTCTCTGTGAACTCTTGAGACTGTTGTGCGTAAAAAATTCAGATCAGCAGTTTCTGAGATACTGAAAACACCCTGTCTGGCACCAACAATCATTACACTGTCAAAGCCACTTAAACCACTTGTCTTCACCATTCTGATATTTGGTCAGAACAACAACTGAACCTCTCGACCATGTCTGCATGCTTTTAGGCATCGAGGTGCTGCCACGTGATTGGCTGATTAGATATTTGTATTAACAAGCAGGTATACAAGTATGCATATACAATGAATATACAATACATTTTACACGTATATTTAACACATACAACACCTTTTACAAATTAATTTCACCACACATTTGAAGGTATATCCTTCAAGGAAGTTCATCTATACACCGATACGTACATGCATTTCGGTGCATATATACCCAAAGATTACTTCAGTCCTTGTTCAGGGAGTAAAGTACATTCAAAACAGCATCCAATTTACCCAAAAGATTGGTACTAATGACCGTCAATATTTGAAGCACCTAAAGCCGAAAGCAGAAATCCAAGCATGGGAAAAAAGAATATTTTTGCATGTTAAACCTCAAAGAGCCCCAGAGAGCGGAGCTCCTGAGCATGTACCCTAACAGCTGCTTGACTTAAGCATGAGAGTATTACTGATTTATATTAGGAAATCCAGAGCTCACGTATTGTATATATTATGGTTACACATTGCATATGCAGTGTCGTAATCATGGAGAGAAACCTGTTGCGGAATATACATATTAATGGACATCATGCCGAGTTAATGTGCTCTGAGGGAATGAAGGGAATATATAAGTGGTATGTAATATATTGTTGGTGTACTGGGTGAGGTACTGTCCATGGGTTAGACACTTACTGTGGTTGATAAACCTATGGTAAGACACTGACCACATCTAAAACGTTGGTAATGAGCGCGACAGTGACAACGGTGAAGACACTGCCAGTGATGAAAGTACTTCCTCCCCCCCCCTCATCAAACTGAAATATTTTTCCCATATATGAAACAAAAAAAAACAAAAAAAGCTTTGATATGGACTTTCTCAAAAGCTGGAGCCGAAGATATTGGTTTAACTATTATTATAATAATTATTATTTACTATTTATTATATACTAGGAATAAGAAATCTTTACTAGCACTAATAGTGGTAGAATTACTAACAAAATATTAATTAAATGGACACAGATGCAACTAATGTGACATTTTATTATAGTAATGTTTCGCTTTCCAGGAGCTTTATCACGCGTGACGAAGCTCCTGGAGAGCGAAACGTTGCCGCAGTAAAACGTCACATTAGCTGCATCTGTGTCCATTTACCTAACACCTTCACTGGCATCCTAGAAATGGTTTTTGGTTGAGTTAACTCACCGTGGTTGACAGGGATGAGGTCTGGATTGTGTTCGTCAGCATCGATGGGATCTTCTTGATTCCTCACCTGAGAGGGACTGCCAGACCCCTTCTCATAGACCATCTTGACCTCGGGGCGAGGCAGGTGGCGACGTCGTGACCTCACCACTACCACCATCACCACACACGTCACCACCACTGAGGTCACCACAGCCACCACCACTCCCACAATCGGTGTCAGACCGACCATGCCCACACCTACACGGCAAGACCCAGATTTATAAGAACATAAGAACATAAGAAAGAAGGAACTCTGCAGTTGGCCTACTGACCCATGCCAAGCAGGTCCATGTCCCCCCCATCCCGGATAAGCCTAATGACCCACCCAGTCTGGTTACCTCCACTCAAGGAAGGACCACGGCACCAGATCCAGCAGCACAAGCTAGTCAGGTCCAACTCACACCCACCCACACCCACTCATGTATTTATCTAACCTATTTTTAAAACTACACAACGTTTTAGCCTGAATAACTGTACTCGGGAATTTGTTCCGCTCATCCACAACTCTATTACCAAACCAGTGCTTTCATATATCCTTCCTGAATCTTAATTTTTCCAACTTGAAACCATTGCTGCGAGTCCTGTCTTGGCTGGAAATTTTCAGCACGCTATTTACATCCCTTTATTTATTCCTGTTTTCCATTTATACACCTCGATCATATCCCCCCTAATTCTACGCCTTTCGAGAGAGTGCAGATTCAGGGCCCTCAGTCTATCCTCATAGGGAAGATTTCTGATACATGGGATCAACTTTGTCATCCTCCTCTGTACGTTTGCCAGAGCATTTATATCCATTCTGTAATACGGTGACCAGAACTGAGCAGTATAGTCTAAATGAGACCTAACCAAGGATATATAGAGTTGAAGAGCAACCTGAGGACTTCTATTATTTATACTTCTAGATACGAAGCCAAGAATTCTGTTAGCTTTATTGCGAACACTAATGCACTGTTGTCTTGGTCAGAAAGTTGTGTTACCCTCTAATGTACAAGTACAGGTATGTTAACACTGACAGATTGAGGAAATAAGACACACAGCCACAGTGTATTTAATGGTTCAACTCAAGGGTCATTTGAGCTGTGATGTCAACACGGTTCTGGGAAGACAGTGGTTAATTTAATGACAGTGGGACGTGGGAATAAAAATTAAAACTTTTGAGTATTTAAATTATTAAAACTCAGCTTCTGAGAGTCCCCGTTATACTTCATGTGAAGGACTGAGCCTCTGTGGCTCATTAACCACTGAGGAGTTATCGAGGCTCGATCCATCATCCACTAATCCAGAGATAGATACGCTAATTGACTGTACTCATCCAATTCACCCAGCTTAACAGAAAGGACTCTAGGAAGGGAGGGATTGGAATGAATTGGATAATGCTAATCGCACAAAAGTGCTAGACAGGATTAGAGGTGAGATTGGAAGGAAGGAGAATGAATGATGGGAATGTATTCAGACACTTGGAGTGTATGTATCAGTATATGGGTCAAAGAAATACGAAGTAAATCACAGAAAAATATATAAAGACAAGAAAGTTGCAAGAGTTTTGAAGAATCTTTGGAAAGTAAGAAGTTTGTCAGCGGATGTTAAAATCTGATAATGGTGGCCACGCTTATGTATAGATGTGAAGCATGGGAATAGGAATGTATATGAGTGGGTCAGAGAACTGACAAGTTGATAAAGTAGACACATATTTTCTTCACCATTCTCCTTTGTATGGACTGATGAAGCCACTGTGTGGCGAAACGTTTCCTCAAGAAAGATACCCAAGTGTTGCACATGTGTCTAATTTATTGGGTATAGGAATGTTGCAGCTGGGAGGAAGCTGGAGGCAGAGTTGTCCTGTGAATATTATGTAGATGATAATGAGGGAAAAAAGTATAATGCAGCGGTATGAAAGGTCTAATTAAAGGAGAGGAAGAGAGGTTGACGGGATTATTAATATGATTTTAAAACACTGTTACCGGCATTCTCAAAGTAATTTATATAACTTATTTAATTTGTTTTACCCGAGCATGATCTTCTAAAAATTATATTAAAGCCAAATTTCACGTCTCAAAAGTTTTTTTTTTCTTTTATGAAGTATAAGTAGTTGATCCCAGTAGTTGTCTCAGTACCTCGGTGAGACGAAGTGATACCTTAGATCTTGCCTTACTGTTGTGTGTGTTGTGTGTGTGGTGTGTGGGTGTGTGTGTGTGTGTGTGTGTGTGTGTGTGTGTGTGTGTGTGTGTGTGTGTGTGTGTGTATGTGTGTGTGTGTGTGGGTTGTGTGTGTGTGTGTGTGGGTTGTGTGTGTGTGTGTGTGTGTGTGTGTTGTGTGTTGTGTGTGTGTGTTGGGTGTGTGTGTGTGTGTGTGTTTTGTGTATGTGTGTGTGTGTGTTTGTGTGTGTGTGTGTGTGTGTGTGTCAGGATCAGTAGGCTCAGATAAAACATTAAAATTTGCACATAATTCTATCCCAAACTTCGTGAATAAGTTATGGTTTATTCACTACATGATAATGGTAAATACATAAAAAAATACCACTTATCTATTGTATTAATTTTACAGCTAGACTTGATCTAGCTACAAAATCTTACTATTTCGTATTTTCTAACATGTGTGCTTAATAATAACAGTAATACTAAACTTTTCTAGTTTACAAGTTATTTTGCTTCTAGCTCAACAGCCTATACACACCTTGTTAATTAGAAGGAAAAGTATAATCTACAAAAATACATTTGCACTCTACCTGGGCTAGTACGTTTCTCTGCCACGTCCTTAAGGGTGAATATAGCCAGCCTAACTGGCTCACTTTGACCCTTCTTGTTGACACCCAGGATGGTGAGCACGTACTCCGTGCCCGGCTGCAGCCCCGTCAGGCTGAACTCCGGCCGCGGGGAGGTGGAAGTGTTGGCTAGCACCCGCGGGGCCTTCTTGCTGTGGTGGGCGTCGGTGTGAGCGCGGGCGTGACTGACGGAGAGTGTGAACGTCTGTGTCAGGCCGCCATCCCAGCCGGCCTGACACCGGATCCCTACTCCGCTGGAGCTGATGTTTTCCACGGTGCAGTTGCTGACAGGGTCAGGCGGGGCTGTGGGCAAGCCAGCACACTCATACTAAGAGGTTAGGTAACTCATAAGTGAGACAGAGTGAGTGAATACATTAGTGTCTCTGGGGTAGGTAGGTGATAATTGAGTCAAGGGGTGAGTGAGGACACCGGTGAGTCAGTGTGTAAACAGTCTCATGCCAAGACTTTGGATAAGTTTGGCAGATGAATGATGGATAGTGGAGAAATCTTAACTTAGAGGCCTTGAGATGAGACATGCGGAAGAGAGAGAAAACTGCAAATAAAAAAAACAAGGAAAAACCGACTAGTCAGCGCAGAGTATTAACTAAACACTCGTACCAGAGGGAACAAATACAAAAGTAACAAAGACATTCAAAATATAGGAAAAAAACAATAAAAAAATTTTTTTTTTGCACAAGCATAATTAAAATCAAAATCTTGTACCAGTATTGACAATCTACGTACAAAAGGAAGTACATAAGGAACGGACAGGATTCGAAAGAACAGTCTGACTGCATGTTTGGCAATCCATCTACTAACTAGAGTAAAAGATGCAGATAATTTAAGTTAGGTTAGGTAAGATTTGTCAGGAAACAGGACAAGTGTTCCCTGACGTGGGTCTTAGTCTTATGATGACCCATTGTTGGAGCTTTAGATTGTCTGACCGAAGCCTTCCCCTGGTTACCGGTCCATCTCCTTTAAGAATTATAATTGATATTATAATCATTTTTGATATTCAGTTAATTTGTTCGTGAACTTGGCCCGACTTACGAATTATATTTCTGATGACACAAAATTCTTCTGACTTCGACAAAACTCTTAACAATATACCAGTGTTCTGTACGTCAGAATCTAATTTTTGGAAATCTATAATTTTAATAAATTCGACGGCAAAATCTAAAATCTCATAAAATTTACAAAATTCAACTGATATGGTAGAAAACCAGTGTCTGGGTTGAGTATAATCACACAACATGGAGTCTGTAGTAGGAGTCCTTGTCCACAACACTTGTCGCTTGTATCTGTCATCCTGCACAGCTCACCTCTGCACCAGACACAGCAAAGTCATGACAAAAAAAATCTTCAGGCCAGACATACCAACATCAAAGACACTTTCAGAGAAAATTTAAGAAAGCCTATTACCAGTTTTATGAAAAGTCGTGATTTTCGCAAGCCAGACCAACGAAGTTTCTGAGCAGGTAAATGAGCTACCTCGTATCTGTTAAACAACTACGACAATATGACCGATATATGCAAAGAAAAATATAAGGCAGATGTTATGTACACGGATTTTGCATGTGTGTTTACCAGATGTGACCAAGGAGTTGTAGCGTGTATATTAAAGTCAAAAAGAACTTCAGCTTGGGAAGAAAAGTGGATACTCAATTTCTGACACAGTCACATACTAAAACTAAAACAAACTGCAAATGCTCTCAGTCAAAGGCTCATTACAACAAAGTAGAGTCCTGTCACTTTCACAATTATTCATCCTCAAAACTGACTCAGACAAAAACACTAATCCTATTTTCGTGTCTTCTTCCTCTTCAAACTTTTCTAAAATAAGCATGAAATTTGATAGTAATTTTCAAAGCACTTATAACTTTCTCGCACTGTGCTTACACACGATCTTTCCATGCAAGTTAAATATCATATCTAAAAAAATATCCAAGATTATAAACTTGCACACACAACAGTAAAACATCCAAACTACTACTGGGACTCTCATTGTATATCCTTGAAATTCTATACATAAAAAAAAATGCTCGAGGACTGCGTGTCTCACTGACATAATAAAATAACTTACTGTAATAAGAGATGAAAAGTATGAGAATTTTTTGCGTAACAAGGTTATGAAGGATGTAAACAAACCAAGGTACGGATAGGACTTGAACTCGCGGCAAGTGAGTTGTAAAACTTGAGTTCATACTTCACCCGTACCCTGGTTTGTTTACAGTCATGTTATTACCATCTCGTGAGTCATTATGAAGGATGTGGTGGATCAAATAGCCTTTATATACACTATATATATATATGTATATATATATATATATATATATATATATAATATATATATATATATATATATATATATATATATATATATATATATATATATATATATATATATATATATATATATATGCAAAACAACCACTCTGAAAGAATAGAGAAATTCCTTGATAATGTGAGTAGTCACGAAAACGCTTGGAATTTCTCTATTCTTTCAGAGTGGTTGTTTTGCATATTCTGAAATCACCTGTTTACTGTGATCTTATTGCATATATATATACATATATATATATATATATATATATATACATATATATATATATATATATAATATATATATATATATATATATATATATATATATATATATATATATATATATACATATATATATATATATACATATAATCTTTATTCCTTTCAACGTACCAGCCGTATCCCACCGAGGCGGGATCGCCCAAAAGGAAAAACGAAAGTTTCTCCTTTTAAATTTAGTAACATATACAGGAGAAGGGGTTACTAGCCTTTTGGTCCCGGCATTTTAGTCGCCTCTTACGACACGCATGGCTTACGAAGGAAGAATTCTGTTCCACTTCCACTGTCACATAACAAACAGTACTGTCACACAACAAACAGTACTGTCACACAACAAACATTACTGTCACACAAACAGTACTGTCACACAAACAGTACTGTCACACAACAAACATTACTGTCACACAAACAGTACTGTCACACAAACAGTACTGTCACACAACAAACAGTGGTGCCACACAACAAACAGTACTGTCACACAACAAACAGTGGTGCCACACAACAAACAGTACTGTCACACAACAAACAGTACTGTCACACAACAGACAGTACTGTCACACAACAAACAGTACTGTCACACAACAAACAGTACTGTCACACAACAAACAGTACTGTCACACAACAGACAGTACTGTCACACAACAAACAGTACTGTCACACAACAAACAGTACTGTCACACAACAAACAGTACTGTCACACAACAAACAGTGGTGCCACACAACAAACAGTACTGTCACACAACAAACAGTGGTGCCACACAACAAACAGTACTGTCACACAACAAACAGTACTGTCACACAACAGACAGTACTGTCACACAACAAACAGTACTGTCACACAACAAACAGTACTGTCACACAACAAACAGTACTGTCACACAACAAACAGTGCTTTCACACAACAAACAGTACTGTCACACAACAAACAGTACTGTCACACAACAAACAGTACTGTCACACAACAAACAGTACTGTCACACAACAAACAGTGGTGCCGCACAACAAACAGTACTGTCACACAACAAACAGTACTGTCACACAACAAACAGTGGTGCCACACAACAAACAGTACTGTCACACAACAAACAGTACTGTCACACAACAAATAGTACTGTCACACAACAAACAGTGGTGCCACACAACAAACAGTGGTGCCACACAACAAACAGTACCGTCACACAACAAACAGTACTGTCACACAACAAACAGTACTGTCACACAACAAACAGTGCTGTCACAAAACAAACAGTACTGTCACACAACAAACAGTACTGTCACAAAACAAACAGAACTGTCACACAACAAACAGTATTGTCACACAACAAACAGTACTGTCACACAACAAACAGTACTGTCACACAACAAACAGTACTGTCACACAAAAACAGTACTGTCACACAACAAACAGTGGTGCCACACAACAAACAGTACTGTCACACGACAAAGTGGTGCCACACAACAAACAGTACTGTCACACAACAAACAGTACTGTCACACAACAAACAGTACTGTCACACAACAAACAGTACTGTCACACAACAAACAGTACTGTCACACAACAAACAGTACTGTCACACAACAAACAGTACTGTCACACAACAAACAGTACTGTCACACAACAAACAGAACTGTCACACAACAAACAGTACTGTCACACAACAAACAGTACTGTCACACAACAAACAGTACTGTCACACAACAAACAGTGGTGCCACACAACAAACAGTACTGTCACACAACAAACAGTACTGTCACACAACAAACAGTGGTGCCGCACAACAAACAGTGGTGCCACACAACAAACAGTACTGTCACACAACAAACAGTACTGTCACAAAACAAACAGTGGTGCCGCACAACAAACAGTACTGTCACACAACAAACAGTACTGTCACACAACAAACAGTGGTGCCACACAAAAAAACAGTACTGTCACACAACAAACAGTACTGTCACACAACAAACAGTACTGTCACACAACAAACAATGGTGCCACACAACAAACAGTACTGTCACACAACAAACAGTACTGTCACACAACAAACAGTGGTGCCACACAAAAAACAGTACTGTCACACAACAAACAGTACTGTCACACAACAAACAGTACTGTCACACAACAAACAGTGGTGCCACACAACAAACAGTACTGTCACACAACAAACAGTACTGTCACACAACAAACAGTACTGTCACACAACAGTGCTGTCACACAACAAACAGTATTGTCACAAAACAAACAGTACTGTCACACAACAAACAGTACTGTCACACAACAAACAGTACTGTCACACAACAAACAGTACTGTCACACAACAAACAGTACTGTCACACAACAAACAGTACTGTCACACAACAAACAGTACTGTCACACAACAAACAGTGCTGTCACACAACAAATAGTACTGTCACACAACAAACAGTACTGTCACACAACAAACAGTGGTGCCACACTACAAACAGTACTGTCACACAACAAACAGTGGTGCCACACAACAAACAGTACTGTCACACAACAAACAGTGGTGCCACACAACAAACAGTACTGTCACACAACAAACAGTGCTGTCACACAACAAACAGTAGTGTCACACAACAAACAGTACTGTCACACAACAAACAGTGGTGCCACACAACAAACAGTACTGTCACACAACAAACAGTACTGTTACACAACAAACAGTACTGTCACACAAACAGTACTGTCACACAACAAACAGTAACCTCACACAACAAACAGTACTGTCACACAACAAACAGTACTGTCACACAACAAACAGTACTGTCACTCAACAAACAGTACTGTCACACAACAAACAGTACTGTCACACAACAAACAGTACTGTCACACAACAAACAGTGGTGCCACACAACAAACAGTAGTGTCACACAACAAACAGTACTGCCACACAACAAACAGTACTGTCACACAACAAACAGTACTGTCACACAACAAACAGTACTGTCACACAACAAATAGTACTGTCACACAACAAACAGTAGTGTCACACAACAAACAGTACTGTCACACAACAAACAGTACTGTCACACAACAAACAGTACTGTCACACAACAAACAGTGCTGTCACACAACAAACAGTACTGTCACACAACAAACAGTACTGTCACACAACAAACAGTACTGTCACACAACAAACAGTACTGTCACACAACAAACAGTACTGTCACACAACAAACAGTACTGTCACACAACAAACAGTACTGTCACACAACAAACAGTACTGTCACACAACAAACAGTAGTGTCACACAAAAAACAGTACTGTCACACAACAAACAGTACTGTCACACAACAAACAGCACTGTCACACAACAAACAGTACTGTCACATAACAAACAGTACTGTCACACAACAAACAGTACTGTCACACAACAAACAGTGCTGTCACATAACAACCAGTAGTGTCACACAACAAACAGTACTGTCACACAACAAACAGTACTGTCACACAACAAACAGTACTGTCACACAACAAACAGTACTGTCACACAACAAACAGTGCTGTCACACAACAAACAGTATTGTCACACAACAAACAGTACTGTCACACAACAAACAGTGCTGTCACACAACAAACAGTAATGTCACACAACAAACTGTACTGTCACACAACAAACAGTACTGTCACACAACAAACAGTACTGTCACACAACAAACAGTACTGTCACACAACAAACAGTACTGTCACACAACAAACAGTACTGTCACACAACAAACAGTAGTGTCACACAACAAACAGTAGTGTCACACAACAATCAGTACTGTCACACAACAAACAGTACTGTCACACAACAAACAGTACTGTCACACAACAAACAGTACTATCACACAACAAACAGTGCTGTCACACAACAAACAGTACTGTCACACAACAAACAGTACTGTCACACAACAAACAGTAGTGTCACTCAACAAACAGTACTGTCACACAACAAACAGTGGTGCCACACAACAAACAGTACTGTCACACAACAAACAGTACTGTCACACAACAAACAGTACTGTCACACAACAAACAGTGCTGTCACACAACAAACAGTACTGTCACACAACAAACAGTACTGTCACACAGCAAACAGTACTGTCACACAACAAACAGTACTGTCACACAACAAACAGTAGTGTCACACAACAAACAGTACTGTCACACAACAAACAGTACTGTCACACAACAAACAGTACTGTCACACAACAAACAGTACTGCCACACAACAAACAGTAGTGTCACACAACAAACAGTACTGTCACACAACAAACAGTACTGTCACACAACAAACAGTACTGTCACACAACAAACAGTACTGTCACACAACAAACAGTACTGTCACGCAACAAACAGTACTGTCACACAACAAACAGTACTGTCACACAACAAACAGTACTGTCACACAACAAACAGTACTGTCACACAACAAACAGTACTGTCACATAACAAACAGTACTGTCACACAACAAACAGTACTGTCACACAACAAACAGTACTGTCACACAACAAACAGTGGTGCCACACAACAAACAGTACTGTCACACAACAAACAGTAGTGTCACACAACAAACAGTACTGTCACACAACAAACAGTACTGTCACACAACAAACAGTACTGTCACACAACAAACAGTACTGTCACACAAAAACAGTACTGTCACACAACAAACAGTACTGTCACACAACAAACAGTACTGTCACACAACAAACAGTACTGTCACATAACAAACAGTACTGTCACACAACAAACAGTACTGTCACACAACAAACAGTACTGTCACACAACAAACACAGTACTGTCACACAACAAACAGTACTGTCACACAACAAACAGTACTGTCACATAACAAACAGTACTGTCACACAACAAACAGTACTGTCACACAACAAACAGTACTGTCACACAACAAACAGTACTGTCACACAACAAACAGTACTGTCACACAACAAACAGTACTGTCACACAACAAACAGTACTGTCACATAACAAACAGTACTGTCACACAACAAACAGTACTGTCACACAACAAACAGTACTGTCACACAACAAACAGTACTGTCACACAACAAACAGTACTGTCACACAACAAACAGTACTGTCACATAACAAACAGTACTGTCACACAACAAACAGTACTGTCACACAACAAACAGTACTGTCACACAACAAACAGTACTGTCACACAAGGAACATGAGAAAAAGGAAATATATTAGAGTTTGGTTGATAGTCGCCTTGTTGTCTTATGCAGGAGATTTAAATAATGATAATCAGCTTATGGTAATGTACAAGGTATTTTAAACACCTAATGTAAGCAATGTGTGTGTGTGTGTGTGTGTGTGTGTGTGTGTGTGTGTGTGTGTGTGTGTGTGTGTGTGTGTGTGTGTGTGTGTGTGTGTGTGTGTGTGTGTGTGTGTGTGTGTGTGTGTGTGTATGTGTGTGTGTCTTCAAGTTTTCACCTGTTTGTGGTTGCAAGGGTTGAGTCCTATCTCTTGGCCCCACCTTTCAGCTTACCGCTTGCCAGATTCATTCTCTTCTATCCTCGTGAGCATTGTCTTACCTACGCCTGACACTGTGTATGGAGGCTGCCTCCACACTGAGCCTAACTCAGCACTTCTTCCTCGAAGTCATTCCACTTCCTGACCACCCTCAGACTGAGGCACTTCCAGACCATCCTCAGACTGAGGCACTTCCAGACCATCCTCAGACTGAGGCACTTCCAGACCACCCTCAGACTGAAGTACTTCCTGACCACCCTCAGACTGAAGTACTTCCTGACCACCCTCAGACTGAGGCACTTCCTGACCACCCTCAGACTGAGGCATTTCCTGACCACCCTCAGACTAAGGCACTTTCTGAACTTCCTGACCACTTCGGACTGAAGTACTTCCCGACCACCCTCAGTGGAAATATAAACACATATGCAGTATAATGTGATCCTTTATTGACTACGTTTCGCCCACACAGTGGGCTTTTTCAAGTCACAAACAGAACTGTTTGTGACTTGAAAAAGCCCACTGTGTGGGCGAAACGTAGTCAATAAAGGATCACATTATACTGCATATGTGTTTATATTTCCATTGTGTCGGTATTTTATACCATTTATTTACGACCACCCTCAGACTGAGGCACTTTCTGATCGCCCTCAGACTGATGCACTTCCTGACCACTTCGGACTGAAGTACTTCCTGACCACCCTCAGACTGAGGCACTTCCTGACCACCCTCAGACTGAAGGCACTTCCTGACATCCCAGTGAATCATGTACAACAGCCAAATGAGCCCCCGAGTACATGTTGCCTGCCTCTCAAAAACCTATCAATGTCTACTCTATCAATTCCTCCGAGTATTTTGCATGTTATCAAGTCTCCCCTGGTTCTCTCTCTTCCAGTGACGTCAGGTTCAATTCTATTAGCCTTCCCTTGTGGGTCATACCAATTTACACTAAACGTAGCTGCGTTGCATACCTTTGTGTGTGTGTGTGTGTGTGTGTGTGTGTGTGTGTGTGTGTGTGTGTGTGTGTGTGTGTGTGTGTGTGTGTGTGTGTGTGTGTGTGTGTGTGTGTGTGTATGTGTGTGTGTGTATGTGTGTGCGTGTGTGTATGTGTGTGTGTGTACTCACCCATTTGTACTCACCTATTTGTGGTTGCAGGGGTCGATTCACAGCTCCTGGCCCCGCCTCTTCGCTGATTGCTACTAGGTCCTCTCTCTCCCTGCCCCATGAGCTCTATCATACCTCGCCTTAAAACTATGTGTGTGAGTGTATGGGTGTGTGTGTGTGTGTATGTATGTGTGTGTGTGTGTGTGTGTGTGTACTCACCTAGTTGTACTCACCTAGTTGAGGTTGAAGGGGTTGAGTCCGAGCTCCTGGCCCCGCCTCTTCACTGATCGCTACTAGGTCACTCTCCCTGAACCGTGAGCTTTATCATACCTCTGCTTAAAGCTATGTATGGATCCTGCCTCCACTACATCGCTTCCCAAACTGTTCCACTTACTGACTACTCTGTGGCTGAAGAAATACTTCCTAACATCCCTGTGATTCATCTGTGTCTTCAACTTCCAACTGCGTCCCCTTGTTACTGCGTCCAATCTCTGGAACATCCTGTCTTTGTCCACCTTGTCAATTCCTCTCAGTATTTTGTACGTCGTTATCATGTCCCCCCTATCTCTCCTGTCCTCCAGTGTCGTCAGGTTGATTTCCCTTAACCTTTCCTCGTAGGACATACCTCTTAGCTCTGGGACTAGTCTTGTTGCAAACCTTTGCACTTTCTCTAGTTTCTTTACGTGCTTGGCTAGGTGTGGGTTCCAAACTGGTGCCGCATACTCCAATATGGGCCTAACGTACACGGTGTACAGGGTCCTGAACGATTCCTTATTAAGATGTCGGAATGCTGTTCTGAGGTTTGCTAGGCGCCCATATGCTGCAGCCGTTATTTGGTTATTTGCTCTTCAGGAGATGTGCCTGGTGTTATACTCACCCCAAGATCTTTTTCCTTGAGTGAGGTTTGTAGTCTCTGGCCCCCTAGACTGTACTCCGTCTTCGGTCTTCTTTGCCCTTCCCCAATCTTCATGATTTTGCACTTGGTGGGATTGAACTCCAGAAGCCAATTGCTGGACCAGGTCTGCAGCCTGTCAAGATCCCTTTGTAGTTCTGCCTGGTATTCTTCTCATCAACTTCACGTCATCTGCAAACAGGGACACCTCAGAGTCTATTCCTTCCGTCATGTCGTTCACAAATTCCAGAAACAGCACTGGTCCTAGGACTGACCCCTGTGGGACCCCGCTGGTCACAGGTGCCCACTCTGACACCTCACCACGTACCATGACTCGCTGCTGTCTTCCTGACAAGTATTCCCTGATCCATTGTAGTGCCTTCCCTGTTATCCCTGCTTGGTCCTCCAGTTTTTGCACCAATCTCTTGTGTGGAACTGTGTCAAACGCCTTCTTGCAGTCCAAGAATATGCAATCCACCCACCCCTCTCTCTCTTGTCTTACTGCTGTCACCGTGTCATAGAACTCCAGTACGTTTGTGACACAGGATTTCCCGTCCCTGAAACCATGTTGGCTGCTGTTGATGAGATCATTCCTTTCTAGATGTTCTACCACTCTTCTCCCGATAATCTTCTCCATGATTTTGCATACTATACATGTCAGTGACACTGATCTGTAGTTTAGTGCTTCATGTCTGTCTCCCTTATTAAATATTGGGACTACATTTGCTGTCTTCCATGCCTCAGGCAATCTCCCTGTTCCGATAGATGTATTGAATATTGTTGTTAGGGGTACACATAGCGCCTCTGCTCCCTCTCTCAGGACCCATGGGGAGATGTTATCTGGCCCCATTGCCTTTGAGGTATCTAGCTCACTCATAAGCCTCTTCACTTCTTCCTCGGTTGTGTGCACTGTGTCCAGCACTTGGTGATGTGCCTCACCTCTCCGTCTTTCTGGAGCCCCTTCTGTCTCCTCTGTGAACACTTCTTTGAATCTCTTGTTGAGTTCCTCACATACTTCACGGTCATTTCTTGTTGTCTCTCCTCCTTTCTTCCTTAGCTTGATTACCTGGTCCTTGACTGTTGTTTTCCTCCTGATGTGGCTGTATAACAGTTTCGGGTCAGATTTGGCTTTCGCTGCTAAGTCCTTTTCATATTGTCTTTGGGCCTCCCTTCTTATCTGTGCACATTCGTTTCTGGCTCTACGACTGCTCTCCTTATTCTCCTGGGTCCTTTGCCTTCTATATTTCTTCCATTCCATAGCACACTTGGTTTTTGCCTCCCTGCACCTTTGGGTGAACCATGGGCTCATCCTGGCTTTTTCATTATTCCTGTTACCCTTGGATACAAACCTCTCCTCAGCCTCCTTGCATATTGTTGCTACATATTCCATCATCTCATTAACTGGCTTCCCTGCCAGTTCTCTGTCCCAGTGAACCTCGTTCAGGAAGTTCCTCATTCCCGTGTAGCCCCTTTTCTTGAAGTTTGGCTTCATTCGTCTTGGCCTTCCTGCTTCTCCCTCCACTTGTAGCTCTACTGTGTATTCGAAGCTTAAAACCACATGATCGTTGGCCCCCAAGGGGTCTTTCATATGTGATGTTCTCGATATCTGCACTACTCAAGGTGAATACTAAGTCCAGTCTTGCTGGTTCATCCTCTCCTCTCTCTCTTGTAGTGTCCCTTACGTGTTGGTACATGAAGTTTTCCAGTACCACCTCCATCATCTTAGCCCTCCACGTATCTTGGCCTCCATGTGGCTCCAAGTTCTCCCAAACTATCTCCTTGTGGTTAAGTCACCCATGATCAGGAGCTTTGCCCTGCATGCATGAGCTCTTCTGGTGTGTGTGTGTGCGTGTGTGTATGTGTGTGTGTGTGTGTGTGTGTGTGTGTGTGTGTGTGTGTGTGTGTGTGTGTGTGTGTGTGTGTGTGTGTGTGTGTGTGTGTGTGTATGGGTGTGTGTGTGTGTGTGTGTGTGTGTGTGTGTGTGTGTGTGTTTGTGTGTGTGTGTGTGTGTGTGTATGCGTGTGTGTGTGGGGTGTGTGTGTGTGTGTGTGTGTGTGTGTGTGTGTGTGTGTGTGTGTGTGTGTACTCAGCTAGTTGTGGTTGCAGGGATCGAGTCGCAGCTCCTGGCACCGACTCTTCACTGGTCGCTACTAGGTCACTCTTCCTGCTCCATGAGCTTTATCATACCTCTTCTTAAAGCTATGTATGGATCCAGCCTCCACTGCATCACTTCCCAGACTAATCCACTTATGGACAACTCTGTGACTGAAGAAATACTTCCTAACATCCCTGTGATTCATCTGAGTCTTCAACTTCCAACCGTGACCCCTTGTTGCTGTGTCCCATCTCCGGAGCATCCTGTTTCTGTCCACCTTGTCCTTTCCTCTCAGTTATCATATCCCCCCTATCTCTCCTGTCTTCCAGTGTCGTCAGGTCGATTTACCTTAACCTCTCCTCGTAGCTTCGGGACTAGTCTTGTTGCAAACCTTTGCACTTTCTCTAGTTTCGTTATGTGCTTGGCTTGGGTTCCAAACTGGTGCTGCATACTCCAATATGGGCCTAACGTACCCATATGCTCTAGCAGTTATTTGGTTGATGTGCGCCTCAGGAGGTGTGCCCGGTGTTATACTCGCCCCAAGATCCTTTTTCTTGAGTGAGGTTTGTAGTCTCTAGCCCCCCTAGTCTGTACTCCGTCTGCGATCTTCTTTGCCCTTCGCCAATCTTCATGACTTTGCACATTGTGGGGTTGATCTCCAGGAGCCATTTTCTGGACCATGCCTGCAGATTGTCCAGATCCCTTTGTAGTTCTGCCTGGTCCTCATCCAATTGAATTCTTCTCATCAATTTCACATCATCTGCAAACAGGGACACTTCGGAGACTATTCCTTCCGTCATGTGGTTCACAAATACCAGAAACAGCACTGGTCCTAAGACTGACCCCTGTGGCACCCCGCTCGTTACAGCCTCCCACTCTGATACCTCACCACGTACCATGACTCGCTGTTGTCTTCCTGACAGGTATTCCCTTATCCATTGTACTGTACTAGGTAAGTACAACTAGGTGAGTACAACTAAGAGAGTACAACTAGGAGAGAGCAACTAGGTGAGTACAACTTGGTGAGTACAACTAGGAGAGTACAACTATGAGAGTACAACTAGGTGACTACAACTAGGAGAGTACAAATAGGAGAGTACAACTAGGAAAGTACAACTATGAAAGTACAACCAGGAGAGTACAACTAGGAGAGTACAACTAGGTGAGTACAACTAGGTGAATACAACTAGGAGAGTACAACTAGGAGAGTACAACTAGGAGAGTACAACTAGGTGAATACAACTAGGAGAGTACAACTATGAGAGTACAACTAGGAGAGTACAACTAGGTGAATACAACTAGGAGAGTACAACTATGAGAGTACAACTAGGAGAGTACAACTAGACGAGTACAACTAGGTGAATACAACTAGGAAAGCACAACTAGGAGAGTACAACTAGGTGAGTACAACTGGGAGAGTACAACCATGTGAATACAACTAGGAGAGTACAACCATGTTAATGCATCTAGGAGAGTACAACCAGGTGAATACAACTACGAGAGTACAACTTAACAAGACACAATTCCTAGGAATTGTGAATTTGATTCAGCATTATTTTTTAGATGTAAAT
>NC_069425.1:24388824-24418824 GCF_026875155.1 Cherax quadricarinatus
CGCCTCCACCTGCCAAACACAAAATGCTACCTGGAGAATACATGCACGCCCAGTCTACAAAGAAACACACCCACAAGCACCCACCTGTCACGCAACAAAAACACGCTAGGAGCCTTCACGTCTTTGGCGTAAAATATCAGCCAATGAGCACGGAAGAGGTAAAGAGGAACTTTTGCATTTAAGCAGGCAGGCTCTGAAGGGAATAAACTGTCTTAAGTGTAATATATGGAGTTTCGTTTTCTCTCAGGAGAGACTTTTATTCTGCACACTAAAGTAAAGAGGCACAAATCCATCCAGGATGTATTTGTAAGCTCATTTGACAGTAATACGTTCCTGAAACCTGGTTCAGTAGAGACTCACTTGAGAAACGTTAGTTCCCAGAACTTGCTGCTGTGGAGACTCACCTCAGGATAGTAACTTGTTGCCTCTGCAGACTCACCTCAGGACAGTAACTTCCCAGAAACTTGTTGCCTGTGCAGACTCACCTCAAGACAGTAACTTCCCAGTAACTTGTTGCCTGTGCAGACTCACCTCAGGACAGTAAGTTCCCAGTAACTTGTTGCCTGTGCAGACTCACCTCAGGACAGTAACTTCCCAGTAACTTGTTGCCTGTGCAGACTCACCTCAGGACAGTAACTTCCCAGTAACTTGTTGCCTGTGCAGACTCACCTCAGGACAGTAACTTCCCAGTAACTTGCTGCCTGTGCAGACTCATCTCAGGACAGTAACTTCCCTGTAACTTGTTGCCTGTGCAGACTCACCTCAGGACAGTAACTTCCCAGTAACTTGCTGCCTGTGCAGACTCACCTCAGGACAGTAACTTCCCAGTAACTTGCTGTGTTTGGCGACACATATGATAGCAGCAACTTACATGTAACCTGTTACTCATTGTAATAGCCATCTGTGAGATGTTGCAGCTGTACCTGCAGACGGCGCTTTATGCCTGGGAAGACCTACCTGAAGGAGGTGGATTACTAATGACTTACTACATGCCTGGGAAGACCCTCCTGAAGGTTGTAGCTTACAAGGGGTTTACTGCATGTCTCAAGACCCACCTGAAGGCAGTGGGCTCAGGGTGAGCTTCGACGCTGCACGTTACGTTCAACTGCTCATTCTTCCCCGCACCATACACGACCTTCTGCCCCGTCCGACACGTCGGCGCAACTAGCAATGAAAAAAGAAACAATGAAGTTTTTAACTACGTCGTAAACCCTTCGCTGTAAACTCCTCGTTGCAAATTATTGGCTACAAACGGTTCCCTTTTATTAGCTGGGGTAAGTGACATTGAAGACTGTACATACTTAATGAGTTTTAACGTGAGACAGCGTGAATTATTGTTTTATAGATTACTAAACACACCTCGGCATGATATATAGGGTGTTTCAGATAAATGGACCCAATTTCAAAGTAGTATATATCATGATCGGGTCCATGATTTTGAAACACACTGTACTGTTATTTGTCACTCTTAACGCTGAGTGGAATTACAGCAAATTGTGTTCACACATACACACACATACACACACACACACACACACACACACACACACTCACTCTCTCATACACACACACACACACACACACATACACACACACACACATACGCGCGCACACACACACACACACACACACACACACACACACACACACACACACACACACACACACACACACACACACACACACACACACAAACATCCACACACACATCCACACACACACACACACACACACACACACACACACACCACACACACACACACACACACACACACACACACACACACACACACACACACAAACATCCACACACACATCCACACACACACACACCACACACACACACACACACACACACACACACACATGCACACACACCCACACACACGAACACACGCATGTGACACTTAGCTAGATATATGGCATCACTTAGTGTGATATATGACACTGCTAATACTAACACTTTCATATGTGGCCCTTATTGAAGACAAATGAATTGTCTGCTACAAATATTCCTAAAACAGTTATTCCCCATACTGGTCACAAACATTCCTCACAAAGAACACACTACTCACAAAGAACACAGACACTGCTGGCAAAGGGCATATATTCCTCGCACTGTACACATATTCCTCACACTGTACACATATTCCTCACACTAGACACATATTCCTCACACTGGACACATATTCCTCACACTGGACACATATTACTCACACTACACAGATATTTCTTACACTGGACACATATTCCTCACACTGGACCGGACACATACCTCACGCTGAAAACATTCATCAAACTAGACACAGCCTTTCCCAGATATTCATCCCACGGGACACACCGGACACAGACTTTCAACACGTAATACATAAACATTCTTCCTAGAGGACACATACATTCCTTACACAGACATTCCACAGCCCAACACAGAGCACTGGCGTCCGAGGGAGCATCATCACAGAGCACTCTACTCACACTTCACGCTGAGCTGAACGGCGTTGGAGTCGCCAGAGCCTTCGAGATTAGCGGCTGAGCAAGTGTATTCTCCTGACGAGTCTCGACTCACGCCTTGTAGGACCAGACTCTGATTGCTCTTAATTATTCCTGCAGACACGTTGTGGCTCAGCTCCTGGCCCTGGGGAACCAGGGATGAAAGAGAACACGTACTGTTTCTGATGAATGAGACATATGTGTAACAATTGACCCTTTCGGCACACTGTGATCCATACTACTACCACTATTACTTCTGCTACTGCTTCCACTACCAGCCTTACCACTGCAACTTCTTTTTCTTCCTCTCTTGGTCCCGTCCCTGCCCTCCCTCGCGTATATATACTGACTCCCTCACTCTTTCATGTTAGTGTGACTTTGTAAATGGTCCAAGTCGGATAGACACGTCGTCGTAAGCTTTTGTCTCCTATGTGCCAGCTATTTATGTTATGTAACAGCCTTTTTTTGTACTGAATACTGTTAACATAAAGGTAAAGGTGCCTAAACATTATCTCTTGCGTGTGCTATATTTGATTGCACAAAATTATAAGCCAAAATGGGCAGAAATAAATTGCTATACATCAATTTTCATCAACAATGATCAAGGACTCGTAGGCAAAGCAAAACCTTTATTATAATCATAATATAATATTATTAAAGCCTTTATTATGATCATAATTAAGGCTTAATAAAGGATTAATTATCTGAAAATGCTCCTTAAGTAATTGAGAAAAAGTAAAGTATAATGAACATTCAGAGTTCAATAATAACCCACATGGAGACAAAAACTCAGAAGATTAACTGATGTGTATATTTGGATCCAAGTTTTGGATCCATGGGATCTGAGGTAGTCTCCCCCTTCCCTCGGTTCAAACACGATTGCCTCCCCATTTCCCGGGCAATGTACCACCCTTACGGGCTTAGCGCTTCCCTGTGAATGGTGGTGATGATGATGATGATGATGGTAATACTCACATTATGGAACCACTGCACCTTGTAGACTCTTGGGTTAGCCTGGATGCCGCACTCGAAGTACACATCGTCACCTTCTTTGATGTCTTCCATGTCCAGGTTGAGACCGGCCGCCAGGGAGAGTCGGGGTTTGTCTGTCGGGAAGCTCATTAACATTTTGGGTCATAATTCAGTGGCAGACTGTACCGACAGAGTGTGAATAAGACAATGTGCATTTTATTTATGGAGACGTTTCGCCCGCCAAGGACTTCGTCAAATAAAGTCCCTGGTGGATGAAATGTCTTCATTGATGGAATACCGTAATCCACCCAGCGTGTCTTATTTACAACGTTTCAGATCGAAACAAAGTCTATAATTTATCTGGGTCGTTCTAAACATAGCAGCTCCAAGAATCAAACCAAACAGCCACGTGTGGAATATGTCACTATTAGCTCATCATTTCTCTTATAATACTGTATATTTTAGATATTATAATGTATTTATTTTCGTTGATAGCCAAGACGGAAATATCCGTCATGATCGTACTCTCTCATTTATTTATTTACTATGTATTTGCTGTTTGTCTAGTCTTGAAGTGGATGGGAAGTGATGGTTTATTGTGCAGTTTCCACGCTGGCTGCAGAACAATTTTGATTGGCTGACCTCTACCTTGCGTGAAAGTTGTTTGGCTTTTGCGGTGTATTGTGTGAGTGTTTAGCTCGTCGTTGTGGACAGAGAGAGTTCCCCCTTCCCCCACGTCTGGCCTTCATTCAGTCTCTAATCTGGTGCTCTGGAGGCAAGCCATTACTTCTCCTGCCCACTTTCTCCACTCACCTTTTTTGCTTTCTGTTTCTAGACATTGTTGATAGCATGTGATCTGGTTGGTGAGGGGGAGTTATATATGTCTTGGCCCCTGGTGAACTATGTTCACAGAGCTTTATTTGGGTTAAGGAAGATATTCCAGTACATGGTTGTGTATCATGTGACTCTGACACCTATGATCCTTAGTTATGCTCTTGTTCTGACATCGTTGTGTGGTATCTAGGCACTGTCGCAGTCAGGATTTGAATATTACTAAACCTAGTCTCAGTAACTGGGATTTCCCTGCTAGTTTTGTGGACACTGTGCATGTCCACTGATACCCAGGTTGTTTCGGAGTCTCTTGTCCTGCCCACTGCGGTGTGCTGCATCCCGCTGCTGTACGATCTGGTTGATCTCATCTTATTTCAACAGTGCTGTGTCTGTGCTGATGTCAAGATATTTATCTTATTCTCCCAGTGAGTCAAGTCTTCCTACTACTGTTCCTATGTTCATATTCAATGTACTGCGTAAAATACCTGTGTGTACATCTATTATGATAGGTATATAGTCATATATTTTTTATCCATTTAAATATTTAGTACATTTTCCGTGAAGAGTAGTCTGGATTCTCTTAATTTAAATGTAAATATTTCTACGCTAGACCTTAAAAAAGTTAAATTATCAAAGCTGTAAGTTGTTTAAGTTTCTGTTCTCCTTGTTACGATTATATTTTATAAGTGATGTCAGTATAATTGATGTCAGTGATAGCACTGTGTTGCACATTAAGAATCTGTACATGCTCTTAATGCTCTGTGACCAGACTCAGGCTAGTTATAAGGGAGACAACGTGCTCTGTGACCAGACTCAGGCTAGTTATAAGGGAGACAACGTGCTCTGTGACCAGACTCAGGCTAGTTATAAGGGAGACAACGTGCTCTGTGACCAGACTCAGGCTAGTTATAAGGGAGACAACGCGGATGACTTCCTGGTTAACTCGGGTTATATAACGTGGAATAAAGTTGACAATACATGTAACAATTCACAACAAACTGAAGATACCTGAGCTTCCATCTTTGTCCCCTTGATACAGGTCATCTTAATCCAAAGAGTCTCTCTATTTGTCCTATTAATTCCTTCTCTCTCTATCAAGGTAGTCAGCTTCGGTTTCTTGAATTAGATGACATTTCGCTCCATCCTGGGCTATTATCAAGCTCAGGACGGAGAGAAACGTCACCTGTTTTAATTGCAATTACGTATGTGGTTGTAACTACACGTCTGTTATTAATAACATCACTGATATAACAGAGCTTTGCTGGCCACTTACAGCGCACGTCGAGCTTGAGTACGTCCTCGATGACCTGCGCCGTCAGCAGGGGATTCTGCGCCCTGCAGGAGATGTAGGTGTCGTGATCTGCCAGCGTCGGCGTCAGCTGCAGTGTCGACCGACTCACGTTACCCTCCTGGAACACCTGTTTTGAATAATTACTCAGGAAAAGAAATGCTTTTCTGTAGTTCAAAGGTATCTAACTGATAATATTTTATTATTACTATTATTATAATTATTATTATTATTATTATTATTATTATTATTATTATTATTATTATTATTATTATTATTATTATTATTATAAATTTTGAAACAGCATATTCTCATTTTTCAGTTTACTTTCATCATTTGCATTCTATTTTAAATTCTTCACAATCATGTAAGAACAAATACTTCATTTTGGTTATTCAGTATAATGACTGGTGGAGACTCGATCCTCCGTCCGATGATGTTAAGAGGAGGTAGTGTGTCTTCTCACCTGTGTTGTAGCGTCCGTCATGAGCAAGCCATCCTTCCACCAAGTGATCTTGGCTGTGGGCCGACTCCCACTTGATTCACACACTAGCTTGTACCTCTCACCCTCAGCTAGACTGTCAGGCGGGACCCCGATCTTCACGCTCACTGGCGGGACTGTGAACACACCAGACACACAAGCGTCAACGGGAAGTGCAGAGACTGAATTTACTTAGTTGAGATGTGTGTGTGTGTGTGTGTGTGTGTGTGTGTGTGTGTGTGTGTGTGTGTGTGTGTGTGTGTGTGTGTGTGTGTGTGTGTGTGTGTGTGTGTGTGTGTGTGTGTGTGTGTGTGTGTGTGTGTGGGTGTGTTCACCACGGAGTGTGAATCTATCAATGCAGGACGGGAGGCTGTGTATGAGTGTATATACACTAGAAGTAATTTGTCAGTGTTTGTATGCAGTGTATATATATATATATATATATATATATATATATATATATATATATATATATATATATATATATATATATATATATATATATATATATATATATATATATATATATATATGTCGTGCCGAATATGTAAAACTGTTCAATTAGTAAGAACTCATTTAAAATGAAGTCCTTTCTGAAATTTTCTCTTATACGTTTAAAGATATATTTTTTTTCATTAATGTTATTGTAAAAATTTTTAATTTTGCACCAAAAGAATCTTAGAAAACTTACCTAACCTTATTATAACAAGAACAATTTATTTTAGCCTAACCCAACTAAATATATTTTAGATTTGTTTACAATAATTTAATACTAAACAAACACAGTGAAATATATTTTTTTCGTTAGGTTCAGAATGATTTTGGCGAAATTATTGCATACACAAATTTTCACTTGTCCTATATGGCAAGATGAGCGTTACTATTTAAGCCAAGATGGCAAGTTCTGCCTATTCGGCATGACATATATATATATATATATATATATATATATATATATATATATATATATATATATATATATATATATATATATTATATATATATATATATATATATATATATATATATATATATATATATATATAGGTAGTAGGTTGGTAGACAGCAACCACCCAGGGAAGTACTACCGTCCTGCCAGATGACTGTGAAACAAAAACCTGTAACTGTTTTGCATGATGGTAGGATTGCTGGTTTTCTTTTTCTGTCTCATAAACACGCTAAGATAACAGGGATATCTTGCTACTCCTACTTACACTTTGGTCACACTTCACAGACACGCACATGCATATATATATATATATACATACATCTAGGTTTTTCTCCTTTTTCTAAATAGCTCTTGTTCTTTTTTATTTCTTCTATTGTCCATGGGGAAGTGGAAAAGAATCTTTCCTCCGTAAGCCATGCGTGTCGTATGAGGCGACTAAAATGCCGGGAGCAATGGGCTAGTAACCCCTTCTCCTGTATACAATTACTAAAAAAGAGAAGAAGAAAAACTTTATAAAACTGGGTTGCTTAAATGTGCGTGGATGTAGTGCGGATGACAAGAAACAGATGATTGCTGATGTTATGAATGAAAAGAAGTTGGATGTCCTGGCCCTAAGCGAAACAAAGCTGAAGGGGGTAGGAGAGTTTCAGTGGGGGGAAATAAATGGGATTAAATCTGGAGTATCTGAGAGAGTTAGAGCAAAGGAAGGGGTAGCAGTAATGTTAAATGATCAGTTATGGAAGGAGAAAAGAGAATATGAATGTGTAAATTCAAGAATTATGTGGATTAAAGTAAAGGTTGGATGCGAGAAGTGGGTCATAATAAGCGTGTATGCACCTGGAGAAGAGAGGAATGCAGAGGAGAGAGAGAGATTTTGGGAGATGTTAAGTGAATGTATAGGAGCCTTTGAACCAAGTGAGAGAGTAATTGTGGTAGGGGACTTGAATGCTAAAGTAGGAGAAACTTTTAGAGAGGTGTGGTAGGTAAGTTTGGGGTGCCAGGTGTAAATGATAATGGGAGCCCTTTGATTGAACTTTGTATAGAAAGGGGTTTAGTTATAGGTAATACATATTTTAAGAAAAAGAGGATAAATAAGTATACACGATATGATGTAGGGCGAAATGACAGTAGTTTGTTGGATTATGTATTGGTAGATAAAAGACTGTTGAGTAGACTTCAGGATGTACATGTTTATAGAGGGGCCACAGATATATCAGATCACTTTCTAGTTGTAGCTACACTGAGAGTAAAAGGTAGATGGGATACAAGGAGAATAGAAGCATCAGGGAAGAGAGAGGTGAAGGTTTATAAACTAAAAGAGGAGGCAGTTAGGGTAAGATATAAACAGCTATTGGAGGATAGATGGGCTAATGAGAGCATAGGCAATGGGGTCGAAGAGGTATGGGGTAGGTTTAAAAATGTAGTGTTAGAGTGTTCAGCAGAAGTTTGTGGTTACAGGAAAGTGGGTGCAGGAGGGAAGAGGAGCGATTGGTGGAATGATGATGTAAAGAGAGTAGTAAGGGAGAAAAAGTTAGCATATGAGAAGTTTTTACAAAGTAGAAGTGATGCAAGGAGGGAAGAGTATATGGAGAAAAAGAGAGAAGTTAAGAGAGTGGTGAAGCAATGTAAAAGAGAGCAAATGAGAGAGTGGGTGAGATGTTATCAACAAATTTTGTTGAAAATAAGAAAAAGTTTTGGAGTGAGATTAACAAGTTAAGAAAGCCTAGAGAACAAATGGATTTGTCAGTTAAAAATAGGAGAGGAGAGTTATTAAATGGAGAGTTAGAGGTATTGGGAAGATGGAAGGAATATTTTGAGGAATTGTTAAATGTTGATGAAGATAGGGAAGCTGTGATTTCGTGTATAGGGCAAGGAGGAATAACATCTTGTAGGAGTGAGGAAGAGCCAGTTGTGAGTGTGGGGGAAGTTCGTGAGGCAGTAGGTAAAATGAAAGGGGGTAAGGCAGCCGGGATTGATGGGATAAAGATAGAAATGTTAAAAGCAGGTGGGGATATAGTTTTGGAGTGGTTGGTGCAATTATTTAATAAATGTATGGAAGAAGGTAAGGTACCTAGGGATTGGCAGAGAGCATGCATAGTTCCTTTGTATAAAGGCAAAGGGGATAAAAGAGAGTGCAAAAATTATAGGGGGATAAGTCTGTTGAGTGTACCTGGTAAAGTGTATGGTAGAGTTATAATTGAAAGAATTAAGAGTAAGACGGAGAATAGGATAGCAGATGAACAAGGAGGCTTTAGGAAAGGTAGGGGGTGTGTGGACCAGGTGTTTACAGTGAAACATATAAGTGAACAGTATTTAGATAAGGCTAAAGAGGTCTTTGTGGCATTTATGGATTTGGAAAAGGCGTATGACAGGGTGGATAGGGGGGCAATGTGGCAGATGTTGCAAGTGTATGGTGTAGGAGGTAGGTTACTGAAAGCAGTGAAGAGTTTTTATGAGGATAGTGAGGCTCAAGTTAGAGTATGTAGGAAAGAGGGAAATTTTTTCCCAGTAAAAGTAGGCCTTAGACAAGGATGTGTGATGTCACCGTGGTTGTTTAATATATTTATAGATGGGGTTGTAAGAGAAGTAAATGCGAGGGTCTTGGCAAGAGGCGTGGAGTTAAAAGATAAAGAATCACACACAAAGTGGGAGTTGTCACAGCTGCTCTTTGCTGATGACACTGTGCTCTTGGGAGATTCTGAAGAGAAGTTGCAGAGATTGGTGGATGAATTTGGTAGGGTGTGCAAAAGAAGAAAATTAAAGGTGAATACAGGAAAGAGTAAGGTTATGAGGATAACAAAAAGATCAGGTGATGAAAGATTGAATATCAGATTGGAGGGAGAGAGTATGGAGGAGGTGAACGTATTCAGATATTTGGGAGTGGACGTGTCAGCAGATGGGTCTATGAAAGATGAGGTGAATCATAGAATTGATGAGGGAAAAAGAGTGAGTGGTGCACTTAGGAGTCTGTGGAGACAAAGAACTTTGTCCTTGGAGGCAAAGAGGGGAATGTATGAGAGTATAGTTTTACCAACGCTCTTATATGGGTGTGAAGCGTGGGTGATGAATGTTGCAGCGAGGAGAAGGCTGGAGGCAGTGGAGATGTCATGTCTGAGGGCAATGTGTGGTGTGAATATAATGCAGAGAATTCGTAGTTTGGAAGTTAGGAGGAGGTGCGGGATTACCAAAACTGTTGTCCAGAGGGCTGAGGAAGGGTTGTTGAGGTGGTTCGGACATGTAGAGAGAATGGAGCGAAACAGAATGACTTCAAGAGTGTATCAGTCTGTAGTGGAAGGAAGGCGGGGTAGGGGTCGGCCTAGGAAGGGTTGGAGGGAGGGGGTAAAGGAGGTTTTGTGTGCGAGGGGCTTGGACTTCCAGCAGGCATGCGTGAGCGTGTTTGATAGGAGTGAATGGAGACAAATGGTTTTTAATACTTGACGTGCTGTTGGAGTGTGAGCAAAGTAACATTTATGAAGGGATTCAGGGAAACCGGCAGGCCGGACTTGAGTCCTGGAGATGGGAAGTACAGTGCCTGCACTCTGAAGGAGGGGTGTTAATGTTGCAGTTTAAAAACTGTAGTGTAAAGCACCCTTCTGGCAAGACAGTGATGGAGTGAATGATGGTGAAAGTTTTTCTTTTTCGGGCCACCCTGCCTTGGTGGGAATCGGCCGGTGTGATAATAAAATAATAAAAAAAATATATATATGTATATATATATATATATATATATATATATATATATATATATATATATATTATACTAGGAATTAACAGTAATTCGTGTTCCATGACGACTTACAGTATCTCTGATGTTAGTGTCTAATTGGATTGCGGTATTAATGACTCTCGTGTAGTCAATGGAGCTTAATCCTATCAACTTAACTATGCTAAACAGAACTCGATGCTCTCCTCACCTCCTTTATATGTTATCTATATTGAATATTCTGTATCATATAAGATTACTCCTTCATTATAAATTAGATAACAATATATATATATATATATATATATATATATATATATATATATATATATATATATATATATATATAATATATATATATATATATATATATAAATTTTACGATATTTAACAGTAAATTGAGTGTTTATAGCGTGCCTGAGAAGAGGTCATTAGCGTACAGAAAATCAAGACGCATGCGCCCATCAAGAGAACACGGGTGCCTTGATGCCAGTGAAAAGCTCTTGATCCAGGGAATCTGGACTTACCCTTCCCTTGGATATAATAATCCTACTGACAGAGGCGTCAATCTTACACGTCATGTCGATGGTGAGGGTGACAGCGGTGGGGGCTGACAAATTGGAGTTGACAGCTTGACAGGTGAGCACACGATAGAGGTCGTCCCGGGTGAGGGCGGGCAAGGTCAGGGTGTTGAGGGTCACCTCCCCTCGTCTGTCCTCGCTCTGGTCGTCCAGCAGGGTCGTCTTCGTCCACCACGTCACCTGAGGAGGGGGTCGACCTGGGCTCCCAGAATAGACAGTGTTAGTTGCTAGCACATAGTGAGCCCAGAGAATATAAAGTGATTACAAGGAGAAAAAATGTTTCAAGAATACAATAGAGAATGAGAGTACATGGGAGGACAACAGAAATAGGAATACAAGGAGAATATATGAGAGTACAAGAAGAATAAATTAAATAAAAGGAGAATACTTATTAGTAAAAGAATATATGAGAGTACAGGAAGAATGTATGGAGTCCAGTTGGAGTATATAGAAGAACAATTGGAATATATCAAAGTACAATTTAAATATATCGGAATACATTCTGAATATACTGGAGTACATTATTATTATAATAAGGAAGCGTTAAACCTACTAGGGTAGGAGTACAAGGAGAATACATTGAAGTACAATGACAATAAAACAGAATACAAAGAAAATGCAGAGAAGAGAATATATTACTGAGATATCGAGGCTATTTACCGAGGACTAACTGGAGTCTAGAACTACTTGGACTATAACTATCACTACGACTACTACTATTACTAAGCCCTAGTCGGACCATGGACCACGCTTGTCTGTGGTAGTTATTGCTCCAGCGTCAGGATCACAGCACCTCTGTCAGTCACTGTACCAAGGGTGGCCAAGGAAAACAAGGGAGATGGCTGGAATGGGTAATGAATTGCAGTAAGGTTTGTGGAATATATAGAATGTTTACAGAATATATAGACAGTTTGATGTAGACTAAAGAGTGCGCTGAGGGCAAAGTGTCCAAGGACAGAGTGAGCAACAGAGGCTTCGGGAAGTGTGAGAGTGGGTGGGGGGGGATAGAAGAAGCGGTTACAGTGAGTGGATGATAGGGAAGTGGTGCACGCTTATGTGGTAGAGAGGGAGTATGTGGGAGGAAGAAGTATGAATGTGATGTTCGTGTGTGTAAGGAATGAGGAGTATATAGAGGGTAGAAGTATGAATGTGGTGTGTGCGTATGTGTGGGAACAAAGAAGTATGTGGGAGGAGAGGATAGTCTCCACCAGCAGGAGAGATTGGCAAGGCTTGACAGAGAGTGTGGGTCGGAGCAGGAACGAGGCTTTGAGCTAGTGGGGTTTGCAGTGTGTTCGTGGATGGCAGGGGAGGGGAGAATTATATTGACATTGAGTGCGGGGGTTTGTTGAATGGGGACTGTTGTACAAAGGGATGAAATACCCCCTTTCTGCCGGGTCCTTACCCTGGCTCTCTCTTCTTTTAGCATGCCCCTCTTCCAAAAGAAATTGCCGGAAAAAAGACACAACAGAAAGAGACCTTTTATAATTTCGACGTTTCACCTACAAGAACCTTTATCACGTACTTCATAAAGCCTCTTGTGAGCGAAACGTATGAAAAATAATTGGTATATTGTTGTGCTTCTCTTTAACAAAAATCAAATAAAGTTTGTAACAGCCTTTTTCAGCTTTCATTGTATAACATTAATCTTTCTCGTTTAGGAGAAAGAACTCGCAAAGGACCATGATAGACACTTTCAGACTTGCCCAGCCTTACTCTCTCCCCTCCATGTATTTCACTCATTCCAGTTTCCAGTATACAGAGTGCATGCTCAGCTTTATTACCACCGTACTGGTTCCTCTCAACCCATCGTCCCTCATCTTGTGGTTCTGGTCTTCCCATTATCATAAAAGCTGTATCACTCTCTGTATTCTGGTTTAGCAAGTCTTACATCGTGACTTTGTCACGGTCCCGTCACCATCGCTACAGCAGAGCTCCAGTTTGATCTCTTCTTCAGCGAAATACCTTAATAAACTTGCTCGAATCTGCCTTTGTATAACATAACTGATCCATACTGTTACGATCAAGGTAAAACGTTGTCTTGACAAAGTCTTGTTCTAGTCTCTTTCAATACAGACCTGAAGATAATATATAAATATTTCTCAAAACGCTTCTACCTTGCCTTTGAGAGAATTTTCCCCTCCTATCTGGTGTTAGACTTACAACATTGCGTAGCTCCTGACGACGCACAAGAATGCGAAAGATAGATCTTGTGCTTAAAGATTTTCATTCCCCTGTGGCTTGTTCTGCATTAAAGTCGCAATGATTGCATAATGGAAGCAAATCTAATTCCACTAACATAGTAATTATGCCAACAGCCATTATTAGGAACCCCAGCAATGACGTCTCACATCCCCAGGGGTTTAGTGCACCCCCCAGGGGTTAAGTGTACCCCCAGGGGTTGAGTGCACCCCTAGGGGTTGAGTGCACCCCCAGGGTTGAGTGCACCCCCAGGGTTGAGTGCACCTCCAGGGTTGAGTGCACCCCCAGGGTTGAGTGCACTTCTGGGTAAGATCTACTGATTCTACAGGCAGCTCCTCACTCCCCGTCACTTATTTCATGTTCTCTCGCTGGTTTATTCATATTATACGCGTTAAAAAGGCACGGAGGATACACAGGAGTACAAGAATACATGGGAGTACACGAAGGATACGCAGGAGTACAAAGCTATACGACGGTGATTTTATTTACGAATGAGAGAATATTCTTGTTTATTTAAAGCAAAGTAAGTGCTGGAGGGTTTGTGTGTTGTCTGAGAGGTTCAGTCCCTTACCAAAGATCTAGTTTCCATGTTTTCCCTTGGGAGAAGACGATTAATTGTCACTCTGCTTCCACCTGCACCATTACCACCACCATCTCCACTGCAACACTACCAACACCATCTCCACCGCTAATACTACTGTCACCAACACCACCCCCAATACTACCAACACCATCACGACCAACACTATGGCTACAACCTCAATGTGGATGAGTGGAACAAACTCCCGAGTACAGTTATAGAGGCTAAAACGTTGTGTAGTTTCAAAAATAGGTTAGATAAATACATGAGTGGGTGTGGGTGGGTGTGAGTTGGATCTGACCAGCTTGTGCTACTAGGTCTGATGCCGTGCTCCTTCCCTAAGTGGAAGTGACCTGACTAGGTGGGTCATTGGGCTAAGCCGGAGGGTGACATGAACTTGCTTCGCATGGGTCAGTCGGCCTGCTGCAGTGTTCCTGCTTTCTTATGTTCTTATGTTCTAGCACCACCACCACTAAACCCTTGGACTACCACCTCGATCACCATCCCCAGCACATTACCACCAATACTAGCACCACCACCATCACCAACACCACTACAAAAGCACCAACCACAATGTTAGCACCAACACCACCTTCACCACCAACAACACTACCACCGCAAAACATGAGCACTTACACCAACAACAACAGCAACACCTGTCACCACTACTAACACCACCACTACCACCGCAAACACCTTCAGCACTAACAACAGCTCTAACATGTGCAACAACAGTGTTGTTTAAATTGAAAAACCGAATTATCCTGGTATGACTGAACATTAAATTGTTGATTCTGCAGCTGAAAGCAACAATCATATTAAAATCTTAATGTGTTCATTTTGTGCAAGGGCGTTAAGATGTGTGTTTGTGTATGTGAATTAGTTTGTGTGTATTTTTGCGTTATGTTTTGTGTGTATGCCAGTGCCAATGCGTATGGATGTTTAATGTGTGTTTGTGTATGGGCGTTATATGTGTGTTTGTGTATGGACGTTACATGTGTGTTTGTGTATGGACGTTACATGTGTGTTTGTGTATGGACGTTACATGTGTGTTTGTGTATGGACGTTACATGTGTGTTTGTGTATGGACGTTACATGTGTGTTTGTGTATGGACGTTACATGTGTGTTTGTGTATGGACGTTACATGTGTGTTTGTGTATGGACGTTTTCATGTGTGTTTGTGTATGGACGTTACATGTGTGTTTGTGTATGGACGTTACATGTGTGTTTGTGTATGGACGTTACATGTGTGTTTGTGTATGGACGTTACATGTGTGTTTGTGTATAAACGTTGCATGTGTGTTTGTGTATGGGACGTTACATGTGTGTTTGTGTATGAACGTTACATGTGTGTTTGTGTATGAACATTGCATGTGTATTTGTGTATGGGGCGTTGCATGTGTGTTTGTGTATGGGATACTGAATGTGTGTCTGGAGCTGTACACGTGTTGTATTAACGAGTCATGTACGTGTGTGTATGTTATGACATATATACGTGCGTGTATGTGTCGCATCATATGCGAGATATATGTACTCTAGTACTGTAAGTGAATATAAGCAACTGAATTCTTCAACCTTTAACGCACTTTACCATAGTGTCACAAAAAGAACATAGTATCTGGACTCTACATTAGTTCCCGTAAAGAAATTTTTTGTTCCGCACTTTACTTCAGTTTCCCTTAAAAAAGTTCATATTTTCTTTATTGCAAATGCATTTAGTTAAGTCGTAAATACACAAAGGCTGTTCACTACATAGATTATACGTAATAAAATGGTGAGTACAATCAGGAATTGTATGTGTATCGTGCTAAGCAAACGGAGGAACGAGCCTTCACTCAGCTCTTAGTTTTTACGACATTAATAATTGTAATAATGTTGGCAGAATTACCGACAATATGTAAAGTAAAAGGACATAAGAGTGACTAATATGACATTTTTATTGTGACAACGTTTCTCTCTCTAGGAGCTGTGTCAAGCCATAACGACTTGACACAGCTCCTAGAGAGCGAAACGTTGCCACAATAAAAATGTCATATTAGTCGCACTTGTGTCCTTTTACTTTACATATATTAATGATAATAAAGCATTAACTCGAAGGGGCGAGATAGAGCACATTTTGAGGTTCATGTCTCTCAGGGTTCATGCCCTGAGAATCTACTTTAGTCCCTGCTGGTATAAGCCACTGGATGGCGAAACGTCTACAATAAAGATACTCAGATGTTGCACATGTGTCTAAACTTTCATATTGTCGGTATTTTATACCTTTCTTATACAAGTCCCTGGCTGGTATAAGTCCCTGGCTGGTATAAGTCCCTGGCTGGTATAAGTCCCTGGCTGGTATAAGTCCCTGGCTGGTATAAGTCCCTTTCTGGTATAAGTCCCTGGTTGGTATAAGTCCCTGGCTGGTATAAGTCCCTGGTTGGTATAAGTCCTTGGCTGGTATAAGTCCCTGGCTGGTATAAGTCCCTGGCTGGTATAAGTCCCTTTCTGGTATAAGTCCCTGGCTGGTATAAGTCCCTTTCTGGTATAAGTCCCTGGCTGGTATAAGTCCCTTTCTGGTATAAGTCCCTGGTTGGTATAAGTCCCTGGTTGGTATAAGTCCCTGGTTGGTATAAGTCCCTGGCTGGTATAAGTCCCTGGCTGGTATAAGTCCCTGGCTGGTATAAGGGTTACACGCAGCCTTAATGGTCGTCGTGTAGTGGAGAGACTTTAAATCTTATTAACAAACCAGCCACATGACTTCATCACTTAACATTATTAAAAAAATTATAGTCTGTATTAAAGCTAAATCCGCTTGTCTTAGAAAGTAAAAATGATATTGTCTTCGAGGTAATCAGAAAAGCTCTTTACTCAGTAAATATCTGAGATACAATCACCGTCAGAGGCATGAATTCCCTCTCCAATATCCGTGGCGCCCAAGACACTGTTGTGATAGCGGTAAATATTGGAGCGGCAAATGAAGCGAACACCTTACTGACAAGCCTCATGATAAACTACCGGGAGACAAAGGGAAAAACCAATAAAGGACAAAATGAAATTATTTGGCCGGGGAAAGGGGGGGGGGACGTTCAGTGGATGCCAAAGCCAGCAGGGGGCGCGGCCCCCTCATCCTCCCACGAGCTGTCGTTGGCACCAGTGGCCACCGATGCGGGAATGTAACCCAGGAACTATCGTTCGTATTTTCTTACGGATTTACCTTCCTCCCTTGGCCCATCCTTTCCTCTCCACCCTCTCTCCACCCGTCCTTCTTTCTCTCTAAGGAACATTCACCGTTCTCTCACAGTAACGCTCACCGTTCTCTCTCGGTTACACTCAATGTTCTCTCGGTAACACTCACCGTTCTCTCTCTCGGTAACACTCACCGTTCTCTCTCTCGGTAACACTCACCGTTCTCTCTCTCGGTAACACTCACCGTTCTCTCTCTCGGTAACACTCACCGTTCTCTCTCTCGGTAACACTCACCGTTCTCTCTCTCGGTAACACTCACCGTTCTCTCTCTCGGTAACACTCACCGTTCTCTCTCTCGGTAACACTCACCGTTCTCTCTCTCGGTAACACTCACCGTTCTCTCTCTCGGTAACACTCACCGTTCTCAGCACGGCAGTGTAAGGTGAGTGGGTCACCAACGGGGTATGGACCAATGACGCCGCTCACTTCAAGACCAGCTTGGCTCACCACCGACAGTCTCCGGGGCGGTACTGAGGAACGACAGACCACACAGCGTTACAAAATACACAGACAACTATTTCGCGGACAGAAGAGGGAATAATGTTCATCTGACACCTCGAAGCCTGGACAGTTTTCAGTAGTACTCCTGAAATCACTAGTGTTTATGGATAATTAAAGTGTAATGAGCACTCGTCAGTGCTCAATAATAACCCCACCCGAAGACAGACACTCAGGAGATTAATTGATACATATATTTCGACCCAATTCTGGGATCCTCTTCAGCAACTGAAGGGGTCGAAATATACATACCAATCAGTCTCCTGAGTTTCTGTCTTCATGTGAGTTGTTACTGAACATTAATGTTTATATTTAGTAAGTATTGGGGGAAGACATTGCGGTGGTGTTAGCATACTACTGGTCCTTACCAGACGCACCATGGCATGTATGACTACACACGCACCCTTCCTTGCTTAATAAGTATTTTAATGCAAGTTAAACAAGGAAGGGAGACTGAATTGCTAATACCAGAACACTTGTCTGTATACACGTTGTTAAGACAAAGATATAACTCATTTCTGTGCCATTAAATGTAAAGCAATATACAAGTTTGTATTACGTAAATAGTATCTTAGGCTACAACACGTACATACTTTTATATAGTTAATATTATAATTAAAATGTGTGAAAAGATAATTATCGACATGTGTTGGTGCCGTGTCCTGTGGAGAAAATATTCAAGCTGGTATGGTAACACTCGTATGTCAACACTGGTGTGGTAACACTTGTATGGTGACACTGATATAGGAACACTGGTATGGTGACACTGGTATGGTAACACTGGTATGGGAACACTAGTATGGTAAAACTGGTATGGTAATACTGGTATGGCAACACTGGTATGGTAACGCTGGTTTTGGGAACACTGGTATGGTAACACTGGTATGGTAACACTGATATGGGAACACTGGTATAGTAGCACTGGTATAGTAACACTGGTATGGTAACACTCGTTTGGGAACACTGGTATGATAACACTGGTTTGGGAATACTGGTATGGTAACTTGGTATGGTAACACTGGGATGGTAACAGTGGTATGGTAACACTGGTATGGTAACACTGGTACGGTAACACTGGTATGGTAACATTGGTATAGTAACACTGGTATGATAACACTAACAAACTGCTAAAACACGCGCGTGTGCACAAATTTAGTAAGGAAACGTTTCACCAAGATTGTCTTTTATTTTTAAAGTCACTTGTAGGGAAGAGTTTCTTTATACGATATTATACTGTGTGTTTACATGTGTCTTATGACACAAGTGGCCAACTTGTCTTCTCCCACAACCACCTCGTAACATACATCATAAGCATCTGTATTAAATAAATGACAGCCTCACTGACGTTTTTGGGGTGACTTAAAAAATCAAAGGTACAGAAAATTTATGGTAATTTCTGTAGAAAATATATAAAAATACAGACGTACCTACGACGTGCAGCTGAACGCGGACGTTCCTAGTTGGGTGGGATCGGAAGTCGACCCGGCACCTGTAGAGGTCGTGATCCGACGCCCGCACCGGGTGCAGCACCAAACCCGGGGGACGAGCTGAGAAGTCCAGGCGAGCACGGTTGCCCAGCGTCGCATCGTCCGACCAGTGGAGACCTCCCCGCACGGGTCCATTTCGACCGTCAATGCTGATGATGGAAGAAACGTAACATTGTGAGCCAGCTGAGTAAGCAAGCGGTTATATTTTGGGTTAGAATCACCATTTAGGTTAGATTCACTATTTATATATTTATAGATGTGGTTGTAAGAGTGAATGCGAGGGTCTTGGCAAGAGGTGTGGAGTTCAAAGATAAAGAATCAAACACAAAGTGGGAGTTGTCACAGTTGCTTTTTGCTGATGACAATGTGCTCTTGGGAGATTCTAAAGAGAAGTTGCAGAGGTTGGTGGATGAATTTGGTAGGGTGTGTAAAAGAAGAAAATTAAAAGTGAATACAGGAAAGAGTAAGGCTATGAGGATAACAAAAAGATCAGGTGACGAAAGATTGGATATCAGATTGGAGGGAGAGAGTATGGAGGAGGTGAATGTATTCAGATATTTGGGAGTGGAAGTGTCAGCAGATGGGTCTATGAAGGATGAGGTGAATCATAGAATTGATGAGGGGAAAAGGGTGAGTGGTGCACTTAGGAGTCTGTGGAGACAAAGAACTTTGTCCGTGGAAGCAAAGAGGGGAATGTATGAGAGTATAGTTTTACCAACGCTCTTATATGGGTGTGAAACATGGGTGATGAATGTTGCAGCGAGGAGAAGGCTGGAGGTAGTGGAGATGTTATGTCTGAGGGCAATGTGTGGTGTGAATATAATGCAGAGAATTCGTAGTTGGGAAGTTAGGAGGAGGTGCGGGATTGCCAAAACTGTTGTCCAGAGGTCTGAGGGAGGGTTGTTGAGGGGGTTCAGATATGTAGAGAGAATGGAACGAAGCAGAATGACTTCGAGAGTGTATAAATCTGTAGTGGAGGGAAGGTGGGGCAGGGGTCGGCCTAGGAAAGGTTGGAGGGAGGGGGTAAAGGAGGTTTTGTGTGCAAGGGGCTTGGACTTCCAGCAAGCATGCGTGAGCGTATTTAATAGGAGTGAATGGAGACAAATGGTTTTTAAAACTTGACATGCTATTGGAGGGTGAGCAAAGTAACATTTATGAAGGGGTTCAGGGAAACCGGCAGGCCGGACTTGAGTCCTGGAGATGGGAAGTACAGTACCTGCACTCTGAAGGAGGGGTGTTAATGTTGCAGTTTAAAAACTGTAGTGTAAAGCACCCTTCTGGCAAGACAGTGATGGAGTGAATGATGGTGAAAGTTTTTCTTTTTCGAGCCACCCTGCCTTGGTGGGAATCGGCCGATGTGTTAAAAAAAATCATCATTATTGCGCAGCTAGACTCATCTACATCGATATTTACACAAATTGTGATATATGGTTCAGAAAATCAACAAGTTGAAGAATGAGATACCTGTGCAATATTTTGGAATCTTTATTGAGGAAAAATTTCGCCACACGGTGGCTTCATCAATCCAATACAAAGAAGAAAGGTGAAAATGGAGGACTTTGAGGTAATCAGTCCTTCAGCATGGCACAAGTGTCTCATTCTTTATTTACAAAAGTTAAAAAATAAAACCGTGTATATGTAAGTAATGTGCATATCACAGTGGACGTTTCTCTCTCGTACATTGTTACTTCTGAAGACTTCTAGCCTTGGCTTCCAAATTTTGTACTGACGTCATATTATTAATGGTATACAATACCGACAGGTTCATGAATAAGATATATATGCAACACTTTGGTCTCTCTACTGCCAAAACGTTCCGCCTGCACACCAGACAGAATTTTTTGTCCAATACAGACAGTAGAAGTAATTTTGAGACACATCTTCAGTTTTCCAGAAAGAATAAATTAAACCCAGATATTTAAATACCTCGTGCCACTTCTGAGGTCTCTAATAAGTGAACGTTCATTCCCAGGTAAAGTGTTCATCAGCAGTTCACCTGAACACAACCAGTCACATCCAAACACTACATTTTTTAACAGTATTACACTGTCTAGTGAAAATTTTGAGTTATGTATACACAAATTTTATCCCTATATAAACCATAGTTCTTGGGTTAGTATAAAAAAGGATAGAAGAGCGTACGAGCAAGAATGTTTGACTGTGAAAAGTGACTACTGCAGTGACTGCTGTGCGAAGTGACTACTGCAGTGACTGCTGTGCGAAGTGACTACTGCAGTGACTGCTGTGAAAAGTGACTACTGCAGTGACTGCTGTGAAAAGTGACTACTGCAGTGACTGCTGTGCGAAGTGACTACTGCAGTGACTGCTGTGAGAAGTGACTACTGCAGTAACTACTGTGAGAAGTGGCTACTGCAGTGACTACTGTGAGAAGTGAGAGACTACGGAAGTGACTACTGTGAGAAGTGGCTACTGCAGTGACTACTGTGCGAAGTGATTACTGCAGTGACTGCTGTGAGAAGTGACTACTGCAGTAACTACTGTGAGAAGTGGCTACTGCACTGACTACTGTGAGAAGTGAGAGACTACGGAAGTGACTACTGTGAGAAGTGAGTAACTACTGCAGTGACTACTGTGAGAAGTGAGTAACTACTGCAGTGACTGCTGTGAGAAGTGACTACTGCAGTGATTGCTGTGAGAAGTGACTACTGCAGTGACTACTGTGAGAAATGAGTGACTACTGCAGTGACTACTGTGAGAAGTGACTACTGCAGTGACTGCTGTGAGAAGTGACTACTGCAGTGACTGCTGCGAGAAGTAACTGCTGCAGTGACTGCTGTGAGAAGTGACTACTGCAGTGACTGCTGTGAGAAGTGACTACTGCAGTGATTGCTGTGAGAAGTGACTACCGCAGTGACTGCTGTGAGAAGTGACTACTGCAGTAACTGCTGTGAGTAGTGACTATTGCAGTGTCTACTGCAGTGACTACTATGAGAACTGACTACTGCAGTGACTACTTTGAGAAGTGACTACTGTGAGAACTGACTACTGTGAGAAGTGAGTGACTACTGGAGTGACTACTGTGAGAAGTGAGTGACTACTGTGAGAAGTGACTACTGTGAGAAGTGAGTGACTACTGCAGTAACTACTGTGAGAAGTGAGTGACTACTGCATTTACTACTGTGAGAAGTGAGTGACTACTGCATTGACAACTGTGAGAAGTGAGTGACTACTGCATTTACTACTGTGAGAAGTGAGTGAGTGACTACTGCATTGACAACTGTGAGAAGTGAGGGACTACTGCAGTGACTACTGTGAAAAGTGAGTGACTGCTGAAGTGACTACAGTGAGAAGTGAGTGATTATAGCAGTGACTGTTGTGAGAAGTGAGTGACTACTGCATTGACTACTGTGAGAAATGACTACTGTGAGAAGTGAGTACTGCAGTAACTACTGTGACAAGTGACTACTGCATTGACTACCCTGAGAAGTGACTACAGGAATGACTACTGTGAGAAGTGAGTAACTACTGCAGTGACTACTGTAAGAAGTGACTATTGCAGTGATTAGTGTGAGAAGTGACTACTGCAGTGAATACTGTGAGAAGTGAATGGTTGTTGCAGTGACTACTGTGAGAAGTGAGTAACTACTGCAGTGACTGCTGTGAGAAGTGACTACTGCAGTGACTGCTGTGAGAAGTGACTACTGCAGTGACTGCTGTGAGAAGTGACTACTGCAGTAACTACTGTGAGAAGTGACTACTGCAGTGACTACTGTGAGAAGTGACTACCGTCAGAAGTGACTACTGCAGTGACTACTGTGAGAAATGAGTGACTACTGCAGTGACTGCTGTAAGAAGTGAGTGACTACGGCAGTGACTACTGTGAGAAGTGAGTGACTACTGCAGTGACTACTGTGAGAAGTGAGTGACTACTGCAGTGGCTACTGTGAGAAGTGAGTGATTATTGCAGTGACTACTGTGAGACGTGGGTGATTATAGCAGTGGCTACAGTGAGAAGTGAGTGACTATTGCAGTGACTACTGTGAGAAGTGACTACTGCAGTAACTAATGTGAGAAGTGACTACTGCAGTGACTACTGTGAGAAGTGACTACTGCAGTGACTTCGGTGAGAAGTGAGTAACTACTGCAGTGACTACTGAGAGAAGTGACTACTGCAGTGACTACTGTGAGAAGTGAGTAATTACTGCGGTGACTACTGTGAGAAGTGAATACTGCAGTGACTACTGTGAGAAATGTGTAACTACTACAGTGACTACTGTGAGAAGTGACAACTGCAGTTACTACTGTGAGAAGTGAGTAACTACTGCAGTGACTACTGCAGTGACTACTGTGAGAAGTGAGTAACTACTGCAGTGACTACTTTGAGAAGTGAATACTGCAGTGACTACTGTGAGAAGTGTGTAACTACTACAGTGACTACTGTGAGAAGTGACTACTGCAGTTACTACTGTGAGAAGTGAGTAACTACTGCAGTGACTACTGCAGTGACTACTGTGAGAAGTGAGTGACTGCTGCAGTGACTACTGTAAGTAGTGAGTGACTGCTGCATTGACTACTGCAGTGACTACTGTGAGACGCGAGTAACTACTGCAGTGACTACTGTGAGACGCGAGTAACTACTGCAGTGACTACTGTGAGACGCGAGTAACTACTGCAGTGACTACTGTGAGACGCGAGTAACTACTGCAGTGACTACTGTGAGACGCGAGTAACTACTGCAGTGACTACTGTGGGAAGTGACTACTGCAGTGACTACTGTAAGTAGTGAGTGACAGCTGCATTGGCTACTGCATTGACTACTGCACTGACTACTGCAGTGACTACTGCATTGACTACTGCATTGACTACTGCATTGACTACTGCAGTGACTACTGTAAGTAGTGAGTGACTGCTGCATTGGCTACTGCATTGACTACTGCACTGACTACTGCAGTGACTACTGCAGTGACTACTGCAGTGACTACTGCAGTGACTACTGCATTGACTACTGCAGTGACTACTGTAAGTAGTGAGTGACTGCTGCATTGGCTACTGCATTGACTACTGCAGTGACTACTGCAGTGACTACTGCAGTGACTACTGTAAGTAGTGAGTGACTGCTGCATTGGCTACTGCATTGACTACTGCAGTGACTACTGCATTGACTACTGCAGTGACTACTGTAAGTAGTGAGTGACTGCTGCATTGGCTACTGCATTGACTACTGCAGTGACTACTGCAGTGACTACTGTAAGTAGTGAGTGACTGCTGCATTGGCTACTGCATTGACTACTGCACTGACTACTGCAGTGACTACTGCAGTGACTACTGCAGTGACTACTGCAGTGACTACTGCATTGACTACTGCAATGACTACTGCAAAAAAGGGAATTAGAAAAGCAAAAAGAGATTATGAGGTTAAAGTTGCAAGACAATCGAAGACTAACCCAAAAGGATTCTTTCGGGTATACAGAAGTAAGATCAGGGACAAGATAGGCCCACTCAAAAGTTCCTCGGGTCAGCTCACTGACAGTGATAAGGAAATGTGTAGAATTTTTAACACATACTTCCTCTCAGTTTTTACACAAGAGGATACCAGCGATATTCCAGTAATGATAAATTATGTAGAACAGGACGATAATAAACTGTGCACTATTAGGGTCACAAGTGACATGGTCCTTAGGCAAATAGATAAATTAAAACCTAACAAATCCCCAGGCCCTGATGAACTGTATGCAAGGGTTCACATACAGTGTTATCATCAAGCACCAGCCTGCCACATACAGTGTCATCATCAAGCACCAGCCTGCCACATACAGTGTCATCATCAAGCACCAGCCTGCCACATACAGTGTCATCATCAAGCACCAGCGTGCCACATACAGTGTCATCATCAAGCACCAGCCTGCCACATGTAGAACTAGTCTCCTGTCAATGTCATTATTGTTAATTGATGTATGTGCTGGACTTCATAAAAAGGGAGACCTGGAAGTCTTTGGTTTGTGCAATATTTAAATACTTGTTAATGAATGTTATATGACTCCTAGTATCTACTTTGTCAGTGAGGATTTAAAGTTTTTGACTAGTTTACCATAAAACATCACTCCTCTAGTATTTCATTGTGCTAGTAGTCCGCCACAAAACACCACTCCTTAAGTATTTTCATTGTGCTAGTAGCCCGCCACAAAACACCACTCCTTAAGTATTTTTATTGTGCTAGTAGATCGCCACAAAACACCACTCCTTAAGTATTTTTATTGTGCTAGTAGCCCGCCACAAAACACCACTATTTAAGTATTTTTATTGTGCTAGTAGTCCGCCACAAAACACCACTCCTTAAGTATTTTTATTGTGCTAGTAGCCAGCCACAAACACCACTATTTAAGTATTTTTATTGTGCTAGTAGCCAGTCACTTTCAGCTGTGTAATGCAGTGTAAAGTAGTATTATTGTGATATAGTTAACAGACTTTAAAGGCTGTTGCAGTACCCACTGTTGCTTGTTGAAATGAACCCTGAGTTTACACAGTGGCTCACCGGGTCTCGAGGTTCTTACATATGATGCAACTGAATATCACTGAATATACTCATTATTCTTAATGGTAGTTTAGCATGATGGTCGTGTACCAAGGTGTGAATAGAGTGGCATGTCGTTACCAGCTGTTTTTCGCATATCGTGACTGCTTAATACGATGACGTTAGTCACGTTTGCTAAGGGTCAGTTAACATTATAGGACGTATAGCAAAGTTATACGAATCAGTCTGAGTCAAACTTTTTAAATATCCTATTCATTGTGTTTTTATAACTCTCTCTTTCTCTCTCTCTCTCTCTCTCTCTCTCTCTCTCTCTCTCTCTCTCTCTCTCTCTCTCTCTCTCTCTCTCTCTCTCTCTCTCTCTCTCTCTCTCTCTCTCTCTCTCTCTCTCTCTCTCTCTCTCTCTCTCTCTCTCTCTCTCTCCCTCTCTCTCTGTCTCTCTCTCTCCCTAACACTCTAATATCCACCTCTCTTACAGCCATTATTACATCATACATCACTGTCTAAAGTCAAATTTTATTGTATTGTCTCCCCCCTCTCCCCCCACCTACACACTAAAACCTAAAAAAAAAAAAAATTCCCGTTAAAAAAATTTTTTTTACTCTCAACAACTTACCACTTATTCCATACATTTGCCACGCTATCCACATAGCTTCACTAGTGACCCTATTTTACAGAGTCACAATTACAACGAACAATTCTGCTCACGTATATACTTCAAATGTAAACAGGTGATCCACACCTCCCCTCCCCGTCCTAAATGCCCCTTGTTTCTCTGCAATCATGCTATCTGTTTTTCCATTACTCTTTCAATAATAATCCTGCCATGCATTTTTCCTGGTATTCTCGAGAGACAAGAGAGTGTAAGAGGGGCTGTTGAGATAGTTTAGTAATCTAGAATGGAGGGAGCAGGATAGATTGATCAAGCGGGTGTATAAATGTAGGGTGGATGGTAAATGCTGTAGGGGACGTCCACAAAGAGCTCTTTTGATTCCATTTTTATTTTTTATAAAATGGTAACAGATTTGAAAGTGTAATTTTCTACATGTGTTAGATGAACTGTTTATACAGTTTCATGGGTTTGTAAAGTGCAACTTCAACATGCGCACCGCTAGTGGCCCGGAGCAGATCTAATCAACGCAACAATTTGTATCAGTATTGGCCAATATATCCGGTTTGACCTTTCTAATGTCATCATTTATTCTAGCACAGATTGTTATAATGTCAGCTACGTGTATTTGTAAAGAAATCCTTCACAAACCTCCACAAAAAGTCTACGGATATAAAGTGAGAGGAGTGTGGGGAGGCCATGTGATGAGGCCATGTGATGAGGCCATCACGCTTGATCCATCTACCAAGAAATATATTTCACAATAATTGCGCTATCGTATGCAGAATTTTTTTAATTTTATTTTTAAAAACGAAAACTGTCACCTTGGATGATTCGATCTCTTGACAATACGAATTATGGTGGTGGCTGCCACGACCTGGCCAGTACGACTGTGTGCTGCCACGACCTGGCCAGTACGACTGTGTGCTGCCACGACCTGGCCAGTACGACTGTGTGCTGCCACGACCTGGCCAGTACGACTGTGTGCTGCCACGACCTGGCCAGTACGACTGTGTGCTGCCACGACCTGGCCAGTACGACTGTGTGCTGCCACGACCTGGCCAGTACGACTGTGTGCTGCCACGACCTGGCCAGTACGACTGTGTGCTGCCACAACCTGGCCAGTACGACTGTGTGCTGCCACGACCTGGCCAGTACGACTGTGTGCTGCCACGACCTGGCCAGTACGACTGTGTGCTGCCACAACCTGGCCAGTACGACTGTGTGCTGCCACGACCTGGCCAGTACGACTGTGTGCTGCCACGACCTGGCCAGTACGACTGTGTGCTGCCACAACCTGGCCAGTACGACTGTGTGTTGCCACAACCTGGCCAGTACGACTGTGTGCTGCCACAACCTGGCCAGTACGACTGTGTGTTGCCACATCCTGGCCGGTACGACTGTGTGTTGCCAAAACCTGGCCGGTACGACTGTGTGTTGCCACAACCTGGCCAGTACGACTGTGTGTTGCCACAACCTGGCCAGTACGAATGTGTGCTGCCACAACCTGGCCAGTACGACTGTGTGTTGCCACAACCTGGCCAGTACGACTGTGTGTTGCCACAACCTGGCCAGTACGACTGTGTGTTGCCACAACCTGGCCAGTACGACTGTGTTGCCACAACCTGGCCAGTACGACTGTGTGTTGCCACAACCTGGCCAGTACGACTGTGTGTTGCCACAACCTGGCCAGTACGACTGTGTTGCCACAACCTGGCCAGTACGACTGTGTGTTGCCACAACCTGGCCAGTACGACTGTGTGTTGTCACAACCTGGCCAGTACGACTGTGTGTTGCCACAACCTGGCCAATACGACTGTGTGTTGCCACAACCTGGCCAGTACGACTGTGTGTTGCCACAACCTGGCCAGTACGACTGTGTGTTGCCACAACCTGGCCAGTACGACTGTGTGTTCCACAACCTGGCCAGTACGACTGTGTGTTGCCACAACCTGGCCAGTACGACTGTGTTGCCACAACCTGGCCAGTACGACTGTGTGTTGCCACAACCTGGCCAGTACGAATGTGTATTGCCACAACCTGGCCAGTACGACTGTGTGTTGCCACAACCTGGCCAGTACGACTGTGTGTTGCCACAACCTGGCCAGTACGACTGTGTGTTGCCACAACCTGGCCAGTACGACTGTGTGTTGCCACAACCTGGCCAGTACGACTGTGTGTTGCCACAACCTGGCCAGTACGACTGTGTGTTGCCACAACCAGGCCAGTACGACTGTGTGCTGCCACAACCTGGCCAGTACGACTGTGTGTTGCCACAACCTGGCCAGTACGACTGTGTTACCACAACCTGGCCAGTACGACTGTGTGTTGCCACAACCTGGCCAGTACGACTGTGTGTTGCCACAACCAGGCCAGTACGACTGTGTGCTGCCACAACCTGGCCAGTACGACTGTGTGTTGCCACAACCTGGCCAGTACGACTGTGTTGCCACAACCTGGCCAGTACGACTGTGTGTTGCCACAACCTGGCCAGTACGACTGTGTGTTGCCACAACCTGGCCAGTACAACTGTGTGTTGCCACAACCTGGCCAGTACGACTGTGTGTTGCCACAACCTGGCCAGTACAACTGTTTGGTGCCACAACCTGGCCAGTACAACTGTGTGGTGCCACAACCTGGCCAGTACGACTGTGTGCTGCCACAACCTGGCCAGTACGACTGTGTGTTGCCACAACCTGGCCAGTACGACTGTGTGTTGCCACAACCTGGCCAGTACAACTGTGTGTTGCCACAACCTGGCCAGTACGACTGTGTGTTGCCACAACCTGGCCAGTACAACTGTGTGGTGCCACAACCTGGCCAGTACAACTGTGTGGTGCCACAACCTGGCCAGTACAACTGTGTGTTGACACAACCTGGCCAGTACGACTGTGTGGTGCCACAACCTGGCCAGTACAACTGTGTGGTGCCACAACCTGGCCAGTACAACTGTGTGTTGCCACAACCTGGCCAGTACGACTGTGTGGTGCCACAACCTGGCCAGTACAACTGTGTGGTGCCACAACCTGGCCAGTACGACTGTGTGGTGCCACAACCTGGCCAGTACAACTGTGTGGTGCCACAACCTGGCCAGTACAACTGTGTGGTGCCACAACCTGGCCAGTACGACTGTGTGCTGCCACAACCTGGCCAGTACAACTGTGTGGTGCCACAACCTGGCCAGTACGACTGTGTGGTGCCACAACCTGGCCAGTACAACTGTGTGGTGCCACAACCTGGCCAGTACAACTGTGTGGTGCGACAACCTGGCCAGTACGACTGTGTGTTGCCACAACCTGGCCAGTACGACTGTGTGTTGCCACAACCTGGCCAGTACGACTGTGTGGTGCCACAACCTGGCCAGTACGACTGTGTGTTGCCACAACCTGGCCAGTACGACTGTGTGTTGCCACAACCTGGCCAGTACGACTGTGTTGCCACAACCTGGCCAGTACGACTGTGTTGCCACAACCTGGCCAGTACGACTGTGTTGCCACAACCTGGCCAGTACGACTGTGTTGCCACAACCTGGCCAGTACGACTGTGTTGCCACAACCTGGCCAGTACGACTGTGTTGCCACAACCTGGCCAGTACGACTGTGTTGCCACAAC
>NC_069425.1:24423824-24426324 GCF_026875155.1 Cherax quadricarinatus
CCTGTTATGTGTGCCTGATCCTCTAGCTTTTGCAGTAACCTCTTGTGAGGAACTGTGTCGTAGGCCTTCTTGCAGTCCAAAAATATGCAGTCGATCCACCCCTCTCTCTCTTGTCTTACTTCTGTCACCTTGTCATAAAACTCTAGTAGGTTTGTGACACAGGATTTTCCTTCCCTGAAACCGTGCTGGTTGTCAATTATACACTTGTTTCTTTCCAGGTGCTCCACCACTCTCCTCCTGATGATCTTCTCCATGACCTTGCATACTATACACGTTAGTGATACAGATCTATAGTTTAGTGCCTCATCTCTGTCTTCCTTTTTAAAAATTGGGTCTACATTTGCCATTTTCCATAGCTCAGGGAGTTGCCCAGTTTCAAATGATGTGTTGAAGATCTTTGTTAATGTCTCACACAATATCTCTTCTCCCTCTTTAAGGACCCATGGAGAGATGTTGTCTGGTCCCACCGCCTTTGAGGTGTCAAGTTCGCATAGCAGCTTCTTCACCTCCTCCTTGGTTATATGTACCTCATCCAGCACTTGCTGGTGTGCCCCCCTGTTCTGATTTCCTGGAGTCCTACTGGTTTCCACTGTAAATACCTCTTTAAATCTTGTGTTGAGTTCCAGACATACCTCTCGGTCGTTTCTTGAGAATTCCCCATCACCCTTCCTCAGTCTGATTACCTGGTCCTTGACTGTTGTTTTCCTCCTGATGTGGCTGTACAACAGCTGAAGGTCAGTCTTTACTTTTGATGCTATGTCATTTTCATATTGTCTCTGAGCCTCCCTTCTTATCTGTGCATATTCGTTTCTGGCTCTTCGGCTAATCTCTTTATTTTCCTGAGTTCTCTGTCTTCTGTACCTTTTCCATTCTCTAGTACACCTAGGTTTTGCCTCCCTACACCTTTGGGTGAACCAAGGACTCGTTCTGTTCTTCCCATTATTTCTGTTTCCCTTGGGAACAAACCTCTCCTCTGCCTCCTTGCATTTTGTTGTCACATAGTCCATCATTTCTTGTACTGGTTTTCCTGTCAGTTCCCTCTCCCACTGAATGTCTTGAAGGAAGTTCCTCATGCCTGAGCAGTTCCCCCTTTTGTAGTTTGGTTTTTCCCACCCTATTCCTGCTACTCTCTCCACTTGGAGCTCAACTATGTAGTCAAAGCACAGAACCACATGATCACTAGCTCCCAGGGGCCTTTCATACATGATACCCTCTATGTCCGAACAACTCAAGGTGAATACAAGGTCCAGTCTTGCTGGTTCATCCTCTCCTCTCTCTCTTGTAGTGTCTCTAACATGTTGATGCATGAGGTTTTCCAGTACCACATCCATCATCTTGGCTCTCCATGTTTCGGGACCCCCATGGGGCTCCGGGTTTTCCCAGTCAATCTCCTTGTGATTGAAATCACCCATAAGTAGTAACTTTGCTCCCCCCATTTGTGCTCTCCTGGCCACCTCGGCTAGTGTGTCGATCATTGCTCTGTTGCTCTCATCATATTCTTCTCTTGGCCTCCTGCAGTTCTGTGGTGGGTTGTACATTACTGCAATTATCACCTTATGTCCCTCAGACTGGATTGTTCCTACTAAGTATTCCCTTTCGCCCGTGCCATCTATTCCTTCCATTTTGTCAAAACCCCACTGGTTTTTAATGAGCAGTGCAACTCCTCCTCCCCCTCTCCTCCCTCTGTCTTTCCTTAGGATTTGATATCCGGATGGAAAGATTGAATCTGTTATTATTCTGGTGAGTTTTGTTTCTGTGAGTGCTATTATGTCTGGGGATGTCTCCTTGATTCTTTCGTGCCACTCCTCATACTTGTTTGTTATTCCATCTGCATTTGTATACCACACCTTCAACTTCTTTTCTAAGACTGTGGTCTGGGAGGTGTATTGAGGTTGGGGAAGTGGGAGACCTGGTAAGGAACTATGGGTTGTTGCTGTGGCGGTGGAGTTTGTAATGTAGTGGGTGGGGGCATTGGATGTGGCATGGATGTTTTGATTTAGATTGTTTGGTTGCTCTGGGGTTGACCTGGTTGGGAGGCTTCTATAGGAAGTTGTGAGGGAGGCTGTATTTGATCTTCCTCGGTCTGGGATCTCCTGTCTGTCTTCTCCATCCCCTCTCTTTCCTCCTTTCGCCTTTGTACCATCTCTCTCAGTTTCTGCCTTTCTTCTTGTGTTCTGTCGCGGTGGAGATACACTTTCCTGTATGCCGGCATGTCCCTTAATCGTGCTTTCTCCTGCAGGATCCTGTTCCGAGTCGCTTCTGCCTTGAAGGTCACTTTCACTGGCCGGGTTCTATTTTTTACAAAACCCCCTATTCTCCGAAAATTTTCCAGCTGGGTCATATCGTCTTCTCCTATTGCTTTCATGATGCTTTCAATTGCTTTTTTTCCCCTTGTTTTCTTGCTTCATATGTTTCCCCTTCAACTTCCTGGAGCCCATACACAAAGACTGACCTCACCCTTTCATTCTCCCACTGCATATCACTGTGTATCCCCTCATGT
>NC_069425.1:24431324-24433824 GCF_026875155.1 Cherax quadricarinatus
GGGGGGGGTTCTTGATGTTGATGAAGGGCTCTTGATCAAAGGAATCATCTGTCCTCCCCTTCCTTGCATCTAATCCGATTGCCTTCCATTCCCAAGGCACTGTATGACCCATACGGGTTTAGAATATCCCACTAAGTGTAATGATAAAATAATAATAAAGAACATCATTCACGACACTATATACGACAAATGTCCGACTATCTTGGAGTACGCAGCACCAGCATGGAACCCACACCTGATAAAGCAGGTTAAAAAACTGGAGAAAGTGCAGAGGTATGAAACGAGACTAGTCCCAGAGCCAGAGGGGTATGAGTTACGAGGAGAAATGGAATCGGATGACCTTAAAGGATTGAAGAATCAGGGAAGACATGATAACTTAAAAATAATCAGAGGATGTGACTAGGTAGACCATTGGAGAGGCGGGGAACGGGTACACGAGGGCACAGTTGGAAGTTAAAAATACAGATGGGACATAGGAATGTCAGAAAGAATTTCTTCAGCCTTAGGGTGGTCAGGAAGTGTAGTGATCTGGAAATTAGTAGTATTAGAGGCAGACTCCATACATAGTTTTAAGAATAGGTATGACAGGGCCCATAAGTTTAGGAGTTTAGGGGTGAATCCAGTAAGAAATTAAATAGCAGGACCAGAAGCAGAGACTCAACTCCTGCAACCACTATTATGTAAGAACACACGCACACAAATACACACACGCACACACACACACACACACACACACACACACACACACACACACACACACACACACACACACACACACACACACACACACACACACACATACACACACAAACAAATAAACAAACAAACACGACCCCTGCAAACACAACTAGGGAAGTACAAACAAACACACAAAGGAGGATCAGGTAAAGCACTCAACTGGACAACAGATGTATCGACCCAGTGTTCACGAAGGCTAAATGAGGCCTCTGTCGTGTGTTTGCCGTCTTCCTTGCTCCAGAGAATTGTGGTAGCCTGGCCCAGAGAATTGTGGTAGTCTGCGAGTGCTGCTTTAGCAAGCTCCCATTTCAATCTCTTCGAATACATCCACTCCAGCAAACTACTAGCCCATCACCATGCTGTTCGGTGTTATAGTACCTGTTCGTGAGCACCATCTCTCTCTCTCTCTCTCTCTCTGTCTCTGTCTGTCTCTCTCTCTCTCTCTGTCTCTGTCTGTCTCTCTCTCTCTCTCTTTCTCTCTCTCATCAGATTCTGCTGTCCAACATCTCCTGCATGATAGGAAGCCGTTCTACTGTCATCGTTCTCTGTTATAACTTCCATGAAAAGAATTTTCTTCGCTGTCGTCATCTTATGATATATTGCATTAATTCCAGAGCTGAGCGCTTCACTCCCTGTTCTCATCCAGTCATGCAGTAATCATACTGGTTTCAGACACTTTGAATCGGCTGTTCATCCAAGAAAAATGTCAGGTGGATGTATGTGTTTTGTATGTATGGCTGTGTATGTATGGTGTATGTGTGAATTCGAATAGTGTTTGTTTATAAGTGTGTGTATGCGAGTGTGTGATGTATAGATATAACTGACAGGTAACAGCGCAGCTGTCTGATAAACAGCTATATATCACAGCTGTATAAATATCCATACACAAGTGTCAGTAATTGGGATTTCCTGAATTTAAATCTACGGAAACAGAAACCCAATTTTTTTTCCCAGAGAGAATGTTTTCAGCTCCATTTTTTCTTCCTTTAGAGTCATCCCTCAAAGGCAGTTCGTAAATTTTTTGTATTAGTTTAAAAATTGCGAGTAACATTGGCCAGGAGTTTTAATTACTTCCTCGGGCAGAATTTTAGGTTGATGAGAGAGAGACAAGAGTGAACGAGGCGGAGGATCTCACTTGTTGATGAGATGTGACAAGGAACACGACATAAGGGACCTCCTTCAGTGAGGGGACACAAGATCCTTCAGTGAGGGGACACAAGATCCTTCAGTGAGGGGACACAAGATCCTTCAGTGAGGGGACACAAGACCCTTCAGTGAGGGGACACAAGATCCTTCAGTGAGGGGACACAAGATCCTTCAGTGAGGGGACACAAGATCCTTCAGTGAGGGGACACAAGATCCTTCAGTGAGGGGACACAAGATCCTTCAGTGAGGGGACACAAGACCCTTCAGTGAGGGGACACAAGATCCTTCAGTGAGGGGACACAAGATCCTTCAGTGAGGGGACACAAGATCCTTCAGTGAGGGGACACAAGATCCTTCAGTGAGGGGACACAAGATCCTTCAGTGAGGGGACACAAGATCCTTCAGTGAGGGGACACAAGATCCTTCAGTGAGGGGACACAAGATCCTTCAGTGAGGGGACACAAGATCCTTCAGTGAGGGGACACAAGATCCTTCAGTGACGGGACACAAGATCCTTCAGTGAGGGGACACAAGATCCTTCAGTGAGGGGACACAAGATCCTTCAGTGAGGGGACACAAGATCCTTCAGTGAGGGACACAAGATCCTTCAGTGAGG
>NC_069425.1:24438824-24443824 GCF_026875155.1 Cherax quadricarinatus
GAACGTAATTTTTTAAACGCATAAGACTACAGTGGGAACCAAAGATGGGGTACATTTACAATACATATGTAGTAACATACGTGGGAAATAAGGACTTTTTTACATAAACTATGCACACACACTAGGTGAGAACAGAATCTGCTGTTAGGCACTTGAATAGCTGTAGCACACACACACACACACACACACACACACCACACACACACCACACACACACACACACACACACACACATTCACACTCACATACAGACACACACATCACAACATATCAGGATTTCACCCCTTCCTGTGAAGTGACCCTCTAACGAGTCTAACCCTTCCTTTCCCCCCCTATCTCTCTCCCTCTCCTCTCCTCTCTCCTCTCTCTCTCTCTCTCCCCTCTCTCTCCTCTCTCTCTCTCTCTCCCCTCTCTCTCTTCTCTCTCTCTCTCTTCTCTCTCTTCCTCTCTCTCTCTCTCTCCCCCTCTCCCTTTCTCTCATCCTCTCTCTCTTCTTCTCTCTCTTCCTCTCTCTCTTCCTCTCACTCTTTCTCTCTCTCTTCCTCTCTCTCTCCCTCTCCCTCTCTCTCTTCCTCTCTTACTCTCTCTCTTCCTCTTCTTTTCTCTCTCTCTCTCTTCCCTTGTCACTCCCCCCTCTCTCTTACCTTTTCCCTCTCTCTCACTTTCTTCCCCTTTTTCCCTTCTTTTCCCCTCCTTCTACCCTCCCCTTCTCTCTCTTTCTCCCTCTCTCCCCCACTCTCTCCCCTTTTTTCTTTTTCTCTTTCTCTCTTCTCTCTTTCACTAAAAAAAATGGTTGGGACTTGCGGGAAATTTCAGGGATCAGATGACAATGGTACTGTGTAGGGAGGAATGGATGGAGGAGCAGGGAAAAAGGTTTAGAGCAAGAATGGGAGAGAAAAATTAGGAGAGCTTTCTGAAAAAATGGAGAAAGAGCTCTCTGTGAAAGGGGAAAAAGAGGTTGGAGAAGGAGACAAAGAATTGGAAAAGGCACAAGTCGAACTGCAGTAGCCGGGAAAAAGGTCCTAGAATTTGAGGTAAACAGGCTGAAGCAAGTCTCAGGGGTAGTGACCAGAGAAGACACACCATACGAAGCTGAGAGGCTGAACAGGAAGGAAGGAGATATGAATTATGCTAAGATCATATCAGCCTGCAAAGAAGGGCCAGGGAGTGGAAGGAAGAGTAGATGGTGCAGATGGAGAGGGAGATAGGTCGAATGCTGAGGCACAAAAATGCTACCAAGAGCCACTGGAAAAATCAAGGGAGAAATGACCACATACAGACAGGAACCAGAGTCACAGGGGGAGAGGCAATGGGAGGAGGAAAGGGCAAATCAGTGATTATCCAGGGGCTTTGGGAGAGAGAGGAAAGGACACACACTGAAAGACGGCAGGAAGGAAAAAGGAGATTGAGAAAATCATCACGGAAATAGGGAGAAGACATGGATGAGATTGTAATTTTTCAGAGAATAGGGGGTATTTGAAGGGGAGAAACCGACTGATCAAGCTGATTCTCAGGACAGAAACATGTGGAACAGGATCCTCCAAGAGAAACCCAAACGGTGAAAAGTCGGAAGAGCACAAGAGGGTGTTCCTAGACAGAGACAGAAACAAACAGAGAGACAGCAGCTGAGGGAGAGACAAAAAGCGAAAGGAGCTAGGAAAGGAGACAAGGATGGAAACAGCAGAGGTCAGTAAAAGCAGAACAGAGCAGCAAGGGCAAGCACACACCCCAACTACCTCAGAACCCCACAACCTATCACACCATCTCAAACACACAATACAATCCATACCCACAGATTCCACCCAAACCCCAACCATAGAAACCCACAGTATGCTACCAGGTCTCCCACCCCCACAGGCCCCCAAACCACAGTGTTGGAAAGGAAACTGAAGGTATGGTACACAAATGCTGATGAAATAACAAACAAGTGGGGAGGAGTGGCACGAAAGATTTAAAGAGGCATCACCAGACATCATAGCGATTTACAGAAAAACCCAAACTTACAGGTATGATAACGATGCCATCTTTCCAGTGGATACCAGATCCTGAGAAAGACAGAAGGAACAGGGGTGGAGGAGTGGCATTGCTGATCAAACACCGATGGAATTTTGATGAGCTGAGAGAGGAGACAGCAGAGAAGAAAGTGATTACATAGCGGGAACCTCACTCTGGAGGTCCCAAGGTGGTAATAGCAGTGATGTATAACCCACCACAGAACAGCAGGAGGCCCAAAGGGAAGAGTATGACGAGAGCAATAGAGCGATGGTTTTACACACTGGCTTTCAGTGGCCAGAAGAGCTCATGCATGCAGGGCAAAGCTCCTGATCATGGGCGACTTTAACCACAAGGAGATCGAATGGGGAACTTGGAGCCACATGGGGGCCAAGATACTGGAGGGCTAAGGATGATGGAGGTGGTTTCTGGAAAACTTCATGTACCAACACGTAAGGGACACTACAAGAAAGAGGGAGGATGAACCAGCAAGACTGGACTTAGTATTCACCTTGAGTAGTGCTGACATTGAGGCATCACATATGAAAGACCCCTTGGGGCCAGCGATCATGTGGTTTTGAGCTTCGAATACACAGTAGAGCTACAAGTTTGGGGGGGAAGCAGGAAGGCCAGGTCAAATGAAACCCAAAATACAGGAAAGGGGGCTACCAGGAATGAGGAACTTCCTGAGCAGGGTTCAGTGGGGGCAGAGAACTGGGAGGGAAGCCAGTTAATGAGATATGGAATATGTTAGCAACAATGTGCAAGGAGGCTGAGGAGAGGTTTGTACCCAAGGGTAACAGGCATAATGAAAAAGCCCGGATGAGCCCATGGTTCACCAAAGATGCAAAGGGGCAAAAACCAAGTGTGCCTAGGAATGGAAGAAATATAGAAAAGGGAAAGGACCCCAGGAGAATAAGGAGAGGAGTCGTAGAGCCAGAAACGAATATGCACAGATAAGAAGGGGGGCCCAATGTCAATATGAAAACGACATAGCAGCAAAAGCCAAATCTGACCCAAAACTGTTATACAGCCACATCAGGAAGAAAACAACAGTCAAGGACCAGGTAATCAGGCTAAGGAAAGGGAAAGGGGGAGAGACAACAAAAATGACCCTGAAGTATGTGGGAAACTCAACAAGAGATTCAAAGAAATGTTCACAGAGGAGACAGAAGGGGCTCCTGAAAGACGGAGAGGTGGGTTACACCACCATGTGCTGGGGCACAGTCCACACAACCGAGGAAGAAGTGAAGAGGCTTCTGAGTGAGCTAGATACCTCAAAGGCAATGGGGCCAGATAACATCTCTCCATGGGTCCTGAGAGAGGGAGCAGAGGCCTATGTGTACCCCTAACAACAATTTTCAATACACTATCGAAACAGGGAGATTGCCCGAGGCATGGAAAACAGCCCAAAAGAGTCCCAATCTTAAAAATGGAGACAGACATGAAGCACTAAACTACAGACCAGTGTCACTGACATGTATAGCATGCAAAATCATGGAAAAGATTTTTCAGGAGAAGAATGGTGGAACATTTTAGAAAGAATGATCTCATCACCAACAGCCAACATGGTTTTAGAGACGGAAATCCCGTGTCACAAACCTACTGGAGTTCTATGACTGGTTTACAGCAGTAAGACAAAGAGAGAGAGGGGTGGGTGGATTGCATTTCTTGGACTGCAAGAAGGCGTTTGACACAGTTTCCACACAAGAGATTATGCAAAAACTGGAGGCCAAGCAGGGATAACAGGAAGGCACTGCAAAGGATCAGGAAATACTTGTCAGGAAGAGAGCAGCGAGTAATGGGTTTCGTGGCGAGGTGTCGAGTGGGCACCTGTGACCAGCGGGGGCCCACAGGGGGCAGTCCTAGGACCAGTGCTGTTTCTGGATTTGTGAACGACATGACGGAAGGAATAAACTCCGAGGGGTCCTGTTTGCAGATGACGTGAAGTTGATGAGAAGAGTTCATTCGATCGAAGACCCAGCAGAAATACAAAGGGATCTGGACAGGCTGCAGACCTGGGCCAGAACTGGCTCCTGGAGTTCAATCCCCCCCAAGTGCAAAGTCATGAGGAATGGGGAAGGGGAAAGAAGACCGCAGACGGAGTAACAGTCTAGGGGCCAGAGACTACAAACATCACTCAAGGGAAAAAAATCTTGGGGTGAGTATAACACCCGGCACATCTCCTGAAGCGCACATCAACCAAATAATTGTTGCAGCATATGGGCGCCTGGCAAACCTCAAACAGCATTGCGACATCTTAATAAGAATCGTTCAGGACCCTGTACACCGTGCACGTTAGGCCCATATTTGGGGTATGCGCACCAGTTTGGAACCCACACCTAGCCAAGCATGTAAAAACTAGAGAAAGTGAAAAGGTTTGCAACAAGACCCAGTCCCAGAGTTAAGAGGTATGTCTTATGAGGAGAGGTTTAAAGGGAAATCAACCTGACGACACTGGAGGACAGGAGATACGGGGGACATGATAACGACTTTAAAAAAAACTGAGAGGAATTGACAAGGTGGACAAAGACAGGATGTTCCAGAGACTGGACAAGCAACACACAGTTGGAGCAGAAGACACAGATGAATCAAAAAGATGTTAGGAAGTATTTCTTCAGCCACAGAGTGTCAGGGAAATGGAATAGTTTGGGAAGCGATGTAGTGGAGGCAGGATCCATACATAGCTTTAAGCAGAGGTACGATAAAGCTCATGGTTCAGGGAGAGTGACTAGTAGCGACCAGTGAAGAGGCGGGGCCAGGAGCTTGGAATCGACCCCTGCAACTCAACTAGGTGAGTACAACTAGGTGATTTCACACATACGCACACCAAAAACATACACACACACACACATACACACACACTACACACACACACACACACACCACACACAACACACACATACATACACACACATACACACACATACACACACACACACACACACACACACACCACACACACACACACACACACACACACACACACACACACACACATACACACA
>NC_069425.1:24446324-24468824 GCF_026875155.1 Cherax quadricarinatus
GTTTTGTTCGCTGGCCAGTGTTCGGTCTGTAAATATTATTTCCATTGTAGCGCCATGAGGTAAATTTCTGTTGGCATACCCATACGGGTGTACTAACTCAGCGTGGATGGTGGAGGCTTGAACCTTCGTCCTCTAATCGAGGTTAGGCTCTGACCAGCCAGGTTATTGGTAATCACACTGCGACAAGAGTGCAGATGCTTGAATAATATAGGTGATGGATGCTGTGACATCCATCAGAGCACAAACACCCCGAGTAACACCATCTTGACATAACACACTGGAGTGTATGCATGTGTGATAAATAGTTAGATGGAGAGAGAGAGAGAGAGAGAGAGAGAGAGAGAGAGAGAGAGAGAGAGAGAGAGAGAGAGAGAGAGAGAGAGAGAGAGAGAGAGAATTACATATTTAGAGTTACATGATCAGAGCAGTGCTTGTGGTGCCCCGTCTTCAGTGTTCAATATATCATGTGTTTTTCTTTCCTTTGATCAAATTTTCAGTTGTTGTAGGACATTACTTCCTCTTGGATCCCATTCCAGCCATCTACCACTCCATTCCTGCTCACTGGTACGGTCAATTGCTTGTTTTTGTCTAATAAATCACGATGAACTGCCGTGAACATGAAGGGAACCCAAGATGGGAGTTGAGTTATGAAGACAGGGCGAGCAGTGATGATGTTACTGCATGACCACCACTGATTGTTGCAGGAGATGATAGTGGAGATGCTGGTGCTGGGGAGGTGATGATGTTGGTGGAGATGATGGTTCTGCGGAGGTGATGGTGCTGGTGGAGATGACAATGTTGGTGGTGGTGGTGGTGATGTTATCGGAGATGATGATGATAATAATGACGAAGATAATGATGATGCTTGAGACTGTAATGTCTGGGGACGCTGACTTGTGTATATTTCACATCTTTTCTCGTATGTTTTTTGCAAGTGTTGTCTGGCATTCCTGTGGCTCATTATGCACTCCCCTTCCGTGTTCCCTTGCTCCACTTCCTTCACCAGTAAAGACTCTATCTTCCACTTTTATGTTTATGTTGCTGTGTATTTTTAATGTTGCGACCATATTCCCTCTTGTTTTCGTTCTTCCATCGTTAAGAGGTCTACCTCTTTCAGAGTTTCTTTGAATCTGATCAAGTTTCTCTTTGTGTTTGGTTGTTCTCATGTTTCACTTCAGTGAATTTTACACATAAAACTAGTATGTTTTAGTCGCTGCACGATCTGAGAAAGTCATCTCAGCATCCTTGAAGCCCAGCCTTTGCAATTTGAAGCAACAGTCGTTTGTGTTACCGTTCTTCTTGCAATACGAACAGTACTGAATTTTCCTCATTTTTTATTAATTGAAGAGACTGGTGTGGACTTCGTAGAATCATCAGCCGGATGAGTGAAGGTGGCTGGGCTCGATACTCTGCTGAAGAATTTGGGAAATTATTCTTCTGCGAAGAAGAGTTTCCACTGCACGGAAAAAAAGGAATATTACAGAGTGAGGCATAAGTTTCTAATGCAGTTAAATATTAGTACTGAAGATTTGAAGGGAATCAGAAGAGGCCTTCACACGTCACATGGAAACTAACACCACAAGCTTTTCATTAACAATGGTAAACTGGCATCTACACAGCACAAAATCACGCCAAATATTTATCTAAGGTCTGGTGAATATTAATCTGAGAAAAACATAACAGCGTTAAAGTTTGAAGCACACCAGAGGTGGTGTTCTCGAGGCTTCGGACGAAAGACGAAGTCCAACAGTTTTAAGTTTATTAATCATATTAGTAAATCGGCCAATTAGCCTTACACATAATTTGACTTGAAACATCAAATGAATCATCATTTTCATGTGATGCAACAGCCATTAAAGACTTGGTTCGTTTAGAAGAGGCAGAGTTATTTCACGGAAAAAAATAACATATACAGAAAATTGAAATTGTTAACCTAGCATCTACACACTGGAATAATAACGTAACTGGTCCAAGTCGGACCAACACGTCGTTATAAGCTTCTCTCTCTTCTATGTACGGGTTATTTTTTATAATATCAACTTTCTTCTTGGTAGGATACACCAATGTTAAATATTTGAAGCCTATCACCAGAGGCTTCCTAAAGTTACCACACAGAAGCCATCATCGAGAATGTCTTTATAAAACTGATAAAAAGGTACATGCCTATCCCAACAGTTTAATGATCCTTTTCCCTCAATTTAGAGCCGATCGGATTAATCTTTCCTGAGTAATAAACAAAGACAACAACAAGGAGTCCAATTTAAATATTAGTGTGACCAGAAAAAACTAATTGACAAAAGATACTTAGTGAGTCGAATTACTTAATGTACCAAAATACTAGGATGACTGAAGCAAGAATGAAGGAAAAACGAACATGATTTGTTGATCTTTTATTCACCAATGACCTGTATCAGGAGTTTTTCTTCCAGTTGATCGTCTCGCTTGGTCAGCCAGGCTGTTACTGTTGGCAACCCGCCCACCCACATACCCTTCACAACCTAGTTTATCTGACACACTGCGGAGGTGGCGATCCAGTGTCCTCTTGCAAACTTCCGCACTTCTGCCAGCAACATTTCTGATATCTGCGGCTAGCAGGTTGAAGAGTCGAGGTTCACGTATATTGACACGGTATTCTCTTCGTGTGCACGTGCCCCCTCCTTTTTTCACTGGGTCTATCTTACACTTCCTCCCATATCTCCCACTCCAGTACGTTGTTATGGTAGTGGTAATGGTATGGTAAAACTAGGACCAGGCTCTCTGGCATCGTCCATGTATATTTTGCATCTCACTCTGGCCTGCTCTCCAAAGAGCACATTTACATTTTTTTATGGAGGCGTTCCGGTAATTTAAATGCTTTATTGACTATGCTAGCAGTAAACTCTCGCTGTGTTCCAGCTGTGCTCTCTTCTGCCTCTCTTGACCGACGTTGTCGATACCCAGCAGTATCCTACATTAACAACGACATTATTTCTCTTGTTTTGAAAGTTCTCATTATCTTCCCCGGTCATTGTCATAACTCGCAGCGTTTGCTTTGTTATATTCTTTACAAGATAGGTCAGCTGATATTATTTTACCCAATTTCTTTCTGATCTATGGAGTGACCTTCCTGAGATTTGAATGCAGATTCCACTTTTGAGTTCCTCATTCCTTCGATATTTGAGCAATTAAAATTTGTCTTCATTTATCATCATGTTATTTTCTACCATTCACTGGGAAAGATGATTCCGCGGGGAAAATTTTTCATTCCTCTATCGAGACATTTTTGTTAATTTTTGTATCGTTCGCAAGGAAAATGCAACAAACTTGTTTGATGTTTCTAGCTTTTTTTTGAAAACGGGAACGTACCTGGTTTGTGCCTTAGGGAAATTCAACTTTTACTTTTTAAGGCTCTTTTTTTCTTTCTTTTCCTACTATTTTCTCTTCTATTGTTATAAAACGAAAATTTATTTCCTACTTTTCCTGTTTTTCCCTACTGACGTTATTTTTGCGCTATCACTTCATATTAAACCTGGAATTTAAATTTGGGGCCCACGTCTGTATTTGGGGGATTTTTCCCAAAAACCTTTCCCCAACTTTGTCATAATGACTCATTTGGTTTGTGAAAAGATGATTTTCCTGCTCTAAACCACGTTGGCTTTATATTCTGCAGGTCATGCTTTCCGTAAAATTTGTGAGTTGCACTTACACTACATGTGGATGTTAGATCTTTACCCTTAGTTTTTTGCCTGGGTTCTACTGCCCCCTTTTTCAAGGGAGCTATATCTACATTATAAGCCCTTGGGTTTTCACCAATTTAGATTCAAAGCTCTTTCTCAAAGCATACGATGCATATAGGGGTAGTTTTTTTTTGTTTATAGGGGTTCCAGAGGGGCCCAGTGAATGTGTGTGTTTTTATCTATGCCCTCTCGATTCTAGGATTTGTGGTTATGTCGGATCTTATGCGGGTGGAAAGGAAATGAAAATTACTAACTCCCCACTTTGTTTTCATGGTTCGCTGAACATTGATTCTTACAGGTGTTTCAGGACTTCGCTATTTTTTCTTTTCGCATCCCTTATTGGTTGTTTTGTTGTTTTTGTTATTTTTTAAAGGGCCTTTCTGTTCCTTTGTTTTTTCCCTTGGAAATATTTTTTGTTTCTGTTCAAAATATTCTTGCTTAAAAAAAAATTTCAACGTTGTAAAAATTAAAATAAAAATTTTATATCAAATTTAGTTAAAAAATTACGTTAGGTTAAGTTAGGTAGGTGAGGTTTTCAAAGTTACTTGGCCCAAAAAATAAAATTCAAAAACCCTTTTTCTTCTTTTTACATTTTTTTTCTTCCTTATTAATTCTTTATTCCTTTTAGGCCCCCTGGGCGGTACGTTTGATACAGCCCTGAGCTTCTGATTCTTTGTCCCGCAACATTTTGGTTTACTCGACAGAATTTTTCCCCTGGGAATGTCTGAAAGTTTTTTATTTGTCGGGTCCCAAAAATTTCTCTAAAACTTTGAAGCTCAACTTGGAACATTCCTTCTCGTTGGGTATTTTTGGATTTTTTACTTGTGTTTTTTATTTGTCTCCCCACTTCGTGAGACTGCAGATAGTACATGTTATGAATTTTTATAACTTCATGAGGGGCAATCTCATTGCGAAATCATGTCTAGTATTTTTTTCACTCTTGGTAGGACGTTGTTCACAAAATTTTTTTTTACGTCCCCAGTGTTCCTTTTGTGTATCTTTCCAGTAAAAAGTTTAAAACAATATCTTGTCAACCCACGTTCTGCCCTCTTTGTGTTGCCCAGTACTCTCATGTAAAATTTCCCCACCGAAATTGCCCATTTTGCAATATGCTCGCTTTCAAGCCAGAATGACTGACTAATTTTGTGCTGTGCGGAGGTTCGGGAGTGCTTTTCCCTTTTCCTGTCTTACCTGGTTTTTCGTTCAGGCCAAACAGAAGCACTGGCCATCCCGCGCCCCCACCTGCCTCGCACATAATAGAAGTAAAATAACGCCATTAAGGGGCTTTGAATGATCCTCCCCGTGCGCTGGTCCCGGGTAATTGCCGTTGGCCTACTTTATCATTTACCTCTCCCCCTCTGCAGTTGCTTTCCTCCTTACCTCCCCCTTACTTTACCCACTCATCATACTTCACCCACTCCAAATTTTTCACCCATCATTACTTCAATCATCAACTTTTTGTAATGTCTTTCCTAATTTTTTTTTTTAGTGAAAAAAAAATTTTACATTAGATTTTGCGAGAGAAGGGGGCCATGGGGGAAATTCGACGCTGATATATAAGGAGGGAGGAAGTATGGGGAAGTTAAAGATTTAGATGTCGAAAGTCGATGGTCGGAGGTGGGGCTGGAAGGTAAACGAAAAGGACAGCGGGAGAGGGGGTAAAAATATTAATATTTTTTGGAAAGAAAAGGCTTTCCGTGTTGGGAAGAGGAAGTGTCCAAGAAAAACAATAGGGAAAAAAATTTTTATGAGCGGAGGGAGGGGGTTTTTAATTTGCAGCGAGGAGGGGGGGAGGAAGAGAGGAAGAAGAGAGGAGAAGGGGGGAGGATAGAAGGAGGAGGGTTTCAACCGTAGCGATGTATTGTTGAGGGTAATTTTTTTGAATATTTGGGAGAGAATAAGTAGTTAGAAACTGGAAAGGAGGGTGGGGGTGGTGGGGGGTGGTGGGGGGGTGGTGGTGGGGTGGTCTGGGGTGAGGGGGGTGCTGGGGGGGATGGGCTGGGGTGGTAGTGATGATGCTGATAAGGTTCTGGTGGTGGGCTGGTGGGGGTCCGGTGGTGGTGGGTGGTGGGGGTGATGTGTAGGCTGGTGGTCTGGGGGTGATGGTGGGTGGTGGGGCGGCAGTGATGATGCTGTGGTGGGGGTGTGGGTGCTGGAGTGATGTGCTGATGGTGGTGGTGCTGGTGCTGGTGGGGGTCCTGGTGTGGTGGTGGTGATGGGGGGTGTGGTGGGGGTGTGGTGGGGGTGTGGGGGTGGGGCTGGGGGTGGTCTGTGGTGGTCCTGGTGGGGTGCTGGTGGTGGTGGTGGGTGGTGTGGTGGGGGTGGGGGTGGTTTGGGGTGGTGCTGGGGGGTGGTGGTGGTGCGGTGCTGGTGCTGGTGTCTCAATTTCCACACCCTCATTATGGTCCTACAAACCTTAAGTGAATTTAAATTTTTCACTTCAAATAAAGTGCCACATCCCCGTATAGTGAAAAATCCTCAAATACAATGACCACATCCTCCGTATAAGTGACAACCCTCGTCAAAAAGACCCATCCTCATATAAGTGACAAATCCTCTATAAATACCACTCCCAGTACAAGTGACCACATCCTCAGTATAAGTACAAAACCTCAGTAAAGTGACCCATCCTCATAAAGTGACCCACCTCAGTATAATGACCAATCCTCATTTTAAATGACCACATCCTTAGTTAATGACCAATTTCATAAGTGACCACATCCTCAGTTCAAGTGACCTATCCTCTATAAGTGGCCAAATCCCGTATAAGTGACCCATCCTCAGTATAAAGGGCCACATCCCCGTATAAATGATCACATCCTCGGACAAGGACCCCATACTAGTAAAATTTAACACATTAGTATAAGTGACCACATCCCCAGTATAAGTGACCACATCCCAGTTAAAATGACCACATCCTTTAATATAATTATCACATACTCAGTACAAGTGACAATCCCCAGTAAGTAAACTCTCATTAATAAGTGACCCTCCTCAGTAAAGTGACAACACTCAGTATTTAAATACCACATCCCCCTAAAGTGACCCATCCTCTAAAGTGACCCTCCCATTATAGTGACCACATCCTTAGTATAAGTACCACATTTCAGAAAAGTGACCACATCCTCGTTCAAGTGACCCTATCCCCCAGTATAAGTGGCCACACCCCTCCCCAGTAAATGACCAAAATCCTCAGTAAAGTGACCAATCCCCCAGTATAAGGATCCAAAACCTCGGGACAAGTGACCACATACTCAGTACAAGTAACCCCTCATATAAGGGCCCCACCCGTATAATGACCACATCCTCAGTATAAGTGACCAAATCCTCAATATAAATGATCACATATCATACAAGTGACCAACCTCAGTACAATGAACACATCCTCAGTAAAGTGACCACATCCCCCGTAAAAAGTGACCACATCCTCATAAAGTGACACATCCCAGTACAAGTGACCCCATACTCATACAAGTGACCCATATCAGTATAAGTGACCAATACTCGTACAAATGACCATATCCTAGTATAAGTGACCCATAGTACAAGTGACCACATACCATACAATGACCACATCCCCATATAAATGACCCCATACCCCGACAAGTGACCACATCCCTATAAGTTCCCCAAACCCTACAAGTGACCACATCCTCAGTATAAGTGACCACATACTCAGTACAAGTGACCACATCCTCAGTATAAATGACCACATACTAAGTATAAGTGACCACATCCTCAGTATAAATGACCACATACTCAGTACAAGTGACCACATCCTCAGTTTAAGTGACCACATACTCAGTATAAGTGACCACATCCTCAGTTTAAGTGACCACATACTCAGTATAAGTGACCACATCCTCAGTGTAAGTGACCACATCCTCAGTATAAGTGACCACGTTCTCGGTATAAATGACCACATCCTCAGTATAAGTGACCACACCCTCAGTACAAGTGACCACATACTCAGTAAAAGTGACCACATCCTCAGTATAAGTGACCACATACTCAGTACAAGTGACCACATCCTTAGTACAAGTGACCACATCCTCAGTATAAGTGACCACATACTCAGTACAAGTGACCAAATCCTCAGTACAAGTGGCCACATCCTTAGTACAAGTGACTACATTCTCAGTATAAGTGACCACATACTCAGTATAAGTGACCACATCCTCGGTATAAGGGAACACATCCTCAGTAAAAGTGATCACATCCTCGGTATAAATGACCACATCCTCGGTATAAATGACCACATCTTCAGTATAAGTGACCACATACTCAGTACAAGTGACCACATCATCAGTACAAGTGACCGCATCCTCAGTTATAGTGACCACATACTCAGTACAAGTGACCACATCCTCAGTACAAGTGACCACATCCTCAGTTATAGTGACCACATCCTCAGTATAAGTGACCATATACTCAGTACAAGTGACCACATCCTCAGTATAAGTGACCACATCCTCAGTTATAGTGACCACATACTCAGTACAAGTGACCACATCCTCAGTACAAGTGACCACATCCTCATTATAAGTGACCACATCCTCAGTATAAGTGACCACATCCTCAGTATAAGTGACCACATCCTCAGTATAAGTGACCACATCCTCAGTATAAGTGACCACATCCTCAGTGCTCCATGGAGTCAGGACAAATGTCAAAGGCCCATTTTTTTCAACATAACAAATGCAACTTTCAGAACTGTGGATTCAGAGTAGTGTCCAACATGTTCATAGTTTGTTGATGAATTTGACTGAAACTTCAAATAAGGAACAGCGTGAAGATTTAATGTATAATTTTTTCCTCATTGGTTTGGCAATCTCGAAAAAAAGAAAATTTAGAGTTTAAACGTGAGATTTACTCGCCCGATGGGATACCCTAAGTCACTTGTAAGAAGCGACCTGGCTGTGAGAGGGTGGATGAGAGGGTGGATGAAAGGGTGGATTAAATGGTGGATGAGAGGGTGGATGAAAGGGTGGATTAAATGATGGATGAGAGGGTGGATGAGAGGGTGGATGAAAGGGTGGATGAAATGGTGGATGAGAGGGTGGATGAGAGGGTGGATGAAAGGGTGAATGAAAGGGTGGATGAAAGGGTGGATGAAATGGTGGATGAGAGGGTGGATGAGAGGGTGGATGAAAGGGTGGATTAAATGATGGATGAGAGGGTGGATGAGAGGGTGGATGAAATGGTGGATGAAATGGTGGATGAGAGGGTGGATGAGAGGGTGGATGAAAGGGTGAATGAAAGGGTGGATGAAAGGGTGGATGAGAGGGTGGATGAGAGGGTGGATGAGAGGGTGGATGAGAGGGTAGATGAGAGGGTGGATGAGGGAGAAGCAATGGTTCAACCATCATTGTAAAGAGACAGTCAGAAACAGAAGAGCATTCACGATAACAGCCGGGGAGAGAAGAACATTGAAAAGACAGTAAGGAATTCAACACCAAGGAGCAGAGAGGCTGGCAGGACATCTACAGATTAATATTTCCCAGTGAGAAGGAGACAACAAAAAATAGCGGCTAAAGTAAACAAGGGAAAGAGAACGTGTAAACTGCTTGCCAGCTGCATTAGATACAAGGTGAAGAGAATCGGGTGAAAACACTGAGATCAGATGGAAATAATAATGATTGGAAACAGCGAGGAAGTATACGATATGCTGAATATCAGGCGCCACAGTGTGTATCGAAATGAATAAGGAATAGTAACAGAGGCAGAAAGAAGACAAAACCAAGTGGAACTACCAAGTTTAATAGAATTTGAAACATCAGAGACACGAGTCCAGATGCACTTCCGTTAACTCTTGGGGGACCTAGTTCCTAGGTCTTATGTGTATCCCTATGCTCTTGCCCTACCCTCCATAGGATGGATATCATATGCACAATATTTTAGCCTCTTCGACGGCAAAATCTGAAATCTAGAAGCCTGAGAATTCGATGGAACATCACCAAGAATACTAAAAGAAGCCAAAAATGTTGTGCAACCCACTCACACAGATCTCTGATAAATAATTAATGACGGAAGTTCCCGACGACTGGAGGGTAAGAAATGTGATGGCAATGAAAAAAAAAATATAGACAAATATAAAGTCCCGAGCGTAAAAAATAACAAAAATTTTAGCTCTTAATTCACACTGAAAAAAAAATCGTATATTCATATATGAAACATATTTACAACTTTCAAGCTATGTAAACTTTTTGGGACAAATTTGAATACATCAGTAGGGTGTTGCTACCCTATATGACATGCAGCGTGGGAAGAAAAGCTGTGTTATCATGTCATATTCTAATACTCTCTGAATCTGCAATGTGACGGAGAGATGGAAAGTGTTACTGTTAGCAGATAGTTGCAACGAAAACACAAACTCAGATCCATGCATTGGTAACTGCTTAATAAAAAATTACTCCCCAATATACTTTCCATCAAAACTGGAATATGCAACTTCAGTCTGGTGTGTGAATATCATAAGGTATACACATAAATTTACCGAAGTCGCCCCCCCCCTAAAAAAAAATGGACATTAAAATTAATATGAATAACGAAGTCTAAATTCATCATTTTTAATAGATACAAGAGGAAAACATGAACTATAATTCATAGGAATAAAATCGTAAGATGATGAAGGAAAATGAAGAGAAAAATTTCTTAGCACCAGCGACAGAGAGAACAAGGCGCCACGGTATGAAGTTTCAAGAAAGCAGTCTTAATTATGCCAGAAAAATATTGAGGAGGTAGCCTGCTGGGATGAGATTGAACACGAAATGGCGCACCCAGCCTCAACACACAAGTTAGACACTGAAGATGACCATGAGTATAACTCTGCTGCTGTAACAACAAGCACTGAACACAGAACACCACCAGTATAACTCTGTTGCTGTAACTACAAACACTGATGCTGGAACATCATCAGCATAACTCATCTGTTGTAACTACAAACACTGATGTTAGAAGACAATCAGCATAACTCTGCCACTGTAACTACAAACACTGATGCTGGAACACAGCCAGCATAGCTCTACCACTGTAACTACAAACACTGATGCTGGAACACCATCACCATAACTCTGACACTGCATCTACAAACATTGATGCTGGAATACCACCTGCATAACTCTGAAACTAACTACAAACAATGATGCTAGAACACGATCAGCAAAACTCTGCCACTGTAACTACAAACACTGATGCTGGAACACCATCAACGTAACTCTGACACTGTAACTACAAACACTGATGCTGGAACATCACCAGCATGACTCTGCTGCTGTAACTACAAACACTGAACACAGAACACCACCAGCATAACTCTGCCACAGTAACTACAAACACTGATGCTGGAACACCATCGGCATAACTCTACCACTGTAACTAAAAACACTGAACACAGAGCACCACCATCATAACTCTGCCATTGTAACTACAAACTGATGCTGGAACACCATCAGCATAACTCTGCCACTCTAACTAAAAACACTGAATACAGAACACCAACAGCATAACTCTGTCACTGTAACTACAAATACTGATGCTGGAGCACCATCAGCCTCCCATGGGAGGAGGTACAAGTACCCCCTCATCTTTGGGACCAAGTGTCCCCAGGCCTAGCCACAGTCCCCGCCCTCACGGGGCTCGCAGGGAGAAGCTAGGCCTCTGGTCTGCCATCTGCCCCGCCCCAAAGGGGCTCGTGGGGATGGCAGTCTTATGAGCTGCAGGTGGTAGCAAGCTCAGGCTTATATTATTATTATTATTATTATTATTATTATTATTATTATTTATTATTATTATTATTATTATTATTACTATTATTATTATGTTATTATTATTATTATTATTATTATTATTATTATTATTATTATTATTATTATTATTATTATTATTATTATTATTATTATTAATTTTTATTTTTATTATTATTATTATTATTATTATTATTATTATTATTATTATTATTATTATTATTATTATTATTATTATTATTATTATTATTATCATTATTATTATTATTATTATTACTAATACTATTGTTATTGTTATTATTTTTATTATTATTATTACCTATTACATTTAAAAATGCGATAAACCCGTATGAGCTGCACAGCCACGAGAGGCAAGTGTAGTCATTATTTCGGTTTAGAGGGACTCCTGATACAGTGAACTGCAGCTGCCCTCCATTTCCTTGTATCTAATATGTTTTTTATTCCCTGCGACTTTAGTGCTTCCCAATAATTTTATAACAATAATAATAATAACTTTTATAATAATAATAATTATAATTTTTATAATGTAAACTAATAATAATAATAATAATAATAATAATAATAATAATAATAATAATAATAATAATAATGATATAATTTAAAAATAATAATAATAATAATAATAATAATATAATAATAATAATAATGATAATGATAATAATAATAATAATAATAATAATAATAATAATAATGATAATAATAATAATAATTAATAATAACGATAATAATAATAATAATAATAATATAAATAATAAATAATAATAATAATAATAATAATAATATAGCAATAATAATAATAATAATAATAATAATAATATAATAATAATAATAATAATAATAATAATAAATAATAATAATAATAATAATAATAATAACAACAATAATAATAATAATAATAATAATAATAATAATAATAATAATAGCAATAATAATAATAATAATAATAATAATAATAATAATAATAATAATAATAATAATAATAATAATAATAATAATAATAATAATAATGATAATAATAATAATAATAATAATAATAATAATAATAATAATAATAATAATAATAATAAATAATAATAATAATACGCGGAAAAAAGCCATTTAAGTATAATATTCAAATTTCAGTTTAACTTTTCGCATAATTTAGTTTCTGAAATTTGTAGAAGAGTGACTGAGGTAGAGCAGTGCTGTCACTGTGCTGCTACAGTGCTGTCACTGTGCTGCTACAGTGCTGTCACTGTGCTGCTACAGTGCTGTCACTGTGCTGCTACAGTGCTGTCACTGTGCTGCTACAGTGCTGTCACTGTGCTGGTACAGTGTTGTCACTGTGCTGCTACAGTGCTGTCACTGTGCTGCTACAGTGCTGTCACTGTGCTGCTACAGTGCTGTCACTGTGCTGGTACAGTGCTGTCACTGTGCTGCGACAGTGTTGTTACTGTGCTGCTACAGTGCTGTCACTGTGCTGCAACAGTGCTGTCACTGTGCTGCTACAGTGCTTTCACTGTGCTGCGACAGTGCTGTCACTGTGCTGCTACAGTGCTGTCACTGTGCTGCGACAGTGCTGTCACTGTGCTGCTACAGTGCTGTCACTGTGCTGCTAGAGTGCTGTCACTGTGCTGGTACAGTGCTGTCACTGTGCTGGTACAGTGCTGTCACTGTGCTGCGACAGTGTTGTTACTGTGCTGCTACAGTGCTGTCACTGTGCTGCTACAGTGCTGTCACTGTGCTGCTACAGTGCTGTCAGTGTGCTGCTACAGTGCTGTCACTGTGCTGCTACAGTGCTGTCACTGTGCTGGTACAGTGTTGTCACTGTGCTGCTACAGTGCTGTCACTGTGCTGCAACAGTGCTGTCACTGTGCTGGTACAGTGCTGTCACCGTGCTGGTACAGTGCTGTCACTGTGCTGCGACAGTGTTGTTACTGTGCTGCTACAGTGCTGTCACTGTGCTGCAACAGTGCTGTCACTGTGCTGCTACAGTGCTTTCACTGTGCTGCGACAGTGCTGTCACTGTGCTGCTACAGTGCTGTCACTGTGCTGCGACAGTGCTGTCACTGTGCTTCTACAGTGCTGTCACTGTGCTGCTACAGTGCTGTCACTGTGCTGGTACAGTGCTGTCACTGTGCTGGTACAGTGCTGTCACTGTGCTGCGACAGTTTTTGTTACTGTGCTGCTACAGTGCTGTCACTGTGCTGCTACAGTGCTGTCACTGTGCTGCTACAGTGCTGTCACTGTGCTGCTACAGTGCTGTCACTGTGCTGCTACAGTGCATGTCACTGTGCTGCTACAGTGCTGTCACTGTGCTGCTACAGTGCTGTCACTGTGCTGCGACAGTGCTGTCACTGTGCCGCTACAGTGCTGTCACTGTGCTGCTACAGTGCTGTCACTGTGCTGCTACAGTGCTGTCACTGTGCTGCGACAGTGCTGTCACTGTGCTGCTACAGTGCTGTCACTGTGCTGCTACAGTGCTGTCACTGTGCTGCGACAGTGCTGTCACTGTGCTGCTACAGTGCTGTCACTGTGCTGCTACAGTGCTGTCACTGTGCTGCGACAGTGCTGTCACTGTGCTGCTACAGTGCTGTCACTGTGCTGCTACAGTGCTGTCACTGTGCTGCTACAGTGCTGTCACTGTGCTGCGACAGTGCTGTCACTGTGCTGCTACAGTGCTGTCACTGTGCTGCTACAGTGCTGTCACTGTGCTGCTACAGTGCTGTCACTGTGCTGCTACAGTGCTGTCACTGTGCTGCTACAGTGCTGTCACTGTGCTGCTACAGTGCTGTCACTGTGCTGCTACAGTGCTGTCACTGTGCTGCTACAGTGCTGTCACTGTGTGCGACAGTGCTGTCACTGTGCTGCTACAGTGCTGTCACTGTGCTGCTACAGTGCTGTCACTGTGCTGCTACAGTGCTGTCACTGTGCTGCGACAGTGCTGTCACTGTGCTGCTACAGTGCTGTCACTGTGCTGCTACAGTGCTGTCACTGTGCTGCTACAGTGCTGTCACTGTGCTGCTACAGTGCTGTCACTGTGCTGCTACAGTGCTGTCACTGTGCTGCTACAGTGCTGTCACTGTGCTGCGACAGTGCTGTCACTGTGCTGCAACAGTGCTGTCACTGTGCTGCTACAGTACTGTCACTGTGCTGCTACAGTGCTGTCACTGTGCTGCTACAGTGCTGTCACTGTGCTGCTACAGTGCTATCACTGTGCTGCGACAGTGCTGTCACTGTGCTGCTAAAAGTGCTGTCACTGTGCTGCGACAGTGCTGTCACTGTGCTGCTACAGTGCTGTCACTGTGCTGCTACAGTGCTGTCACTGTGCTGCTACAGTGCTGTCACTGTGCTGCTACAGTGCTGTCACTGTGCTGCGACAGTGCTGCCACTGTGCTGCTACAGTGCTGTCACTGTGCTGCTACAGTGCTGTCACTGTGCTGCTACAGTGCTGTCACTGTGCTGCTACAGTGCTGTCACTGTGCTGCGACAGTGCTGTCACTGTGCTGCTACAGTGCTGTCACTGTTCTGCTACAGTGCTGTCACTGTGCTGCTACAGTGTTGTTACTGTGCTGCTACAGTGCTGTCACTGTGCTGCTACAGCGCTGTCAGTGTGCTGCTACAGTGCTGTCACTGTGCTGCGACAGTGCTGTCACTGTGCTGCTACAGTGCTGTCACTGTGCTGCTACAGTGCTGTCACTGTGCTGCTACGATGTTGTCACTGTGCTGCGACAGTGCTGTCACTGTGCTGTGACAGTGCTGTCACTGTGCTGCGATAGTGCTGTCACTGTGCTGCGAGAGTGATGTCAATGTGATGAGACAGTGCTGTCACTGTGCTGCTACAGGGTTGTCACTGTGCTGCAACAGTGCTGTCACTGTGCTGCTACAGTGCTATCACTGTGCTGCTACAGTGCTGTCACTGTGCTGCTACAGTGCTGTCACTGTGCTGCTACAGTGATTTCACCGTGCTGCTACAGTGCTGTCACTGTGCTGCTACAGCGCTGTCACTGTGCTGCTACAGTGCTGTCACTGTGCTGCGACAGTGCTGTCACTGTGCTGCTACAGTGCTGTCACTGTGCTGCTACGATGTTGTCACTGTGCTGCGACAGTGCTGTCACTGTGCTGTGACAGTGCTGTCACTGTGCTGCGATAGTGCTGTCACTGTGCTGCGACAGTGCTGTCACTGTGATGAGACAGTGCTCTCACTGTGCTGCTACAGTGCTGTCACTGTGCTGCTACAGTGATTTCACCGTGCTGCTACAGTGCTGTCACTGTGCTGCTACAGTGCTGTCACTGTGCTGCGACAGTGCTGTCACTGTGCTGCAACAGTGTTGTCACTGTGCTGCTACAGTGCTGTCACTGTGCTGCAACAGTACTGTCACTGTGCTGCTACAGTGCTGTCACTGTGCTGCGACAGTGCTGTCACTGTGCTGCTACAGTGCTGTCACTGTGCTGCGACAGTGCTGTCGCTGTGCTGCGACAGTTCTGTCACTGTGCTGCTACAGTGCTGTCACTGTGCTGCTACAGTGCTGTCACTGTGCTGCGACACTGCTGTCACTGTGCTGCGACAGTGCTGTCACTGTGCTGCTACAGTGCTGTCACTGTGCTGCGACAGTGCTGTCACTGTGCTGCGACAGTGCTGTCACTGTGCTGCGACAGTGCTGTCACTGTGCTGCGACAGTGCTGTCACTGTGCTGCTACAGTGCTGTCACTGTGCTGCGACAATGCTGTCACTGTGCTGCTACAGTGCTGTCACTGTGCTGCGACAGTGGTGTCACTGTGCTGCTACAGTGCTGTCACTGTGCTGCTACAGTGCTGTCACTGTGCTTTCGACAGTGCTGTCACTGTGCTGCGACAGTGCTGTCACTGTGCTGCTACAGTGCTGTCACTGTGCTGCGACAGTGCTGTCACTGTGCTGCTACAGTGGCTGTCACTGTGTTGCTACAGTGCTGTCACTGTGCTGCTACAGTGCTGTCACTGTGCTGCTACAGTGCTGTCACTGTGCTGCTACAGTGCTGTCACTGTGCTGCTACAGTGCTGTCACTGTGCTGCTACAGTGCTGTCACTGTGCTGCTACAGTGCTGTCACTGTGCTGCTACAGTGCTGTCACTGTGCTGCTACAGTGCTGTCACTGTGCTGCTACAGTGCTGTCACTGTGCTGCTACAGTGCTGTCACTGTGCTGCTACAGTGCTGTCACTGTGCTGCTACAGTGCTGTCACTGTGCTGCTACAGTGCTGTCACTGTGCTGCTACAGTGCTGTCACTGTGCTGCTACAGTGCTGTCACTGTGCTGCTACAGTGCTGTCACTGTGCTGCTACAGTGCTGTCACTGTGCTGCTACAGTGCTGTCACTGTGCTGCTACAGTGCTGTCACTGTGCTGCTACAGTGCTGTCACTGTGCTGCTACAGTGACAGCACTGTAGCCATCTTCCACATATCAGACACTACACCTGTTTGAAGAGATAATTTAAAAATATTAGTTAAAGGTTCACAGAGTTCCATTTTACACTTTAAGAATCCTTGAAAAAAGTTCATCAGGGCCCGGGGATTTATTTTGCTTTAACCGGTCTATCTGTTTGATAACCATTTCGCTGGTGACTGTGATATTGCATAATTTATCATCTTCAAGCCCACTATAAAAATTAATTACTGGAATATTGTCAGTGTTTTCCTGAGTGAAAACCGAGAGAAAATAATTATTAAGAATCGAGCACATTTCATTCTCCTTGTCAGTGAGATGCCCAGAGATATTTTTAAGGGGACCTATCTTATCTCTAACTTTTCTTCCATAAACCTGGAAAAAACTTTTTGGGTTAGCTTTAGAATCCCTAGCAACTTTAATTTCATAGTCGCGTTTAGCTTTTCTTATCCCCTCTAAATGTCAATATACTGATTCATAAGATGACCCTCACCTCTTTTGATACGCCTATAAATTCTTTTTTTCTGTCCTAAAAGATATTTTAGCCTATTATTCATCCATTTGGGGTCATTTCCATTCGATCTAATTTCCTTATATGGGATAAATGTCCTTTGGGCAGCATGTATTGTGTTAAGAAAGCTGTCATATTGATTGCTCTCTTCGTTACCCCAGTCCACAGATGATAAGTGTTCTCTAAGCCCATTGTAATCTGCTAAGCGAAAATCTGGGATCAGTACTGAATTATCCCTACTATCATACTTCCATTCAATGCTAAAGGTAATTGATTTGTGATCGCTTGTTCCGAGTTCCTGTGTAATTTCTAAATTATTAAAAAGAGTTTCTTTGTTTGCCAGAACCAAATCAAGTAAGTTATTTCCCCTTGTAGGCTCTGTCACAAACTGCTTCAAAAAACAATCCTGAACTACTTCTAATAAATCGTTAGATTCTAAATTCCCAGCCATGAAATTCCAATCAATCTGACCAAAGCTGAAGTCCCCTAGAATTACTACGTTATCTTGCCTTGTGACCTTAACAATTTCCTCCCATAGTAGTCTCCCTTGGTCCCTATCTAAGTTTCGGGGACGGTATATCACACCTAAAATCAATTTTTCAAGTCGCTCTGAAAATTCTATCCAGACAGATTCTGTATGTTATTTTTTTATTTTTTTTATTATCACACTGGCCGATTTCCACCAAGGCAGGGTGGCCCGAAAAAGAAAAACTTTCACCATCATTCACTCCATCACTGTCTTGCCAGAAGGGTGCTTTACACTACAGTTTTTAAACTGCAACATTAACACCCCTCCTTCAGAGTGCAGACACTGTACTTCCCATCTCCAGGACTCAAGTCCGGCTTGCCGGTTTCCCTGAACCCCTTCATAAATGTTACTTTGCTCACACTCCAACAGCACGTCAAGTATTAAAAACCATTTGTCTCCATTCACTCCTATCAAACACGCTCACGCATGCCTGCTGGAAGTCCAAGCCCCTCGCACACAAAACCTCCTTTACCCCCTCCCTCCAACCTTTCCTAGGCCGACCCCTACCCCGCCTTCCTTCCACTACAGACTGATACACTCTTGAAGTCATTCTGTTTCGCTCCATTCTCTCCACATGTCCGAACCACCTCAACAACCCTTCCTCAGCCCTCTGGACAACAGTTTTGGTAATCCCGCACCTCCTCCTAACTTCCAAACTACGAATTCTCTGCATTATATTCACACCACACATTGCCCTCAGACATGACATCTCCACTGCCTCCACCCTTCTCCTCGATGCAACATTCGTCACCCATGCTTCACACCATATAAGAGCGTTGGTAAAACTATACTCTCATACATTCCCCTCTTTGCCTCCAAGGACAAAGTTCTCTGTATGTGTTATTTCAAATTTTATACAGTTTCTTATGTAACAGTTCAAGCGATCTCGGACATACAATGCCACCCCGCCCATCTTACCGATACTTCTGTCTACTCTGTTATGTATCCCGTATCTCAAAGAAACTCGTAAATGAGCTTTAAATTGCATTAAGCTGAATTTACAGCTTGGCGCTAACAATATTTTACAAACTGAATTAAATGTAAAGTATCATAGTAATGAGTGTCCAGCTGAAGACAGAGAGAGAGAGAGAGAGAGAGAGAGAGAGAGAGAGAGAGAGAGAGAGAGAGAGAGAGAGAGAAAGAGAGAGAGAGAGAGATTCATTTACAGTGGAGCGCGTAATAAAAATTAGGCATTTAATCTGCCAGAATAAAAAAAAATTCTCGCCTTTATTGAAGGTTTGACAATGGAAAAACTGTGTTATAATTTTTTATTCTATTTTTTACTTTCCTATTTATGATTTTATTACCAGTGATGTGAGATGCAATGAATATTACACGAGGTATTCCGCACCTCCTGAAACATTAGATGATTGTGTGTGTGTGTGTGTGTGTGTGCGTGTGTGTGTGTGTGTGTGTGTGTGTGTGTGTGTGTGTATGTGTGTGTGTGTGTGTGTGTGTGTGTGTATGTGTGTGTGCCTGTGTATGTATATATATATATATATATATATATATATATATATATATATATATATATATATATATATATATATATATATATATATATATATATATATATATGCAAAACAACCACTGTGAAAGAATAGAGAAATTCCAAGCTCTTTCGTGACTACTCACATTATCAAGGAACAATAAAAGTAATGCATCAAAGGAAGACATATAAAGGGTCTAGCCCACACCTCACTATCACATCCCATAACAAAGCAACACCTGACGCGCAACTCATAAGAAAGAGAACATTGCAGCAGGCCCGCTGGCCAAACTAGACAGGTCCTTCACACAACCCACAGACTATTCTACCCAAGAATTAAGAATTTTAAAATTTATTATTTGTCCAATGTATTATTAAATTCTTCCCAAATTCTACTAATTATAAATGGATCTAATTTATATAAACCAAAGGAAATATTCATATTATTGTCAAAACAGTTTTTTATGAAACAAGATTCAATTATATTCCTGTCAACCATGGACTTGCTTGATGCAACTTTCTCAACTTTTTGAAAGTCAGTTGGATGGTTAAAATCTCTCACATGAATAAATAGAGCATTGGAATCTTGTCCAGTTCTAATGTTATATTTAATGTTAAAAACAACATAGATTTAGTTGATAAATTAAGCTGCTTGACTGACTTAAATGATTTTAACATGGTTAGTTTTGATGTTACTTCCTTGTCTACGAAAGTTCCTGTTGATGATTTATTAAGTTTCTTATCTGAAGAACTTGTTAATTATGATTTACCATTGCCAGTTCCTATTTCATTAAACTTATTAAACTTTGCATTGTTGATGCAAAATTCGTATTTAATGATAAGTTTTACACTCAGAAGTTTGGTATGGCAATTGGAAATCCTCTTTCGCCTGGATGGAACAATACTGTGAATGAATCAGTACCATGGCTGGAACAATACTGTGATTGAATCAGAAAAGTAGATGGAACAAGACTGTGACTGAATCAGTACTGTGGCTGGAACAATACTGTAATTGAATCAGTACCATGGCTGGAACAATACTGTGATTGAATCAGTACCATGGCTGGAACAATACTGTGATTGAATCAATACCATGACTGGAACAATACTGTGACTGAATCAGTACCGTGGCTGGAACAATAAAGAGGCTGGAACACTACCGTAGCTGGGACTGGAACAATAACGTGCGGGAAATATACTACAATACTATGGATGCAACAGTACCACGATTGGGACAATACCACAGATGGAACAGTACCCCTGGCTGGGACACTTGCAATTAACCCAACCCCCTCAAACACACACACACACACTTTGAAGAAGAAACATTAAACAACATTTAGGTCCGTCACGGACCATTACGGTCCACAACTGACCGAAATTTGGTCTAACTTTTCCTATGTAAATAGTGGTTAGTTGCAAGTTACCTTTACGGTCTACTGGAGCCATCTCGCAGCCTGCCCACGGGCTTATTTAATGTTCTCCTCACGTACAAGTGAGGAACCACACAGCACTTGCATGTTGCAGTTTTGTAGCAACATATGTGGTACACAATGTATGCAACATATTATAATGTAGCTGTGTCAGGTGTGATGCTCAGAAAGTTATAATCTGTTTGCTTCTGTTCCTATACTCATGTTAAGTGGCTAGAGTCCTAGAAGGGAGCACAGTATAATTTTTTATGATTTTTTAGCTTTTTAGCTCTTCCATGTATATATATATATATATATATATATATATATATATATATATATATATATATATATATATATATATATATATATATTCAACGCAACAGACCACAAATACAAGCTGTTACTCACAGACGTTCTTTGTTCAAAACGAGAGATAATGGATACAAGCTGTTACACACAGCTGTTCAATGTTCAACACGACAGATAATCGATATGAGCTACTACCCAGAGCTGTTGAAGGTTCAACACGATAGTTCATGAGTTCGTGTTGCTACACACAGCTGTTCAATGTTCAACACGACAGACAAACAGCAGTACGCTCCACACGCAGTTGTTCAGTGTACAAATGGACGAATCACGATTATGGGCTGTTATGTGAACTTTTAAAATTATACAGATCTCCAATTAAAAGTGAGCTGTTCAATACAATCATTGAACACTATAGAGCTGTTGTGAACTCTTCTGAACATCCATTACAAAAACATTTATTAATAATAATAATATTATTGACATTATTATTATTATCATTATTATTATTATTATTATTATTATCATTATTATTATTATTATTATTATTATTATTATTATTATTATTATTATTATTATTATTATTATTATTATTATTATTATTATTATTGTTATGAATGTTAGATTTATTATAGTGCATAATTTATTATTTTTTAATTGTCATAAATCTTACATAATGATCATTTTACACAGCGGAGATCTGAATAATATATTTTATGATATTCTAGTGTGTGTGTGTGTGTGTGTGTGTGTGTGTGTGTGTGTGTGTCTGTGTGTGTGTGTCTGTGTGTGTGTGTCTGTGTTCCTGTGTCTGTGTGTCTGTGTGTCTGTGTGTCTGTGTGTCTGTGTGTCTGTGTGTCTGTGTGTCTGCGTGTGTGTACTCACCTAGTTGTACTCACCTAGTTGAGGTTGCAGGGGTCGAGTCCGAGCTCCTGGCCCCGCCTCTTCACTGGTCGCTTTATCATACCTCTGCTTAAAGCTATGTATGGATCCTGCCTCCACTACATCGCTTCCCAAACTATTCCACTTACTAACTACTCTGTGGCTGAAGAAATAATTCCTAACATCCCTGTGATTCATCTGTGTCTTCAGCTTCCAACTGTGTCCCCTTGTTACTGCGTCCAATCTCTGGAACATCCTGTCTTTGTCCACCTTGTCAATTCCTCTCAGTATTTTGTATGTCGTTATCATGTTCTCCCTATCTCTCCTGTCCTCCAGTGTCGTCAGGTTGATTTCCCTTAACCTCTCCTCGTAGGACATACCTCTTAGCTCTGGGACTAGTCTTGTTGCAAACCTTTGCACTTTCTCTGGTTTCTTTACGTGCTTGGCTAGGTGTGGGTTCCAAACTGGTGCCTGTGTGTGTGTGTGTG